>JAIFZK010000020.1:6312500-6352500 GCA_027481765.1 Tenualosa thibaudeaui | reverse complement strand
GAGAGGAGAGCACAGAGCAAGGTGAGCAAAGCCCAGGGCAATTTGATAGTGGCACAGACAGGGTTAAAGTTTGGTTTATTTGCACTGGGAGGCCCAATAGTCCTCCTTTCTTCTCCCTTTAATCCGCGCTGGAGGATTTAGAAAGACTGCTGCTCGAGCAGTACCTGGGGGTGTGGTGTAAGCTTACCAGAACTGTGTATTAACTCAGGAGACAGAGAGAGGGGAGGGAGGGTGTAGCAGAACCGAAACTCATTTTCACGTAAACAGAAAAAAAGGGTCGACGGAACAGGTTCTGGAATGAGCTGCGCCTGTTTTATTGTCTCTCTTCAGAATGCCTTTAAAGTTTAAAAATTTGAAATAAAACAGCCAAGTTGTGACTTTCTCAGAATCCACCCCTGAGAATTAAACACTAAACAGAAAGCGCAGTCAATCTAGTCTGTCCAGCTCCAGGAAACGAAATGGCATTTAATGAAACAAAATGGCAGATTCATTGTCATGAAACGTTTCCGCCACATCTCTTACCTAGTGAATGACTCACCTGTGATTAATGGAATCATAAAAATCCCCTGAGGGAAAAGGGCAAAAGAAGTCAGCCCCTGACTGATGAGGTCATTCAGAGCAGAGCTGAAGTATATTAGCATAACACTCAATGAAGCCAATTTAAAGAACAAGCACTAATAGAGCCAGCAAGATGAACTGTGCAATAGTTGAGCAAGACAATAACAAAACAGAGTTTTGGGGTATTAATACATTTTAAAGGTATTGTAACGTTGAATAACGTAACAGTATGTATTTTATGGGTGTATTCAAATTTCAGTATTGGCAGAATAAGATTTTAATATAGGTTTCATAAACAAATGTGTTAAACCTCTCTTTCTCTCTCTTTTTCTTCTCATCTGCAGGAGGAGTTTGACAAGCTGCGTCACTTCTGCTATGCACGCACAGACGTGCTGCTGCTGTGCTTCAGCGTGGTGAGCCCGGCCTCTTTCCAGAACGTGTGGGAGAAGTGGCTGCCCGAGATCAACCGCCGGTGCCCACGCGTGCCCCTGCTCCTGGTTGGCACGCAGAGCGACCTGCGGCAGGACGTCAAAGTGCTCATCGAGCTGGCGCGCCGGCGGGAGCGGCCTGTTGAGGAGCACGAGGCTCGGGCCTTGGCGGCGAAGGCAGGCGCCGTAGCGTACGTGGAGTGCTCGGCACTGACCCAGAAGAACCTCAAGGAGGTGTTCGACGGCGCCATCGCCGCGGGGCTGAGGCACGCCGAGCGACGAGCCAGGCGGGAGAGGAAGGTGCGAAGCACGGCCGACAAGATGAAGATGCTCTCCAAGGCCTGGTGGAAGAAATATGTCTGCATACAGTAATGGGATGGAGGGAAGTGGAGAGAGATGGAGAGAGAGAGGGATGAAGGTGGACAGAAAAACCCGAGCCTCCTCTTGAAAGAAACCATGCAAATGGCTTTTCAAGACTTTCTCTGCGTGTTATCCAGACAGAACTTTTCTAAGGGGAACCTTGAGGACTATTGGAAGTGGTTCCTATGGGTTAATGGTTTCCCAAGGGAACAGTATTGGGGAAGTTGAGAGACAAAAGTCATTTGATCTCCGATGGACTTATGGAACCATATGGACAGGAAATGGGAGCATGAAGAGTGGTACACAATAGACTGATCGTGCTTCTGCCTCCACCTCCTACCAAGCTCTTTTCTCTTCTGTCTGACCTCAGCAGACTGACTCTGGATCAGTGGATCACGCATACACACATACACACACACACTCTCACACACTGAATCACATATAAGACTTGATACAAAATCCAAATCAGGCTCCTGTCAATCAGTTTGCTGCGGAAAAGACTGTGTTTTACTGGACTTTTCAAAGAAAGAGCATCCACTTTTTCTCTCTTATTTTTCCCCTCCCAACAAATACTAATATTTTGTTTTGTATTTATCAATCTTTTAATGTCTTGTATGTCTGCCTATGTATGTAAGTATCTGTGTGTATGTGTGTGTTTGGCTCTCAAAAACAGACAGTTCTTATGATCTAAGCTCAGGCTCCTAGCAGTCTTGACCGAAATCCAGAAGAGCTGTGTTTATACTATCTCTCCAGACAAGGACCCCTTCATTGGCCAAAATGCACATATGTATGTGTGTGTGTGTGTGTGTGTGTGTGTGTGTGTGTGTGTGTAGAAGAGAGCAATATCCAAGACCTCTTTGCTTGCCAAGGCAGGGGGTGATTTCATCCTCTTGTCAAGTTTCCTTTTGAAACTTGAGGTCATAAAGCCACATCCTCCCCTCTCCCCTCTTGAGTGTGAGGAGTGTGTGTGTGTGTGTGTGTTTAGATTGCTGCAGCTGTTTCTGATGATGACCCCAACCACCCTCCAGGCAACCTCCTGGGCTGCTTCCAAAACAACACTTGCTTGACTCATCGTTAGCAGCCATCCACACACACACACACACACATACTTCTCACTCTGTTTGTCGTTATCTGTTCCAATCTGTCAATTAATTTACATTCTACAAAAACACAGTCGATCATCCTTTAATCTCCGATCTGTGCTAGTCTAGTGGAGAGAGAAAGTACTTAGTGGCTAAAAGCATCTGGCTGTGGTGAAGAGGGTGTATGTGGAACCACTGCAGTGTTCCTCTACTGCCCAGAACTAGAGTGAGTTCCTCTTAGAGTCATTTGGAATTCTGAAATGGAGCAAAATGAACTTCTAAAGGTTACATTGACTAAAGTTAAACATCTGTGTTAGTTCAAAGAAAGTTAAAATAGTTGCATGATATGGCTACTGGAACCTTTGAGTCATAATGGTCAAAGTTTGCTGATAGCCTTAAAGTAGTATTGATCCACGTGGTCACCTTGACAAGGTCAGTTTCACAGCCACTGTTGTTATCACACACACTTAACCCAAACACAGTCTCAATCTGAGAACCATACAGTAACACAGGAACAAGTTAACATGTAGAACAGCAATTAGTAAGAAAAGTCAAAGGTACTAAGTGAGTATTTATTTCATAAAACGCTTAGATACAGTATGATGCTTGTTTCTGGTTGATTTACAATGTGTGAATGTTTTTCTCTCTTGAGTTTTTGGTTTGGTTTTATTTAATTTACTTGTCCGTCTGAGTGGTTATCCAGCCCCCTAATCACGCCCCATCCCTCTGGTACCCCTGTGGGTGTGGACCTCACCCTGTCCATATTTGCTTCTCATTATTCAGAAGCCCAACTCCAGCCCAGGCACCTGGCATAGCCATGACTCAGGACCTGAACTCCGTCCACACTGAGATATGTGTATATGTGTATGTGTGTGTGTGTGTGTGTGTGTGTGTGTGTGTGTGTGTGTGTGTGTGTGTCTGCTTCTGTGTGTGTGAGAGAGAGAGCTTGTACCTCTTGGAGTCATGTCTTGATCAGGGTAACTCTGTGTAGATTTGTACATTTATATAACGCTATATTAGGGACTCGCGTCTGTCCTGCTTTGTTTTGTCCTCCTCCACACACACTCACTCGGATGTCTGGTGTAGTGTGCGTCTGAAAGAGGGGGTGTTGCTGATGGCTATTGGCTATTGGTGTGGTGATAATCATACAAACAGCAACTGAAAAATAAAATGTGAAATATTAAAAACAACAACAGCTCCCCTGCCTTTCATTTGATATTGATGGATTGGGTTATTAATGGGGTTATTAACATATTAAATGTGTCTATAACAAACTATATTACATCTCTCTCTCTCTCTCTCTCTCTCTCTCTCTCTCTCTCTCTATATATATATATATTAATAACATATGTGTAGATGGATGGCAGTTCTCCTCCTGGCAGTTCACCTTGCTCATAATGACTTTAGGGTTTAAGAGGCCAGGGTTGTAGAAAGTTAAGTACACTCACCAAATTACTTTATGAGCCTGTCTAAGACCCTCAATGTGTGTCATAAACTCACTGGTGTGTGTGTGTTTGTGTGAGTTTATCTCCTGGCTGAAGTGGATCTTGGGAAACAAACGGACTCTTCCCAGGCTCGGGAACATTTATGTGAGCAGTGGAGAGGTGGGGCACACCCTGAGGCGGGGAGCACACAGACAGTGTTAGCAATAAATGTTTCAGGTTCAGGTTTAGTGTTACCATTGGTTACCATTGGTGTTCATCTTAAGCTTGAGTAGCATTATTGTTAGCATACCATAGCTTCAGCTTTATTGTTAGCATTTGATAGCTTTAGCGTTATTGTTAGCATTAGTTAGCCACAACAAATCTGCGTCCTTACTGTTAGCTTCAGTTTTAATGTTGTTTATACCTTTGGCACTGAAAGTGGGGAAAGTAAAGGCCAAGCGGCCCTTCACGTTGGCTGTCTCATTGTTGAGTGTTGCCTGATCCTCCAGCTAAACACTGGTGAGTTATTTTATAATAGTGTCCTTCTATTGGTAATCATAGCTGCCTGGCGTCACAGTTCCATTGGGCCAAATTCTGGTAATAATATGGTAATGATAACTGCCTGGTTACACAGTGGAGAGTTATGCTGTTGTGGTTTGTCTGGATAGCTGGGTAGCAGAGGTTCACCAGAGGATGGAGAGGATTGTGGGATCTGATTAAACCTTTCACAGGTATTACAGTGAACTTTATGGTAAGTAAAATATGATGTGTGTGTGTGTGGAAGGAAAAACTATGATGGAAGCATATGCCAGTACATGTATGTTGAATGAAATGGAAGAACCTCTGGTGTATGGATGGGACACCCTGCTGTTTGTGTGTGTGTGTTGAGAACAGTGGTTATGCCACACTGGCAGTTACGGCTGGAGCCCAGTGTTTTGTCTCGCTTGGATAAGCACTTTCCAAGGGGAGACGCTCCCCTAGACTCGCCTGGCTCCTGACAATCCCATAATAATCAGTCTCTCTCCCAAGGCTGAGGGCTGCCATCGGCAACAGACCCGAAACAGCCGCTCTCTCTCTGAGCTGGTTAGCGCCTTGCGTGATGAACCATAAAAGATTCAGCAGCTGTGTGGTCCTTGGCCAGAGCTGACACAGGCACCGTTTCCCAGATTTTACAATCCACGTTACCTAAGGGAGGTCAGGTCCGCAGACCCGGGCCAGAGATCGCCTCAGAGTTACACAAGAGCCAGTCAACCACAGGCAGGCAGGCAGTCAGACATGCAAGCTTACTCAAGCGTAGTCAAAAGACCCATATAGGCTAAGCAAGGCATTCAAATGTGACCTTGATCTCAAAGAACAAACCCTGACAAGGTTACTGACCCACATGTGTGGCTCTGATCTGGCACAGACATGGCACTGACATTTGACTGTGGTCTGAGATTGAGGGTTATGCTCTATGTCCAATTACTTATTCATTTAGCATACAGTTTAATCCAAAGCTACTTATGGCACAGTAAGGGCAGACATATCACATTATGTCAGTGTGGTAGACTGTGGGTCTGAATCCTATGAACTCTGAAGCCTGTGTGTGTGTGTGTGTGTGTGTGTGTGTGTGTGTGTGTGTGTGTGTGTTAGTTCTTTGCCGGCACTTAGCTTTACCCATTGAGCCCCAGAGCCCCAGACTGTTAAACTACAGGATATTTTCTTGGAGACACAATGCACCACGACTGTGTCAGTAACCTCCTATGAGATCACCGAGTTCAGGGCAAGTCCCCCCCGCCTCTCTCCCTCTCCCTTTCTTTCCATCATACTCTCTCTATCTTTCTTGTTACACAACTTCAGGGAAAGTGGTAGTTCCCTGCACAACCCCAACGGAGACTTGAAAGCCTGTTTGGTAATTGCCCTCTGCTGACTTATGAGACTCATAAGAGATTTCTGAGCCCCATCCATGACCACTGGGAGAGAGTCAGGAAGTCAAAATGGAGGGAGTTTTTGTGCTAGCAGAAATTGTTAACTGCCAATGGTCATAATCATTAAATCAATGTGTGTCTTTTTCTTTAACTTTATTGTCAATAACAATCTTGACATTTGTCATTTGTCAGGAAATCCTTGCAAATTGTCTAATGACAACTTCAAAAACCTGGAGATGAAAACTTGAAATTGGAAAGAAATGCTGAATACGCTGAGTGTGTCTAGCTTACACTGAGTCTGTGTGTGAGTCTGTGTCTGATTATGTCTGGGATTGTCTGGTGTGTGTGTGTGTGTGTGTCTGCGTGTGTGTGATCCTTAAACCAGGGCCAGAAAAGACATTGCTCAATGGCACAGCTTTGCTCCTGAGTGCATGTGTGTGCTATGGTCTCTCAGGTCCGTACTTACAAGTGTCAGAAAACGGTGTTGTGTCCCTCACCTCTGTTATTTTTCTTTGTGCTCTCTCTCTCTCTCACACACACACACACACAAATGCACACACACACATACACATACACACAAGTCTATCTTCATTCACTCATTTTTAAGTCTTTTTAAAGTCAGTCTTTATTCACTCATTTTTGTGCTCTCTCTCTTCTTTTCCATTTTTCTAATTGCACTCCCTCCTTGCCCTCTTTCTCTCTCTACCTCCACTGATTTGTTTCCATGCTCCTAAACTCAGGGCCTAAAAGGAGATTTGATGTCTGGAACATTTGGACCATCCTCCTGCATTTCATCCCTGTAGGAAACAGAGAGAGAGAGAGAGAGACAGAGACAGAGAGAAAGGGAGAGAGAGACTCTTTGCAAGCACATGTCCTTTAACTGTCTCTGAGCCTGATGGGAGCAACCCCCATCTCTGTTGGATTAGTGGCGGAAAAATTTATGATGGGATCAACTCTGGTTGTAGTTCTGCCAGGAGTGGTTCTGGTAGGACTTGTTCTGTTTGGAGTAGGCCTTGGAGTAGTAGCCTGAGTAGGCTAATTGGTGGAAGTCTGGGTGTGAGTTTCTGTGATTGGCATAATTCTGGTGGTCAGAGTAGTTCTGGTTGAGTTTTGACAATGGTTAGGAGTTATTATTGCAAGGGAAATTCTAATAGAGTACAGTAGTTCTTTTAGAATAGTTCTGATGGCAGTAGTTCTGGTTGGAGTAGTTCTTAAGCACAATTTACACCAAATATTTGTGATTAGACCAAAGCATAGCAGGTGAAGTTGCAGTGGGGTGAATTTAACATGTCGGTCCAAACTAATGCAAGCCGTTTCAACATGCTCACATTCAGCATGTGAAATTGCAGTTGCTCACAGAGCTTATGACGTTTCATCATTCAGTCTGTCCAGCAGAGACATCAAGTACAGAGGGATACTTCGCTTTGTTAGCTCTTGGCTGCAGTGAGTGGCGTTACAAATGTATGTTATTTTATGAAAACAGTGGTCCTGTTGGGGGTTCCTGGTTTTTAGAATCTTATAGTTCATCTCGTCATCTTTGGTGTGGAGCAGCCTTAAATATGAGTTGTTCATGCTGGGAGGTGGTTCAAGTGGTGCATGCTGGGAAGGGTGTGTCTGTACTGTCAGGGTGTTGGTGTTTAGTCAAAGGTGAAACAGTGCTTTAGGGGCATTTAAGAAACCACTTCTCTGTCTTATTACAATTAAGGATGACCCCCATCTATTGGGCTCAGGAAATGAGGGGTCAACACCTTCACTTTTAGTGCTTCTCTCTCTCTCTCTCTCTCTTTCTCAGACACACACATACACGCACACACACACGCACACACACAGTCATGCAGACACAGAAGAACACACCAGCCTTTCTCCCACACTCCCACAGTCTCACAGATGACGAGCCATAAAAGTCCATCTCTGAGCCAGGAGTTGCAGCTGGAAAGTCTGGAAATGAAGGTCTTCTCCCTCAGGCTCTGCCATTGTTCACATGCATGTGATCATGGGATAGTGTGTGTGTGTTTGTGTGTGTGTGTGTGTGTATGTTTTATTGCATTTGTGTGTATGTGTAATGTGTAATGTGTAATGCATATGTTTAAGTCCATGAATGTGTATGTGAATGAGAGAGAGACAGAGAGAGAGACATGTTGGCACACATGTGTGTTTCCAGCTCCCATCCACATATTTTGTCCATGCACACAGGCTGTGTAATTTGTGGTCTAGACTACACACATGCACACACACACACACACACACACACACACACACACACACACACACACACACACACACACACATACACACAAACACACACACACACACATCTGAAGAGATGTTTTTGACACCTCACGTGTGTCTTTATGGTGCTTTCATGTTTTGGGAGATAATAGGTATGGCCGCCTATATAACACTACAGACAAGCACTCAGATCTATAGCCAAGACCGTTAGCTGGAGATACTTAGAGCAGGCCTGGTATTTTTACACACACACACACTGTAATGAGAAACAGGTCAGCTATTAGACCCATTCACTTTTTGACAAAGCTCCATTCCTTCATAGTGCTCATAGTAAGTTAATGATTAGTGTTTTTCCTTTGAAAGAATAAAGGTTCATATTCACTGATCTTTCTAAGCAATAATGAAAAGCTAAAGCAAAAAGTGATGCTGCACTCTGACATCTCTGTCCCCCTGCATTTGTCAGTTTTCCTGATGGCCAGCCATGTGTGTGCACTGACCAGTCAATATTAGCTGGCAGTTTGGGGTTCATTAGTTTGCTATCTGGTGGATTTATGTAGTTGGTTGACCATTGTTTCAAATGTGTGTGTGTGTGTTTTAAAGGTTATACAATGCATATTTTAAAAACTTAAAAAAAAACCATTGCATTGTGCTGGCCTGACATCTTGTTTGTGTTTGAGAGCCACGTTTGCTCATTTGCATGCTGCGATGCGATGAGACGAAAAGTGGAGTTTCTTTCATTTTTGGGCCAAGCAACAGAAGCAAACCGTGCAAAGCAACAAAGAGATGATCAGTTTTCAGATTGTGCTTGAGTTCCCTGTGCTTGTGCTTCATGTCTTCTGTGCCTCTGTGAGATTTTTTTGCTGCTGCAGAGACTGTGAGTTCACTCCACTCTGGTGTTGCACTCAATGGGCCTGTTATTTGATAAGGGGATTTCTCCAGGAAGTCTTCACTTTACACAAACACACACACAGAGCTCTTGCTTCACTGCCCAAGCCGGTATTGTCACCTCTTCACCTGTCACCTCTTCAGTGCTGGGCCTGTAAGTGCTAGTCGCTCATTCGCAGAGCCTTCTTATTGGCTGTCTAAGCATGTGTTGTTTTGTGTGTGAATGGCGTGTGTTTCGACAGTGATCTCACCTCCTGTGTGATCTCTTGCTTTGTTTTGTCATTGTTGTCCTTTCTGTCCTTCCTTATCTCTTTCTCTTTCTCTTTTACTGTTACCCTCTCTTGTTCTCTCGTTCTCTCGTCTCTTATCACTCCAGTTCTACAGTTTGCTGTGTCACACCCCCCACCCTCCATATTACCCTCTACTTCCCCCCTCTACCTTTACTGTAATAGTTTGTTTTGATTGTTAGTTCACCTCTCCTCTGTCCATTTACCTTTCCCCTCTGTTTTATTTGGTTAGAGTTTCCCGCATTAGTGTGTGTGTGTGTGTGCGTGTGTGTATGTGTGTGTTTGTGAGTGCATATGTGTGTGTGTTTGTCTTGTATTGCCCAAGGAGGCTTTGATCACCCACACGAGTGTAGATAATGGCTGTGCATGCTAAGTCCCACTGTCATCAAAAGCCCCTCTCTTGCTTGTTGTGTGTGTGTTTGTGTGTGTGTGTGTGTGTGTGTGTGTAGATTAGATAGGCCCTGTGCCCTGTACCCTGAGCTCTGTGCTGATAATGGGGGAGTCTGGGGTTTGCTTGTGAAAGTGTGTGTGTTTGTGCTAGAGTGTGTGAACTGTGAATGTATGTGTATGTAAATATGAGTGTATGTGTGGGTATGAAAGTGAGTGTGCCTATATGTGTCATTGTGCGTTTGTGAATGTGTGTGAATGCTTCTCTTAAGTGAGTGTGTGTTTGGCCTGCTGGGAATCGTGGGTTAGGCAGTGATCTCGTCACATGCAGGCGGTGGCTGAGAGCTGCGAGGGTAAATATTTGCGCTTTTGTTTTAAACGAGAAAAATCCCCTTGGAGCTCATCCCTTTATTTCCCACCATTCCCTACAGCGTAGGCTGTAGGTCATGTGACAGCCTTGGCCTGCTGTGTAAGTGTGTGTCCATGTGTGGGGCTCTGTGTGTGTGCGTCCATGTATTTGTTGTGTGTGTGAAGGTACAGCACGTGTCACTTTGAAGAGAGAAGTGTGTGTGAGTCATGAGACATGATAAACATGAGGCTTGTTTACCCTCTGGTGTCATCACCATTAAAAGAAAATCATTCCCCTACTGGGATCAATAGGATCCTGCTGGGGCTTCTCCAGACCTTGGCCTTCAATGCCCCACTTCAAAGGAAAGTTCAGGAGCATTTCAAGCCATAGCTCTGTTCTTCCAGGTCACTGAGTGCTGTCGGTAGGAAAAAGAACAATACATTTTGGTACCACATATATGGGATAGCGAACTGGCAGCTAATTCTAACTGAATGGGGCACAGAAACTAAATTCTTGCCATAGTAATCTATGGGTTGAAATGCTCCGTTAAAATTTTCCGTTAATACTGGCTTTTAACATCCATGCCAAGAAAGTTGGCCAAGATTTTTTGACCCTCTTCTCCTTAACTCAACTGTGGTGGAGAGCAGAGCAGGTTAAGCGATAGCAAACAGCCCTTTATTCATCTCCTTACCAAACCAGGCTGAACTTATGGACTGTTTCAACAATAAAAACAAAACCTTGAACATTCTATTCTATTCTACCACTTGAGCATTCTATTTCATCTCCAAACAACATCCACAACGTTAAGATAACGTATGGAATTTTAAATCAGGAACAGCTAATTAAAATCTCTTGAAAGTCCAAAGAGGTGATAATTGTGACGAGACTACTGTGAAAGTAACATAACGGAGAGTTAGACAGAGGAAGAGATGTATAAGAAACAAAGAGGGAGTGAGAGAAACAGATAGCACTAGATAGAGGGGAGGGACAGGGGTGGACTAAACAAAAGCAGAAAAAAAACTCAAATGGAAACAGGAGACTTTGTGGGTTTCTCCACTCCACTTGTGTTTCTCCGAATCACTTTAGGATATGGGGACTGTGTGTGTGTGTGTGTGAGAGAGAGAGAGAGAGAGAGAAAGAGAGAGAGAGAGAGGGAGAGAGAGAGAAAGAGTTTGTATGTGTGACTGAAGTGTCTGTTTCTGAGCTGTGGCCAGGGACAGTGTGTGCTTGGCACAGGCCAGTGGCTCAACAAAGTTGGGGAGGGGTGTGTGTGTGTGTGTGTGTGTGTTTGTGTGTGTACCGTATATGTTTGTGTGTGTGTGTGTGTGTGTGTGTGTGTGTGTGTGTGTGCAGGGGCAGCAATAAGGGTATTTGGGGGAAGGGGGGCGACCTCAGTCCTCAGTGAGGGTTTATGACAGGACAGCCTGAACCCAGCTGCTGAAGGGGCTTGTTATGTAAGAGCCACTGAGGAGATTAGAGGAAGAAGAGGAGAGGAGAAGAGAGGAGGAAGAGAGAGGGGGGAGAGGACAGCAGAGTGTGTTTGGAGGAAAGTAGAGAACAGAAGCATGAAGAGAGAGAAAGTGGATGAGGGGCCCATCTTAACACACACACACACACACACACACACACACACACACACCTTTATCTTTCTTCCTGATAACACAAGTAGTGATGCATTGCATGTCTTCACACAATGTCCCCCATCAACACACACACACACTACAGTTTTACACAATCTACTCCAGCGTGATTGAACTTGCTGTGCAGCTATCCTGTAACTCTCTCTCTCTCACACACACACACACACACATGCACACACATACACACACACTCATTTCTTGAATAGGACCCCATCTGGCTGAATTGTTCTCTTGTTCTGACAACTTTAAGTCTTGAGTCTGCTTCCTATTCTCTCGGGAATTATTTACTGTCAATACTAGTGCTCTTTCCACATTGTTGGTGTGTGTGTGTGTGTGTGTGTGTGTGTGTGTGTGTGCAGCAGATCTCCTTCCCTTCTGCACAGTATAGTCTACTTTGCATTGACAATGACCTCCTTTCCTACCTTGAACCCCTCCCAGTCATTAGTCTTTCTTTCTTTCTTTCTTTCCCCTGCCTCTATGTGTCTTTATTCCCCAAAACACCCTTTCCTCTTTCCAAACTGCTTCCACATGCAACACCCTCCTCACCTCCTGTCTTCATTCTTAAACTAACACACACACACACTGATACACACCAGCACATGAGCCATTTCCTTCCAGGGAGCAGTCCCCCCCCTCCCAAAAAACACCAGTCAGACCAGTTTAGTGAGCTAACACACACACACACACACACACGCACACACACATACACATACACAGAAAGAGTTTGCCTTCACAGGTCAATTGTTGAGGTGAGCTGGAGAAGATGATTGATTGACAGGGGTCAGACGCCCCTCCTGAGCTGGTTAAAGACGAAAGCTTTGAGGTGGAGTCAGAGGCTTTTTCTGCCAAGCGGCCCCAACCTCAACTTCCCCACCCCCACCCCACTCATCCCTTTCCCAAACTGGGTCAGGAGGCCTGATGAGGTCCATACCTCATAGCAACCCCCCACACATACACACATACACACACACACAGACATACACACTCATACACATACATACAATCATGCAAACAAAACAAAAAAAACACACACTCAGTCACCATACACACCCAAGCTCATCACTATGGGTGTAACTGTATCATACAACTGTATCATCATCATCTAATGTCTCTCTGTCAGTCCCTCTGAAGATATTCATACTTCCTACTTTCATATGTTTCATAGTCATATGTCCCCCATCCCAATGGGCAGAGGCCCTGGGTCTTCATGTGTGTTTTGGTGTTGGTGGGGGCGGCCATTAGAGACACGTCCACTCTGTCTGTCTGACACTCTGCAGCCCTGGCTGGTTACTTGACCTCCCCTCCACCTCGGCTTTGAAACCGGAGAGAGGCCAGATGACCCTTGACCTCATGGGTCCAGGCCCACTGCACCATCAGTGAAGAAGAGCATCCGGCTCATCCCTTTGGAGTCACTGCCCCGTCATCCACAACACACACACATACTTGCTCACACACATGCATACACAAACACATGCACAGACACACACACACACTCCCTCCTGAACAGGATGTGCCCTCAATGAGATGAAGAGCCTTGACCCCAAAACATAGACAAGATCTGTAGAGACAGACAGAGAGAGATTTTGTTTTATCTTTCCTTATTGGTTTACAAAAACTCAAAACATCTCAAACAATCAACTTTTGTGAGGATAGAAAGAGGTTAGAAATAGAATAGAATAGAATGGAAAAGCATTGCTTTAAAGAGATACTGCTTCAAAAGTTGCCAAATCTTGCATACATTTATAAAACTGGAAATCAATGAAATTTCTATCCTTGATCAGTGCAGGAAACAAAGCTTTCTCTGACATATATTAGGCTTGACCCAAAATAAGGATGAAAGAAAGAGAAACAAAGAGAAGGAAAGAAATACTGAGAGGAGAAAGCAAGAGACAGAGAGGAGTACTGAGAAACAGCAGAGAGAGCACAAAAGTGGGAGTAAGAGAGAGAGAGAGAGAGGAATACTGAAAAAAATGAAAGGGGTGGTGGGGGGGAGGCATGGAGTGAGAGATCTTTACTACTCAAAATCAGAACAACTGCACCCATTACCATCCTCAAGTAACCGTCAGGTCAGATGGACAAGCAAGAATACAAAGCAAAGGAGAAACCGTTAAGATGGCTGTTGGACATACTTTAACTCTCTAGATGAAGACCTGGTATCAGGATATGGCCATTCACATTGGCAAACACACACCTTAAAACTCCCACATTCCCTCACTGTCAAACACACATACTGCTTCTTAATCCATTGCCGTAATTTTTCCTCTTTAAAGCCAGGAGTTTCCAGATGCTTGTCAGTGTATCATAGCCCTGCCATCTAGATCCCCTTATATCTTAGCTGGAGGCTTTGGCTGACATACACATGTATGCACTGAGCAGAGAGTTTACCCTCAGAGGGTAAGTCAAAATAAGGACTCAGTGTAAGCAGCATCAGGGGCAAATATATCAGGCACATTTAGGTTGCATCTGACGTTTGTTTTGCTTGGCTCTGCCTTGGCTCCCGTCAGTGAAGTGGTGCGATAGAGTTCACTGATGACAGCACAGCAGCACTACTGAAGCTGATGGAGGGGAATGGATTGGCAGGGCAAAAGGAGAGGGGGTTTGTGTACAGTACTCACAATGGTCAAGTGAGCATGTGTGTGTGAGTGTGTGTGTGTCTCGCTTACACACACACACACACATGCACATATACATAGGCATGCACAGACACATATACATCTACGCACATATACACACACACACAGACATGCACAGACACATATGCATCTTTAAACACACACACACACATACATAGACATGCACAGACACATATACATCTACACACACACACAAACTCCTGGTGCTGTATAGTGATGAACACCAGTATACGCAGAGGGTGGATTCTATCCACATGCTGCCTTGTTCTCTCTCTCTCTGACAATTTCCAGTATTGTTCTCCTTCGCTGTTGGCTGCCCCCTTAACTCTCTGGTCCTCTCTCCGCCCTCTGCAATCACTTGCTCCATCAGATTCCTCCTCCACTCATCCTACTCTTTCACTCATTCTCTCTCCTTCTCTTTTGCTCTCTCCTCCTTTCCCTCTCTCTGACTTTTGTAATGGTTAAACAAAGCTCCTTCAAAAGTCTAAATCTTTCTCTCGTTTTCTTTCCATTACCCCACCCCCTAGCTCCCATCCCCCACATCTTATCCAAGAATTTCTGTGTTTGAATGCCTGCACTCATTGTCAGTGGAAAGTTGATGGAACAAATTCCTACTGTTATGCAACAAGTCAACACAAATCCATACCATTCATTGGCATTTCAGTTTCTCCATGAACTGACAGGAAAGAAGGAGGAAGTTTTTAGCACAAAGATTGCATAGGACTGACTGCGAGTGTTCTGTGTGCAAAAATTTCAGATTTTTTTTTCAGATTTTCGCCTTTTCAAATTGCAAAAATGTTACCCATTACATTTTTTCCCCCAAAACTTCAAATTCAATTGTTAAAATATAGTTCATCATTGTTTGGCTAAAATGAATGCTGGACTGAAAAAAGAGACCCATGAGAGACCTGAATCACACTTGGGTCTTCTCTTATGTTTGGCAATTCATTGTTCTGGCCTGGTCTGTTGGTCTCCCCTGGGCCGACCTTTTCTTTCAGCAAGGTGATTGATGCATTGACTGTATGCCCACACAACACTATGTACACTTTACTCTGACAGGTGGGGAAATGGAACTCTGTTTGTTCCGTATTTCTGTACGTGTTTCGTATTAGGACATCAGTCATTTTTGTTATCTAATCTTTGACTTGAGGAATGTGGGCCATGGTGCCAGAGGACAGCACAGAAGAAACCACTGGTGCGTCATGGGTGGGGACTCTATAGAAATAAAATAGTTTACCATGCAAAGCTAAGGGAGATTAATTGGCCTGATCTGCTTCTTAGAGGCTGCACACACGGGAACTGATTTTTAAAAATTGTTTTGGTCTCATCCACATTTGGGCGCCCTGAAACAATATTTTTTCGGGTTCCACAGTGGAAAAATCTCCCAATGCCAGAGTGGCGTTATACACTACAATGTGGCAACGATGACCACATAGCTTCAGCTCCACCCCTAACCTGTGTGGCACCCATCCCAAAACACAGTGTCTGTCAGCCAGTTTGTCACATTATTAGAAAATGCATTTTCCTACCTGTGATCATTTCCATAAACCCTTTCTGCAAGTATTGCCTATTTCCTGCTAGCATAGAAATGTAATGTTAGTTCTGTGAAACTTGCTTTATCGAAAACTATACCAAGTAACTAGCATGTTCACAATCCGGCTTTACAAACTTTCAACTTGAAAGTTTATTAAAGTAAAAGTAAAAGTAGCATGTTAGAAGAATGGATACTTCCAAACCAACCTTTTGGCTTAACTTACAGCCTTTTGCTGTGCAAGTTCTCCATGTCAATTCTTTACCGGACATTCTGACCACTACTCTGCAACACGCCACCTACTGTCCTGGCATATGTATTACAATGTTTTCACACAGTTTTCCGTTCCCATCTGTATGTGAATATTTATTGATCCGATCTCTGTGTGGACACAATTTTTTTTCAACCTGCAAAAGACAAAAAACACGAGCGCTGTCATGTGTACAGACCCTTACAGTGAGGCTACACTGGATGTGTTAAGTCAAAGACGTATCTGCTGTAATAGTTATCTTCCACTATAATCAGTGGAACTGGTTACATCAGACATGGCAGTGCTGCAAACATTCTAAGTCTTTTCAATATTTATTATTTAGTATTTTTGATGCGACTTGACTTGAATGCTTGAATGCTTCTGTGTAACCCTAGGATTAGGCCTCTGCTGTATTCTGTAGCTAGCAAAGGAGTAGACACACATACACACACACAGACACACACACACAGAGGCACTCAGATTTCCAAAGATCTGATCAGAATGATCTTTTCAGGAAGGAGTTGGAGGCCCCCAGTGAGTGAGAGTTCGTAATTGTGCTCTAGAACTTTCCATTGAGACTGTTGAGATGGGGGCTCCTCAGTGGCTGCTGTTAGTGGCTGATCTCTTTCAGGGATTATTTTCTATTATCCTTTCTGTTCTCTCTCTCTCTTTTCTTTCAAATGAAGACCATGGGCCCTGAGGGTCACCAGAGGGGTCAGTTGAGGATAAGAGGGCACAAGAGCAGGAGAAAGGTGAGGGGGATGGGAGAGAGGTTCCAGAACTTCAGAATTTGAGACTTAATGGGAGAGAGAGAGACAGGGAGAGAGAGCTCTTTAGAAACTGTATTTCTATCATGTTATGTGTTATATTGCTATATATATATATTTTTTTTTTGTAGGACAACCAACTACAGTTAATTCCCCAAAGTTCATTCCCAAAAGTTAGTTAAGTTAGTTAGTTAGTTAGTTCCCCAAACTGTTCCTCAGTTTTATGTTGGAAAGGGAAGGAGAGAGAGACAAAGAAAGAGAGAGAGAGGAATTGAGAGGATGAATGTATTCATTTTGCAGGCCCCTAATTGCTCTCATTAGTTGGAGACTTCCTTGTTTGAGTAGGCTGCTGTGACCTTGGCCTTTGAAATGTAGACTAACAACGTCTGGGGGGCCCGCTGACCAACCAACCTCTGTATCTGTGTGTGTGAGGGTGTTTGCATGTGAATGAGTGTAAAACTGTGAGACAAAGAGTTGTGTGTGTGTGTCTGGTGTGTGTGTATGTGTGTGTCCATGTGTGGGCCAGCTGGGGGAGTGAGAAGAGAAGGGCTTTACAACAGCCCTCTTGACGTCAAAATGTAACAATGATAAAGCACATGCACGTCACAGCTCTCCTGTGAGCAAGTACACGACACAGATTCCTCTCCCCCAAACACCGGAGCACAGCAACTCCGATGCAATAAACCCTCTGTCAGTCACACACACACATACACATGCGCGCACGCACACATACACACACACTCACTAAAGAAAAAGTTTTCCTTGGCTGTATAAGCAAGTACTTTTCTCATTAAAGGATTCATTTATCATCTTGTGTGTGATCTACTGAGAGCCTTCTAAGATTCCAGCTGACATGGAAGGTTTTTCACCTCTAAATCAGTTTATCTTCAGAAGAAACACTGATAGCATCTCAGCACCCAAACTTAATATTTTCCTCTAAGATAACTTTTAACGGTTCAGCATTGCTGATAACTTTTCTGCTATGGTTATCCTTTGGTGTGGTCCATATCTTTAATGCAAATAGAGGATCTTGTAGTTTCTGCATATGTGTGTGTGTGTGTGTGTGTGAATGTGTATACATGCATGCTTGAGTGTGTGTGTGTGTGTGTGCACGTGTGTGCGTGCGTGCCTGTGTGCATGTGTGTGCTGCTTGCGTGTGTGGGCAATGGGCATGTGTGTGTGTGTGTGTGTGTTTGTGTGTGTGTGTGTGTGTGTGTGTATGTAGGCAGTCCATTCCTCTCTATGTTAAGCATCTGTCCATGACAGTCTATCAGTGTCAGACTCAGACAGACAGAGACCACAGATTCAAACAAAAGAGGATTTAATGATTTAACGAAAATCAGGGATAACAAAACAGGTTCGATTTTACAACGAATGATAAGGGTAAATAACAAAGCTCAGAAGTTCAACTAACAAAATCACGTCTGCTACTGTAGCAGGAAATACACGAGTAAACTCAAAGGAGAAGAAATACAAACTTAGGAGACGAGGAATTACACGGGAGATCACGGGAAAGTAGGAAGTAATACACAGGCGAAGAGTCCAGGATGACAATGACAGAACATTGACGAGACCAGACAAAGAGTGAAGCCGAGGGGAGGCTTAAGTAAGGTGGAGACCAGGTGATATCAATTAGAACTCAGGTGAAGGGGATCGTGTGCAAGGAGGTGAGTGCAAACGAGGAGACAAGCTTAGAGTCTGTGGTGCTGAGTGAGGGGGCGTGGCCGTGACCAGGTCCGATGCAGACCTGACATTCAGTTCCTGTGTCCTGTTTGCATACATCCAGAAAAGAGCCCCCTTAAGACTGCTCCTGATCTGGCCCTCACATGGCTCACCTTTGGCCCTGATCTCACTTTGATCTGACTCGAATATGGCTTTGATCTGATCCTGAAATCACTGTTATATGGCTCTGATCTGGCAATGATCTGGCTCTGATTATATGCTGCTGGTTTGGGTTTGTTTTAAACATGGCGCTGCTTTGGGTCTGTAAGGTACATGGTGCTGGTTTAGGTGTGTGTTGAACATGGTGTTGGTGTAAGTGTGTGTTGTTTAAGTTGCTAGTTTGGGCGTGCAGTGTACATGGCTCTCTGAGGTATGTGGGATTAGTTTGCATTGGATCTAACTATGAGTGTGTGTGTGTGTGTGTGTGTGTGTGTGTATAAAGTGCTGAATTGAAGTGTATGGTTAGAGATATGAGTCAGTGTTGCTAATCTCCTCCACACTTATGGGATCCCTCTGAGCTCTGGGACAGCATGGGGAATTCAGAGCAGTGGGTTGTGTTTGGAAACACACGGTTTGTCATCAAAACAAATAAACCATCCAGAAAACAGAGCTTGGACCATTTACAAAGCCTGCATAACGGCCCAGCCAGCCTGCTGCGTCTCCTCAGGGTGACAGGCAGATATAAAAGTCTAGATGAATGTGTGGGCTTCAGCCCTGTTTCCATGGCTGTGCTTCCAAATGTCAGCCATGAGTGTTTGGAAACTCTATCATGTACCCTTAAACAGTGCAGCAGGCTAGCGGATTGAGTGTGTGTATGTATATGTGTGTGTGTGTGTGTGTGTGTGTGTGTGTGTGCGCGTGAGAGAGAGAAAGAGAAAGAGAAAGAGAGAACAAACAGTGGAAAATCTAGCCCTCCATCAGAGATATCACCTGATACTTCTTTTAATGCAAACGCACAAACCTTGGCCCATCGCACTGCCCTAGTGCATGTTTACAGAGACTGCAAACACTGACACACACACACACAGATACACACATATGCATGTCCACGTGTGTACACAAAAACAAATACCGACAAACACACACCAACTGGTGCACAGACATCAGAGAGGCACTATATATAGATGTACCTTTGCAGGCTGCTCAGTCTCCAGGTCTAAACCAGCTGATCTAACAATATTCACAGTATACACAGTCTCCAAACACACACAAGCCCTTTTCATTCACCGCATGGGGTTTTGTATACATGCTGACAGATTCAGCAAACACTTTGATTAAATATGAAAAGACTTGGCAATGGCTGTTTGTGCAACTTTGCACACTATGCTGTCAAGTCAGTCTCTGTGAATTATTACCTTAAAGTATGAAGTTAATGGATTCTATGTACCCGTCTGTATTAATGTATTAATGTATTAATTAACTATGCACCCATATGTTCAAAACTACAGTATATGATATTTATCTGGCCTAATAGAATAATATAAGGAGCATATCCCCATCGTTCCCATGGAGAATCTACATAAAGTACATAATTCATATTTTGTGGGTGACCCATGGAAGATGTCTCCTTGGCCCTTGTAATACTGATTACCAGTGACTTCAGACTAGGCCACTGAGGTCTCAACTTGGATATGGGATCCCAGGGACTTGACTCAAGTCTTTTGTTTTTAATTTAACTTTATAATATATTGATAATATTTTTATTTATAATATAATTTTTAACACTTAAAACAAATACTTGGTCTTCAATTGGACCAGGAACATGAGGTGGACTTGGACTCAAAATTTTTTGACTCAGCTACAACTGCTGCATGCACTGGCACTGACAGAGGAACTGCCCCTTCTCTTAAACAGAGATCACACTGACCACTGGCATTGACAGAGGAACAGCCCCTTCTCTTAGACAGAGATCACACTGACCGCTGACACTGACTATGTTTTCATGTACTTGTTTACATGTACCGAATATGAGGCGTATCCCGGTTTTGATCATGTTCAGGACAAAGTGTTTACATGAATGCAGACAAATCAGGTTATTAATATCCCTGTTTACATGATAAATACTAATATTCCAGTTACTGATTATAGTGCACTTTGCTGTGTTCTCACAAAGAATTCGAAAGAGCTCAACTTCATTGTCTTGGTGCTTACCAGCATTCCATATCGCACGTCACTCTCCAGAATCTTTCTCCACAACTGTCAGAAATCAGAATAAGGTGTTTACATGCTACAGTATCCCGGTTTCTTTCAGAGTACTTCACCTAGCATATCTCGATTTCTCAGAAACCGGAATAAGGGCTTATTCGGGATATTGAATTTGGAAAAAAATATTTACATGCACAAACGCAAAGCTGGCACACTTAATATCCCGATCATATTCAGGATACTTGAGTGTATGTAAACATAGTCACTGACAGAGGCACAACTCTTTCTCTTGGGCAGGGATCACACTGACCACTGGCACTGACAGAGAAACATTCCCCGCTCTTAGGCAGAGATCACACTGACCAACGGCATAGTGTAACACTGCGCTCCAACTCGTAACTAAGTTGTGTGAAATGTTCTGTTCGGTGTTACGTTCTGAAAGTTGTACCAAGGTCAATGCACAGATCACTTGTTGCTAGTATAATGCTTCTGGTAACAACCATTCCGCTCCTGAGCCATAGCCTACAATGAAAAATTGGTCTCTTTCCTCAGGCTAGTGTGATTCTTGTCTTAGAAAGAGCCTCAGCGCACAGTCATCTGACAATGCTCCCATTGTGAATGACATAGACAATGACCTAGCTTTGTGAAAAAAAGAGAGAGGAAGGAGGAAGAAAGAAAAGAGAATATGGAAGAGAAGAGAGAGGGGTGGAAATAAGGAAGGGAATAAGGAACAGAGGTAGAGGGAAAGGAAGACAGAGATTGTGGATTATGTGTGCGTGTGTGTGTGCGTGTGTGTGTGTGTGTGTATGTCTGTCTGTCTGGTAGTGAATAATGCTGTAACAATCAGTTATTAAATGTATTGCCAATTTTACTTCATTTCCTACTTTGAGTCATTTGTGAGGAAAAAGCCAAAGCCCTTTTCTGACAGTAAAGTGAACGTCTTTGGAGTGCAATCAAAACAAGATATTTATGAATGCCATTAGGCTTTGGGAAACATTAATCACATCTGAATGTGAGCAAAAGACAAGCTGACTGACACAGAGAGAGAGGGAGAGAGGGAGCTGGGAGCATGTGCACAAGAGAAACAGAGAGAGAAAGACAGAGAGAGAGAGAGAGAGAGAGAGAGTGAGAGAGAGAGAGAGACAGAGAATCAGATTGTCTTTTGCTTTTCTACCCTTGTCCATCTCATGTCCCCTCACACAGCTGGTTTTCTGAATGACATGCACCGAGCCAAGCAAAGCCACACACACATGCACACACACACACACACACACACACACACACACGCACACACACAAAGTCTGAATGACAGCGCAGGTGACCTGACCTCCAGGTGATCTGGTCAGATCATGACCCTGAGAGAAGATTACATCTGAGCTTGTGTGTGTGTGTGTGTGTGTGTGTGTGTGTGTGTATGTGTGTGTATGAGTGCGTGAAAAAGAGGGAGTCTTGTGTGTGTACCATTGTGTAGATGATACTTGTATTTCTGTGTTTGTCTGCATCTATATTTGTGTGTGAGTGCGTGTGTTTGTGTGTGTGTGTGTGTGTTTGATGGGTTAGCCTAAAGGTCAGGTGGCCGGGTCAGGGCGTGGGTACGTGTGTGAGAGGACACACTGTTCTTAGTCTGGGTGTGTGTATCAATGGGCCTCATTGAGAATGGCCAAGGACAAACAGAGAGCTTCATCGAACATGTCACAGCACGGAGAAAGACAGAGGGAGGGAGAGGGGGAGAGAGAGTTGGAAGGAGAGAGAGAGAGAGAGGGAGAGAGAGAGAGAGAGAGAGAGAGAGAGATTCAACCCCTCCACAGGTTGTTATGCAACCAGACCCACCCCTAAACCTTAGTATGGTATTCACACCTACATGCATATATGCACTTACCGAGGAACAGACACACACACGCACGTACACTCGCACGCACACACACACACACACACACACACACACACACACACACACACACACACACACACATACACTCGCACGCACACACACGCGCGCGCAGAAGCTCAAAAACAAATGTTGTACTCGATAATTTCAAAGCACGCGTCAACATGAAGGTTTTATCCCACATACAGAAATATGACCCATTACCCACAAACTGTTTGGAAAGCTCACACAAGTATGAACACAAAAGTGAACCCACACATAAAGACACACAAATGCACATAATCAAAGCACTGAAAAGAACTAGGCCTGAAGCAGATTTTCAACACACTCAGTACAGACGCACACATAGACACAGGAAAAGATGCACAGACGCACACATACACATGTTTAATTGTACGAATATCTGTACATCTCTCTCTCTCTCTCTCTCTCACACACACACACACAAACACACACACACACAGACACACACACACACATTTCTACAGTGCCCATCTGTATGTCTTCTGTGTGCCAGTAGGCACTATAGTCATTCTCCCTCATAAATCTCGGAGTGCACAAATAGATGACACACACGCCAGCATAGACATAAACAGAGTCTCGACACAGATTTAGTTATTAAAACACACACTCACACACACACATACACACACCAAATACAGGTGCATATATACATGCGCACAGGAGCTTAGATAAACAAATATGTCCTAATATAGAAGCAGTCTCTTTGGCAGATCAACACAGAGAGACACACACACATGCAGAAAGTCAAAATCACGCTCATACACACATGCCTACACACACACACAATTCACTCATACTGAGTATTTTCCTGCAGTCATGTGCCCTTTGCCCTACAAAAACAAGCAGTAAAAAACAACTAAAGATCATTTTTTTGCCTTCAAAAGAAAACTTCCTGTGTGTGTGTGTGTGTTTGTGTGTGTGTGTTATCTCTGCTCTCAGTCCCTGGCTGGAACCCCTGTGTTTATGTGGGGGTAGATCCATCATAGATGGAGTTGATAGAGTAATCAATGTAATCCTGTTTACAGGTAGACCATTCTGCTGTTTACACAGGGCCTGTGCTCTGTTTAACACACACACACACACACACACGCGCGCGCGCACACACCAACAGACAGCTGTCAGTAAAGTATCCTGTATTTAGTGGATAGATCATACCTGCACATGTGGGTAAAAGTCCTGAGGTTTATTTTGAGTGAACACCACCACCACAGGAGTGCCACACCAATGCACACACACACAAACACACACACACACACACACACACACACACACACACACACAGTGTAAGTACTAAAACCCCAGCACACCCTACATTGTTGTCTTGGCCAGATAGATGTTAGATCTGCACTCAAAAAAAAGTTTGACTCAAACACAGCCTCAAACACACACACACACACACACACACACAAGCTCAGATGTAATCTTCTCTCTGGGTCATGAGCTGACCAGATCAACTGAAGGTCAGGTCACCTGCTCTGTCATTCAGTCTCTCTCTCTCTCTCTGTGTGTGTGTGTGTGTGTGTCTTTGCTTGGCTCTGGCCCGCTATCTAGGTGGGCTTATATTCTGGCAGAGGAAACAGTGTACATCAGCACATCTGCGTTTCCAAACAACTTCGATGTCACACTGCGCTTTCACCCCCCTCTGTGTACAAACTCTCAATAGTGTTTATATTGGCATGCCGAGACCGCACTGATGTCACATTCAGCTTGCAAGTGTGTCTTTGGCCAGTCGGACTGCTCAGTCCAGGCCTCAGAGCCAACCCATGCCTTTAAATCATAACAACTTCATAGAACAATCTAGATTTTTTCCAGTGCATTGATATTCTACGTATCTCTATGTGGTTTGGCACTGACTAATAGATACTGTCAAAATATTTTTCACCGTGTTTCATCTGATGAATGTGCATCAGTAAGACGTCTGGTATTGTTGGTATGTTTGTGTGTCATTTCACAGTCATTTCTCTATCTGCAATCTCTCTGCATTCTGTTCTCAGTCTTCCATTGCGTCTCTTTGCCCATGTGATTCTAGTGTTAGACCACCTTTACAGACACACACACTCACACACACACACACACACACACACACACTTACACAGAGAACTTTAGATATCATGGATTCTGTGGTTGTTCTTACGGTATTCTCCCTGATGCCTGAATAACCTTGCGGCAAAGACCTCGAAACTAATCTGAGGGTACATAAGCACCAGGACAATGTTTCACACTTCACATTCTTTATGGATTAACTTTGTATCACCTAGAACCTGATATACATACAAAGTGGGTCATAGTCTCTCTCTCTCTCTCTCTCTTTTTAAATATCTGTCCTTAGCCCTGTTCTGTGCTGTCAGCCTCATGGTGTAATATATGGCTGACCTACATTTACTTGAGGCATTCTCACACACACAGTTATTTTTTTTTATTGTGTGTGTGTGTGTCTCTCTGTGTGTGTGTATGTGTGTTTGTGTGTGTGAATGAGTGTTTGGGAATGGGGGTCACACAGCAGCCCACCCCCAAAGCCCCCCTAAAGCATGTCAAGCTCAGACGCGGTTGCGTAAAACCTCCCCGGAGAAAACACACTGGGAGGATCAGCCCTGGCTTGTGTGTGTGCAGTGTGTGTATGAATCTGCAGGTGGCTTGCTGCTGCTGAGGCCTGCCAGATGTTCTTTAATGACTGCATGTGACAGATCACAGCAGCTGGATGCAGAGTTATGACATCATAGAAAAGATCAGGACCTGTTTTTGCCCTGTGAGACTACTGTGTGGATACTCTGGGGATGTAGTCCTGGACATTTGGGTAATGTGTGTATGTGTGTGTGTGTGTGTGTGTCTGTCTGTCTGTCTGTGCATGTGCATGTGCTGGAGGTGTACCTGTGGGCATATAATGTAAGCAGGTTATGTATTTGTCTGTTGAGTCTATGTGAGTGCAGTGCATCCATAACTCAACAGCTGCTGACACACACACACATATACACACACACATCAAAGCTAACACAGTGTGTACATCTGGAGCAGCTGAAATACAACCCTGACCCAGAATGCAGACACCCTGACAGGATCTGATGTAATGTTATGACATGTTATATAGGATTGTATAGATACATTACATGTTACTAGAATATTAGAATTCACATTTATATGGAGACTTATCCACCAGATACAACATGCAGTTCACTGCCATTGAACATATAATTACTGTATGGTACTGATTATCAGGATATATGTTCAGAATTGTTATGTACTTCATTTTATATACTTTTGACCTCATTCTTGCATTGACCTCATCCATGTATAAACCTCATAGATGAAGAAAAAAAATCAATGTAAATTATGGTAACCAAAAATAAGATCAGTATCCTTCCTTAACACAGTATGCTATGTACTAGTATATACAACATAGCATACCTACTATATATACATACATACATACATACATACATACATACATACACACGGATATACTATATATAAGGCATATGTACACTATGCAAAAAACTATATTATTCAGTTATATTGTTTGAGTGCTATATTTGATTATTACAAGGTACACATTAATAAGTAACAATATCTAAGCCGATGTCAAGTGAGTTCTAAAAGTGTTTCTGTAAGTGGACCAGTTCAGTTAGAAGATCAGTGGCACCTTAATGTCTATACTATACTTCAGAAATATGAGAGATATGTGTCCTTAGATAAGAACTTTCACTCACACAGAGACACACACAGACACACACACAAACACACACACACACACACACACACACACACACACACAGGGCACTGGGGCAGTTTCGATGACAGGTCTGGGTTTTTCCAAAGCTGATGAACTGGAGTGTGTCCATGGCATTAAGGTGGACTTCAGACATCCATAGCGTGAGGAATCTCCAGAGAGGAGGGTTGGATGGCTCTGCTACAGCACTCAAGACAGCAGTAACAGAGGAACCAATCCAACCAGACCTGTTTATCAGATGTAGCTATGAGGTGGTGTCATGTTGTGTCTTGTATGTCATGTGTGTGTGGTATGTGCATGTTTTGTGTTTATGTGTGTATGTGTTAGCCTATGGGCCAGGAGGCGTCAACATGCACTCCCCAGAACTGAACTTCATGGGTGTTTTCTTGTAGCCTAGGTTCCAAAGTTTATGAAAAATCATGTTAAAAATTGAAAATAAACTCCCACTATCCATAGCACACTACTGTCGAATGGTGCAATAATACAGTCCTCTTTCAGTCGAAGCACTTTGACGCCACCTTGGTGATACCATTTTTCTGAAACCTTTCTGACTACTCGGATGCTACTTTTTTCAGATTTCACACTCCCCCCTTCGAAGTTCAATGCCATTATCCACTCGTTTTTTCTGGAGGAACACGTGGACATATTGTGTCAGGAGATATCGCAGCTCCTCAAGAAAGGCGCAGTTTCGATCGTTCCCCCGACAGACTGGTCGCAGGGCTTCTACAGACGTTACTACAGTGACCCTTTCAAGCTGCTATTTCTTAAAATGACACTGCTGTTGGCACTGGCGTCAGTTAAGCATGTGGGAAACCTTACTGCTCTTTCAGTCAACCAAGCATGCATGCAGTTTGTTCCTGGGGACACTAGGGTCGTCCTATGTCCCAACCCCTTCTATGTTTCCAAAGTCTTGGCTGCCTCATTCAGATCGCAAGTTGCCCACTCTACGAGAAGCGTCTCTGCATCATGGGCCATATGGAAAGGCATCTCTGTGCACGACGTTTGTCAGTCAGCAAGCTGGGCCAGTGGTAACACCTTTACCCGCTTCTAGAGCTTGGACGTCATGAGCATGCCTATTGCCTGCTCCGTCCTCTCTGCTGCCACGAGTTCTTATCCCGAGCTGTCGAGGACACCTCGCCCACCGCTGTGATGTGGGATTTGTGTGTGCACCTGTGGCTCGCTACGCTCTGCTCACTATGTCTGATGTGTTATGGTGGATCCAGTGTTGTCACTTGGTCCCTGCTACTGAACGTCACGCATGCCGATGGCTAGGCGTATATTTAGTCACTATGTCTGGACTGATGTGGAGTGACCAAGTGGAACCACTTGGCCCCTACGATTGGACATCACACGCAGCAAATGACCTTGATTCTCTGAAGGAGAACATGCCTCGCCTCTGCACACCTTAGCTATCATGCATGTGCGAAAAAGGCATGCATGCACCTGCGTTTTATAGCCTGTGGGCTCGGACCAGTGTCTGTGACAACTGGCTTAGAGAGGTTTCAGCAGAATGGCATCACCAAAGGCAATATCTCAATAGGTGGCGTCTTGTGTTCTCCTTCAGAGAACAGAGGTTATTTGCCATAACCTAATGATTTTTAGGCCTAAGGGAAATTAAATTACCTACAGTACTGCTTCCACATAGAGTTGTTACATTACATATCATTGTGAAGCTTTTGTATAGTGCTACTCAAATCTTCTTAAAGGAACATAAGCTTTCTCTGTGTGTGCATGTGGCTATCTCCTGTGCTGGAGGCTGGGCGTACGTTTGCTGTTCAGATGTGGCATTTAGAAGATAACTTTAATGATGACATGGTTGGTCTTGTTTTGTTATTTTCTTCTAGGGGTTGGAGTGTTGGTTAGGGAAGCCACTAAACTGCCCCCAGATGGACTTGATCTTTTGTGTGCATGTTTGTCTTGTGCTGTTGACTCCCTGCAGGTTAACGGAGGGACTTACAACCGTAACCTGCCAGCTTGTGTGTATGCGTGGGTGTGTGTGTGTGTATGTGTGTGTGTGTACTACATACTGTGATTGTGTTCACTCTTATCTTCAACTCTGCTGTGTTGAAGTGAACTCTTTCTTATCTTGAATGTGCACTTGTTTTGCTGTGAGTTGCTGTGTTTATTCTGGAGGGTTGGGTTTTCTAGAGGTTCATAATTTGTCTCGGTCGCAACATATGTTCTTTTAGCTCTGGTCACAAAGGCAATGAAAAATGATGCCAACAGGAAATAAACCCATTCCCACTTTACTTTACACACAAGGGTTCTTTTTAGTCCTTCACAGGTGGCAAATGTCCTGTTTTTTTAACCTTCAACCATAATTTCAGTGTAAAGTGGTTGATTTAAACTTTTTTGGTGTGGTGAGCTCTTGCAGACAATAAGTAAAGCGGCACGTTTCTAGTATTGTACGGCCAAAGAAGCTTATAAGCTTTGTGAAACTTTATGTTGTATGATAGCATTATATTGTCTTATGAATACAGCCATGAGCATGTATAACAATACTGTCATTACTTATAAGGCTTTCTAAATGCATTATAAACCTTTATAAATGCATTTAAATAGCTTTATGAAAACTGGGTTCAATTGACCACTACTTTTGCCTGATGCTAACCCTGCCCTCGCAATATAGTAGATTTAATCAGACTTGCGGTCTGTATCTTTGCTCAGCTGTGCAGCAGAAAAGGTACTGCTTGTACATTTTATTTTTAATCAATTATAACATAAAACTTAATTTAATTTAATGATTGATTATCATTGGTGGTCATAGAAATATCTTTGTTTTAACTAAATCATGCTCTTATTTAATAAAAGCATGCTCTAACGTTCCTAAATTCTGCTCATCATTTTGGTGTCTTGGTGTCTTGGTGTCAAGTTCATCATCTCATAAAATACACACTTAATAACTAAATAATGAGCCATTTGAGTGGAAAGGGAAACATTTTATACAGTATTTCATCATTGTTTAAATTACAAGCAACAGTCTGTGTACACTTAGTCATTGGCTTTTCATTTTACAGCGGAGAATTTAAAATGGGTAAATCAGGCATGTTAGCAAGTAAGCTGTGCATGTATGCACACACACGCATGCACACAAAAACTTAAACACACACACACACACACACACACACACACACACACACACACAAACACAAACACATACACACACAGGATATAACACAGGATATGAGCGAGATGTGAAGTAGATGCATGTTTCACTTCATGTTCATGATGCATGTCCTTTTAATGACCGTGACATACCTGCCTGATAAAGGAACACTTAAATTCAGGTTTTCCCCAAAAAACACCACAAATTACCCTGGGGCCCCTGCAATGCCATAGCCGTTGTGCCGGAAAGCAATGTGTGCTTCTTTTAACAATATCTCTTGCAATTCTCATCACAACGTCAACTTTGGCAGTGCAGTTACTCATACCCTTCCAATCACCAACTGTGAAGAGAATCAAGCAAACCTTGTCTAGTTAACCTTGAAACTAGATAGGATTATCTAAGGAAAATGTCATTTAGATCTGTAAGATTAATTCAGCCTTAAATAATATATCACTAAGCTTTAACTTTTCTTTTTCACAGATCTGTGTGAGATAACATGGCTGAAAATGAACTGGAAAAGAATGAAAAGCTTTCTGTAGAGAAACACACTCAATATGTTTGTGAAGAAATGCCAGACACTCAACATTGGCAATTTTACAACTTCTCTGGAAATCAGTGAAAATCAGGGGACTTGTACTAAATCTTACACAGATCAAAGATATGAAGATGGAATTGAGAGTAATCAACCAGAGAGCAGTGTCAGTCAGCAGTGCAGTGAAGAGAGAAGAGAGGATGACACAAGTGAACATACAGGAAGCGAACAGCAGCGAAGGGGTGATCAGGGTGAGAAGGCGGTGGCAATGAGAATGAAGGTCATGATGGGGAAAGTAAAGCAGTGAATGGGTATGATAAAGTGACGATTTTGGTGGGGTTGCTCCATGTTCAGTCGATTACCAACAAAGGAGACCAAATCTTTACTTTCCTAAGAAAAAGAATTTGGATGTATTTCTAACTACCGAGACATGGCTTAGAAAGGATGAAGAAGGAGAAATCCTTCTTCGTATGTCTCAGGAAAACTTTGATTTTTGTCATCCGTTAAGGGACGATGTAGGGGAGGTGTCACCATGCAGTTTTTGGATGGGTTGCAGGTTAATCGAAGTCCTTTTGACTTCAAAATACAATATATCCTAGTCATTGTTGTTTATTTTCCACCAAAATACACATCAACCAATTTGCGAGAATTCCTGAGAGAGCTTCAAATGCTTTTGGATAAGGCCAACACCAGAGGTTATGATAATATCATGTCGGGTGATTTCAATATCTGGGCTGAAATTAAAAACAAGATGTCAGTCACAGAGTTTGAATCCTTCCTTATGTATAATGACCTTGTTCAGGAAGTAGATGACCCAACATACCAATCAGATAACAGTGTGGATCTGATCATCAGCAGAAATGTTGAGGTCTCAGATTTTTCTGTTTGGGACAACGGAGTATCAGATCACCATGCCATGTATTTCACTGCTAGCCCAAAAAAGATAAAGAATGACAGATTACTATATGATGGTGATTTCATAAACAAAACAACTGAAAGTGAAGGGATCATAGCTGTGAAACATCCTACATAAAAACAATATCCTGGTTGTCAATATGTCAGATAGACCAGAACTCATCCTGAATGCTGGCAGTCCACATTACAGCTACCAGACTGTTTTCCTTCGGCCAAAAATAGCAAGTCTGTACCTAAACTGTTGGCCACACGCTTGCATCTGATGTTTTGTGATTTGTGACTTGCTGACAAATAAATGTTGTTAATTAACAAAGCAATAAAGTATCAATTTAATTACTGCACTGAATTACACTTCATAGTCATTGGGTAATGATGTTGGCAATTAAGGTTTGTACCTTTTTTACTGAAGCATATGGCAGATGTTCCAAAACACATCTGTGCAAAATAATCTAATCCATTTACTTGAACAATTAGATAGATTCTTTTTACTTTCATTCATGTTATAAGTTCAGTGTTAGTATGAATGACAAACCTGGAAAAAGGAAAACAAGAAAGCGTGCCATTTATAATATCAAACCTGGAAGCATTCCAAAAAGCAATTCACAAGCATTAGGTAGTAGTAATTTATTTAACTACTACTACTATTACCAATAATAATAATAATAATTTTGCTTACAAAATGTATGTTTACACAGGGACAGCAACTGTCACAAACCAAAATGATGGCTTGTACACATCCCTGAGTACTCCACTAGATAACCATGTGGTCTGTTTCTCCAAGCAATAGCAGTCATTGCTGCATGATGGTGCACAGTTCTATAAGATAGATTAGAATTGTTTATAGGAGCAGTTTTGTCTACTTAACGTCTTCATATGGACTTTTTCCTGATAGGCCAGAAGTTAAGATCTAGGTCTCCTGAGTTTCCTGAGTATCTCTACTTTTAAGCCCGAGGTGAGACCAAGAAAGCAGACTTGAGTTCTACAACACTAGGATAGTTCATCACAACTTTTGTTCAAACAATGACTTAGTCATGCCTGTCTCTACAAAAAGTGTGATTGTTCAGTTGCAACAGTCCCATTTAATCATGTCAAGCACTACAAGCAATATTTTGAATATCTACAGCAAGTTTTTGTGTGGTAAAATGTTTATAATGTTTATAATGTGTCGCCATGGTAAGAAAGTGGGTATCACTAACTGACAATGTGATCAACAATGTAGCACCTGGCTCAGGAGGAATGAATGCACATTCAAAATGTAATGATAAGTGACATGCTTAATCAGAGGATGTTTAGAGGGTCATTTAAGTCAAACTAATGCATTTAAAATGTTTACTACAGCAAATATCTATTGATGCATTTAACTATTTAGCCAGGCTAGTGCCACCTAGTGCTTCCCCTCAATTTCTCATTTAGCTCCACCACTGGTCAGGGAGCCAGCCACAGGCTGAAGTGATAATGTTCTAAAATGGAGATGTCAATGGAATTTAATTTCCTGATCATAAAGGCGCTCTCAGATTGCACACAGTAGCAGCACCACTGTACGCTGAACCCTGTCAGGTTAAATTGTTTCCGTTAAATTGCGCCAAAGCAGTTTGCAGCTGCTGCAGAGCAGTACAGCAAGTGTTGCAGTCAGGTTGCATTACAACGCCCATGACTGCCCACAACAACACCTCTACCATTGTAATGCTTGATGTTTGTATGTACAACCAATGAGAAAGCCAGAAAAACAACCCATGGGTTGATGCAAGCTAAAGTTAGCTATCATGGATATTTGGAGATATAACATAAGTTAGCTTGCTAACGTTAGCATCATATTACAATACAAGCCAATATAGCATACTAGTTGATAGCGATTAGCAGTCTGTCTGATATGTTACTTGATGATAAGCAACAGCGTTTTTAAACTCTGCACACTCAGTCAGCATTATGTAGAATTAACCAACGTTGGTGAAACTTGGAAACTGGGGGATTTATATGTGTTTGAGTGTAAAGCATTGTTTTTAGCTATACAGCAAATTCAGTAGCCAGTACAGCTGTAGGTAGTGATTTTGTGATGTAAAGCGCTTTTGGACTGAACAAAAGCAGCAGGTGAAATTGGCCCGCGTCAAGCAGAGTGGAATACAAAGTGGCATACTGCTGGTGATGTGAAAGCCGTGTCACGAGAATACTGAAGTGAAAGTAGTCATTGATTGTAAGCTGCAAAACTGTGTGAGACTGTGTTTCTTGGAAAGTCACTTTGTGCCACTTGTAGAACTTTATTACAATGGAACTCATGGAAAGAGTTCTTTGGTGAATTAAAAACAACTTGAGTTGTATAGTCCAGATAGTTCCTTATAATGATTTATGAATTGTCCTCTGATTTCCTCCTCCTCCCAGGCTCCCATTGATCTCACTGTGACATTGTTCTGCTCTTTGGTTGAGAAATCAAATGGACTTTGATTACCCCAGCATGTCAGGGATTTGCATCTGCACTTATCTGAGGTGTGTTTGGAATTACATACAGGTGGAGGTGTCAGTTTCTCAGAATAATATGTAGGAGGTGCAGAGGATTGTCCAATTTCCACCTAACTGTGGCTCTGATGTAGCTTAGGCTGCTGTATTTCCAATAGTTAACCCCGTGCTGGGGGAGGGGTGTAAAACCACTCATTTACACAGCAATCAGTGTGTTCACAATCTGTAAGAGTTGCTGTGCATTCACGGTACATCTGTGTCTCTGTATTCACACCTGATATGGTCTCCTGTGCAAACTGACTGCCCAAGCAAGTCAAATACCCCATTGAGAGGTTAATGATGTTGACCAAGCCTATATGTCTATTTTCTATTTTCTAAGTATGGAGACTTACCACGGGCGGTGGTAGCGTAGTGGTTAAGGAACCTGGCTTAACCCTAAATTGCTCTAGGGGGGACTGGCCCTGAACAATTGACAGTTGACAAAGTTATAAGTCGCTATGGATAAAAGCGTTTGCTAAATATAAATGAGATGACAGTGAATGTGGTGAGGTCTGTGCCAGGGTAGGCAGTGTGCCTAACAATTCAAAATTTATATCTAAATATTTAATATAAATATCTAACTATAGGCTACAGTAACTATAGGCCTCATATTTTTTTCTACAGTAGCAGAAAAAAATGGGAGGTGGGGTGTCACCTTATGGCCCTGGGTATTATTTTGTCAGGCTACTCCATACTCACACAATCACCTAATTTGCTGATTAAAATAAGACAACTTGGCTGTATGGAAGAAGAGCAACTCCTCTTCTTCCTCTCAAATTGAACTACACTAACTCCACTCTATTGTGCTACATTTGGTTATTGACTTGTACGGACTTTGCCACAAACACAAACAGAATTGTAATTTTAATAGACTCTACAAGTACATTTACAAAGTTTTAGGTACTTTGTTTTAGGTGCACCGAAGTTCGGTGCTATTCTGAGTTTTGTTAGTGGTTAAAAAATTGTGTTTTTGTTGTGTGGGGAGTATGGTGCCATTCATCTCCATACTTTGTGATTAAGTGGTAAATAGAAAACACATAGAAATCCAGACAGAGATTTGGTCAAAGTCATCAACTTCTCAATGGGGTATTTCTCGCTGTCATGGACTAAATAACCTGGTGTCAGGATTGTCCGAACAATCACTTTAATGTGCTTCAGTGGGTTGTGATTTATTTCACCTAAATGAGCTCAACTTCAGATCTGATTTATTTTGTTTTATTTATTTTTAACACACACATATATGAGAATGTTGTAAGAAATAATATTTTGGAGAAGAATGGAGAACTTCCATTCCTCACTCAGCTCAAAATAGCAATTGTTCTGCGGGTTTCCATCCAACTTATTAATGCACATTTTGGGTATTCGACAAGGAAATCCTCACTTTTTTAACACCTGGTATGACAGCAAACCTACCAAACTGCAACAGCATTCTAACTGCTTAGTCCTTCAAAAATACTCATTTAGAGAAACTGTGCTATGCCAGCTACATTATATTTTACATTTTGTTATTTCAATGCAAATATACATATTGCTAATTGTACTTTCAATGGATTTATTCACAGGAATTTGTTAGAGGAGAGAGCTAAATATCAACTGAATTACCAAGAAAAGCTTTCTAAGAATGCTCAAGAGGAAAAACCCAATGATGCAAAAAAGGAGATGTCGGACACAAAAAGTGTTAATTCAAGTACAGAAAAAAATCAACAAAATCAGCAGAATGAAGGTGGGCAAAAAGGACCTGAGGACAATGATAGTGGCTATGGGGATGAAGACAGCACGACTATAACAAGCGAGGATAGTGGTACCACAATGAGTAGTTACATAAGTAGTGAGAGTACCCAGAATGATACTTCAGAGAATAGTTCAAGTGATGAGACCCACCAAGATCGCTCATGGGGATGGTGGTGTTCCTAAACGCTCGATCAGTTTATGGGGAGGAGAGTATTGCTGAATTGCGTGACATACAAGAACATCACAGACCAGATTTATTTGCCATAGTAGAAACGTTTCAGAGAGAAAGAAATATAAGAGAAACCCTCAGAGAAATTGCACCAGACTTCTAAAATATTTAATTTTGGACAAATTGAGGGCAGAAGAGGGATTGCCACCTTGGTTTCACCAAATTTTATAGCCAGAGAGAATGGCAATATGTATCTGGATATTGTTGAGTATTGTATAGAAATTGAATATGATGAGTGGCATCAGCCTATCCTGTTTATCAATTTATATCGAGGTCCAGGATTCGGCCGGACCCAGTTTCAAAATTTCCTGATTGAGTTTCAACAGCTCTTGGATGAGTTTTCCTCATATCACAGCATTCTTATAACCTGTGATGCCAATATATATGATGAACGTGAAGAGGACCCGAATACTCAGCGTTTTCACAAGGTCTTGGATAAAAACAACCTTGAGCAGCATGTAAGAGGGCCAACTCAGCGGACAGGGGGCCACACTCTGGATCTGGTCATCACCAAAAATGTTGAAATCGATCGAGCAAAATAGAGTGTCAGATCAAAATAGAGTGTCAGATCATGTCACTGTATATTTCAAGGCAAAGCCAAAAAAAAGAAAACTAAACAGAGGAAGACTAAAGCAAAACAACACAAAAAGGGAAGGAGTAGGAAACAATGATGTGATGACAATGACAAATGACAAGTCCTTAAATGCCATCATTAAAATATGTGTCAATTTATTTGCATGAAGGATGTGACAAAATGTCCATGCTGCATAGAACTGTAATTACGTGATTATTTTAGATGTAATGGTATGTATAGTAAACTGTTTATGATAGGTAGCTAGTGCTTGAGCGTTATGGGTGCAGAAAAGTTTATAATACTTATAAACTCTGATGTCCACTCAGGCTGACTCCATCGCATTGGTCTTTCAACAGTATGTATGTGTAGGATTATGAATAGAGGACAGGAAAAGAAAGTATTGACATGCAAGTAATACATATAAAGATATCTCAAATTGCAAAAACTCAGGTCCAAGCATATTGATAAGAAGATTTTTGTTTATTTATTTTGCTTTTGTTGTTTGTTTGTTTTTACATGTATGTTCTGCGTGTTCTTTTAGACCCTGAATAAAGGTGATGATGATGATGATGTTATCATCTCTCAGGTTCACCTGATGGATAGAATGAAACATGGCCAACCATGGTGTAAAGTCTCCTGGAATTACTGAAGGAGAACAAAAGAACTTCATACAAACTAGACTAAATAGTGAATGCACAGTTTACACAAAACTGAATGGCATCATAAGATCATTTTTACTTTCATTTCCCATGGTACCATTTAGTCAGCGTTAGCTGCTAGTTCGCTATTTTGTCTATATTGTTCCAAATTTTCTCTTTGGCAAGCTTGTGCAACAGGGCTATGTTTGGAATTACTCCATACTATCGATTTAAGGTTAGAGGTGGTCTCAGAAGAGCTGGGCTCAATTAACAGAGGGGTGACGAGCCCTTTTGCGTGTACAATTTTAAGGTTGGTTGATGATGACACTTGATGATGTTTTTTTGTTTTTTTTTCTTCATCTCAGGTATGCCACATTCTGATATTTGTTTATTTACTGTTAATGTCAGGCATGGCACATTTGATACTTTGAAAATTCAGATGTGTTTTTCAGATGGTGGGTCTGATGGTGGGTCTATTGTAGTGCACAATCATTACTTCTAAAACAGATAGTTTCGGTCCTTGTTTGTGATTGGCTGTGCCATATTCACTTGTATAGAACGGTCTCTCAGGGCTTATTGCTTAATTGTAGGCCTACTGTATCAAAATGATGTGATTGTGAGGAGTTGTACATGAAGTAGAACTAAGTACGTAATCACAGATTTTAATAGAATACAATTCAAATAAATGAAGTGGTATTTCATTTTATTTGGTCTTTTGTGATTGTCCTGAGGCAGAAGGGTTGTATACGACTGACTCGTTCCATGCCAGATATTTGATTCTATTTTTGATTTTATGTCCTGTTATGCTTTTTTAAATTCAATTGCATTTCACTGTATGTTATGGTGCACACAGTATAACATTACTTGTGTTGTGCACCTTATATTAAATTTGACTCTTTTTCAATATGCCTCAGGTAGAGGAGATGGATGCGACTGGCTCACTCCATGCCTGATGTTTGTTTTGTTTAAAGCGGAACAAATCCAAAGTTGTTTGTGGCATCACATTCTTCAAAACAACACAATGCAATGCAACACAGCGATACTCTAAACCCCAACTGCTCAGTGAACTGGAAATATTTGTGGAAACTGATTACCACTATTATCTAATTTTTTCTGAAGTTTTAAACTTTTAAAATATTTCAAGTTTTTGAAAATGTTAAATACTTTATACTCAATCAATCTGTGCTAATGGTTGTTAGATACGAGTGCTAGAATATAATAATATAATTAAATATTAAAATATTTTAATTGATGGCTTAACAAAATTAAACCATTACAAATAGTGTTTTCTAGAGTAAGTGGATTATATCGACATCATCACAGAATGCACAAACAACAACAATCTGGCATTTAATTAAATCCAAACTGTCATTCAAGTGTTACTCAATGTCACTAGCATATGAAATCTAGTTTACATTGAGAGCACAGCAAAAAGACGGGGAGGGGTCAAGAAGACATTTGTGTTTTTTAAAAAGACTTGATGATTTGTTTGATTATCTCTTATCACATGGCAAAACTGCAAAATGATACTATAAAAGATACTAATACACTGTCTTCATCATGAAAGTGCATTTAACTTTCCCTTAATCAACCCAACAGGGGTTTATATGATATTTAGCCACTTTCAGCAAAGGATTATGGGACTCAATTTCAGCTCCTAGTCCATAGTGGTTTTAACTTAACAATGGGACATATGTCCTTATTAAGTTGATATATTAATGCAATGAGTGTTGTAAAAAAACATGAAAAAGTATCACAAATTCTAGAAGTTGCGTTTTGATGGCTTCGGTGTACTGCTTACTTCGGTGTACTGCTGTACTTAAGTATAATGGGAGTGAAGGAAAACTCAAAATGTTAGAGAAGCTTTTGAGTTGATGTGAAAGCTATTTATTTTTGGGAAAATGTAGGCTACTTACATTTTTAAATTGAAAAAAAAAAAAAAAAAAGAAAAGAAAACATCAAATGTGTCAGGGTTTACCGTGTGGAAAGTGTGGGGAGAGATAATCTCTGGGATGAAGTAACAGAAAAAGTCTCTCTAAAGGCACCTACACATTCAAACTGACTCACAATTGCACACAAAAGATCATGTGTTTTCAGTGTCCTTGGTTGTAGAGCGAGAATAAGTATGGTGTGAAGTATATGTGTGTCTAACTGAATGTGTGTTTAACGTGTGTGTGTGTGTGTGTGTGTGTGTGTGTGTGTGTAAAGATGTCTGCTGCATGTCAGCCTCAATGTGTATGCATGTAAGCAGACAGCTAACTAGATATTTCAGTGTGTGTTTGCAGGCATGTCAAAATCACACCCACACACTTGCCCTCCCTATGGAGAACAGAAGGAAGATACATCTGAGAATGTCCCTCCTGCTGGGCATAATCATGTGTGTGTGTGTGTGTGTGTGTGTGTGTGTGTGTGTGTGTGTGACTGTGGTGGTGACAACCATGGCACACGGGCAAACCACCTCAGGCCGGTTCTCGCAGTACAGCCCTAGTGTGGGGAAGCTGAGAGATTCTCCCCAGAACTCTTTGCACTAACTGACTGAGGTCAACACAGGTCAATGAAAACTCAACTCAAAAAATAAAGCCATTCACGTAAGTCATCCATACAACCTCCTGAACTAGAAACATGGGTGATTACATCCTTTGTAACTCATCTGAAAAAAAAAAATCTCTTGTCTTCTTAGGTTGTATCTCAGCTGATATGAAAAAAATGAAAGAAGAAAATTGGAATTTAAAATGAATACAAATAGTTTCACAATTTCTCAAGACTAAAGCTTAGCTCAGTTGGTATCAGTCTATACTAAGATGCTGGAGACCTGGGTTCAATTTCCAGTTGCTGTGGTATTTTAAAGATGGTGTTTTGAGAAAATCATTACTTACAACTGAACCAAGCCTGTAGCCTTTCAATAGCCTAAGTGAAGTATAGGCTACATAGTCCTCGCTTTAGATTAGGGGCTGCAAAACCTTCTACAAATTGGTAAGAAAGGTCTTATGACTGTATTAGTTATTATTTTCTTGTTTACTAATAGCTGATTATTAAGCTTTTACAGTATGTCTGTAAGTGATTTACAAGCTGCTTGTTAACACTTACAAGCTGCATGTGAACAGTTAACTAATGTAATTTAAAGATACCAACAGTTAACTAACTGTTAGTAATGCATTGTTAACTGTTATTAATGAATTATTAATACCTTATTAACACATGTTATTTTAAAGTGTTACCAAGTCCCATTATTGGTAGTTCCCAGCACATTTCCATTTTAATATTCCAAACGGAGAGACACTCCCTTCCACCTTGTTAGTTCATATAGCTGTTTGTTGTGATATAAATGTAGCAGAAGTTTTGGGAGAAAAATAGATTGTTCAAGCACTGTTTATGGATTTACTGTTGGACTGGTGAATAATGCTGATTTACTGTTGGACTGGTACTGGACTGGTGTATAATCAGAGTTAAAGCCTCAGATGCCCTCATCAATCAGATCCAGACATAGTACAGTAATGCTGTCCTTTCTGTATTTATAGTGTGTGTATCAGTACATTGGACGAGAAAACTGGACCCAGATGTGTGT
>JAIFZK010000020.1:6297500-6310000 GCA_027481765.1 Tenualosa thibaudeaui | reverse complement strand
TACGTCTGCATGTATTTGTATTTGTGTTTATCTTCGTGAAATTTGGTAGCATGGTTGGTTTCTCTGATAATATGGCAATTATGGAGATATATTTGCTGAACGTTTATACATCTGGCTCAAACATGAGACCAATCCTGATTCAGACAGAGAAGCAGTCATTCAAGTGATTTCAATGCAATACACAAACATTTTGATTAAGCGTCTCACACCATCTATGACCCAACGTAACCCAGAAACAGTGTTTTTGAGCATATTTGAACATATCCGCCTTGGTTTGAATAAAGCCTGACAACCAGCAGAACCAGACTAATGCCCTCTTCCCTAATGACGTCAAGGTCTTAACTGATCTATCCTCAGGCAGTAATCTTTTATTCATTCATAATTCTCATTTCTTTCTTCATCAAGTTTTTAATACCTAGCAAAGATCATCGCCTCACAAAGCCCCACTAAAGAGATTTCTAAGCTTAGCCAGTTACGCACAGAAAAACAAAGGAATGTTGGCAGCAGCTCATGACAAACCCAAACTGCCTGCGTCTGCTGTCTGATAGTGGTAGAAATTAATATCTTAAATAAAAGTTTGGGCGCATCTTGTGGCTGGCTGACTGCACATGAAGAATATGCTCTGAGCAAGAGGGGTGTGGGGTGTGTGTGTGTGTGTGTTGGGGGGTTGCATGGCACTGTTATTAAGGCCAGGACAGAAAGCTCATTTAAAAGGGATAATTATAGGAGGAAATGAAATTTCAGCTCTACATCCACCACCCCCCCCCCCCCCCAGTCACACACATACGTGCACACATACACACAAACACAAACACACACACCCTCCAACCCCCTCCATGGGTTAGCAAAACACTAGGGGTTAGTTTTTCTGTGGAATCAGTCCAGGTCACCACACACACACACACACACACACACACACACTATCCACCATACATTAACTCAAAGCCACAAGAATACATACAAAAGCATACCTGCACAGTCAGATACGCACATTTACCCCCCCTTTTCTTTCTTCCTTTCTCATCCAAAATTCTTTCTGTCACACAGACACGCACACACACATTCACACAGAAACACAAACAAGTACATGTACACACACATCCTCACAGAAACATGCATGCACACAAGCACACGCACGTGTGCATGAATGGTATCTATGGAAGTGTGTGAGTGTGTGTGAAGTTGTTTCTGTGTGATTTGTGTGTTGAGCAGGTAAGTGGTACAGTGTAAGCTAATCTCCTTCTGTTCTGCCACACACAGCCAACCCAATCCCCGCCCCCCTCCCCCACCCAAACACACACACACACACACACACACACACACACACAGGATTTCCAGGTGCCCTTCAGACACTCATACACCAAAACAATTGTTTTTGCTTATATGTCATTTCTCTGTCAGCCATTTCCTCCCCCATTCTACCCCTCCCCCCCGCCCCCAAAACACACACACACACAGCTGCTATTGTTGTGTCTTTGCTGTTTCCTGGACCTCTGCTTTACCTGCCAGTGCATTCCAACCTTCCAGGCTCTGTGAGAGACTGCAGTCAAGACACACACAAGTACAACACACACACTCATACACTCACTCGTCTGACAATATAAAATATCTCTATTTTCTATTTTATGTTCTATATTTTAGACGCTATGTGTATACAGATCAGAATGTGCTGATGTAGCGGTATTTTGGAATGGGTGATGAGGCTGTAAGCTACATGTGAGGAGGCCTATGACCTCATGGCTGGTGCAAAATCAGGCAGCCTCTCCAAAGCTCTCTCAGACAGCCAGACAGCACTGGGTGCATTATACGACAGGTGATTAAACAAGAGGAGATTTACAGCTGGGGAAGGGGATAGACACTGTGTGTGTGTGTGTGTGTGTGTGTGTGTGTGTGTGTGTGTGTGTGTGTGTGTTGGCAGGGCAGTCTGAGACAGTAACACCTCAGACGCTCTCACGGGTGCATCGCGTCGCTGGTGTAAAACACCCTCGTGACCTCACCATGGCCAGGTCCCAGGTCATCATCGTCGTTGTTGTAGCCTAAAACAGAAGTGCTAAATCTGGCACTGCCCGTAACACTACAGTAGTCCTAGAGTAACTGTGCGCATGAAGAGAGGGCATGCCAGGGAGACCCTACCCTGTGCCAGCTGCTTCTATAGTTACTGATGAGATCATTTAATATGTGGATGACAGCTTGTTTATTTGGGTCTATATTTATATGGATGAGTAAGTGCATGTGTGTGTGTCTCCGTGTATGTTTTATTCTTGTGCTTATGTGCTGTAGGCATACAGTATATGTACATGGCAATGCACAGCGTATGCTCAGTATACTCTAAATACCCTGAATATCGGCTACCGCGCCAGGTGCTCTGTGGTCAACTACCAACCGCAAGCAGAAGACCAGGTGGGCTAAAGCGGTGATACAAAGATCAACTGAGGGAGACCTTGAAGAAATGTAACATGAAGCCTGAATTTCTGGAGGCTAGTGTGGTTGATCGACATCTCTGGCGCACTCTGACCTCTGAACTCTGAGGTTATTCACCTTGAAGAACGGCGCACTCAGAAGTGGGGAGAGCGACGACAGCAACGACACCTTTCTGCCGTAACAGCACAGCCTCAGCCTCCTGATCCTGATTCTCCACCCTATCTCTCAATTCAATTCAATTCAGTTTTATTTATACAGCGCCTTTTACAATAGTATTGTCTCGTGGCGCTTCACAGAAGGAGCACCCAAGAGCAACAGGGGCAAGGAAAAACTTCCTTATGTTCAGTTAATATAGTAAGAAACCTTGGGCAGATCCACGACTCAAGGGGCTAACCCAACTGCCAGGGGTCATGGAGAAAAATTACAATCAGTGGTAACCATGACAGACTATAAGTTGCCTTTGTTTTTAGCTAAGGTTCATTATAGTTCATAATAGAGTATTATCCCACTTTTACTGGACAATGTAGCAGCGGCCAGGCATAGTGACAAACTCAAAGAAATGAGATGGGTCATGGGGGTAACAGTAAGGGTCCATTTGACAGCGCCATTCTGAGGGGGGGTCAATCACAAAGCCTCAGGAAGGGGAGTTGGGCCCAGCATCGGCGTCCAGGAAGGTCCTCTGTGAGGGGAGTCGGTCCTGGGCCTCCCGTAGTGTCAGGTCTGCATCGGACCTGGTCACGGCCACGCCCCCTCACTCAGCACCACAGACTCTAAGCTTGTCTCCTCGTTTGCACTCACCTCCTCACACACGATCCCCTTCACCTGAGTTCTAATTGATATCACCTGGTCTCCACCTTACTTAAGCCTCCCCTCGGCTTCACTCTTTGTCTGGTCTCGTCAATGTTCCGTCATTGCTACCCTGGACTCTCAGCCTGTGTATTGTACTTCCTTCGTTCCCGTGTTCTCTCGTGTGTTCCTTCCTGCCGATCCCGACTCCCGAGTTTGTATCTCTTTTCCAGTGAGTTTAATTGTATTAACTCTGCTACAGTAGCCGACTTGACTTTTGTTATCCCTCGTTGGTGAAACTTCTGAGCGTTGTTCTCATATCTTTTGTTAGTATTTCTAAACCTGACTTTTGTTATATCTGATTTTCGTGAATCATTAAACCCTCGTTTGTTTTGGAAACTGTTGTCTCTGCCTGTCTGAGTCTGACAGAAGACCAGACCTAACTATGAAGACGCAGAATCTCAGTACTTTTCGGATTTTATCCGACGAACGACAGCAGAATCTGTCGACCCCCACGGTGCCACCAGTCTGCGTCCTCTCTACAATCTCTGATCCTCCAACCTACTCCGGAAATCCGGAGGCCTGTGGTGGGTTCCTGCTGCAGTGTACTCTCGCCCTCGAGATGGACCCGCGCCGCTTCCCCACGGAACGTGGCAAGATAGCATACATTATTTCACGCTTGGACGGCCGGCCCTCCAGTGGGCAGAGAGTGTGTGGCAGCAGGCGGGACCCACCACGCAGTCTTTAGAAGCATTCGTTACACACTTCCGGGAGGTTTTCCAGACCCCGGTAGGGGACTCCTTGATACAAGAACAGTTACACCACTTAAAGCAGGGTAAAAGCCGAATTACGGAATACGCCCTGCGATTCCGAACCCTCGCCGCCGCCAGTGGGTGGAACGAACCGGCGCTCATCACCACCTGTCCCTAGGTCACAATCAATCCCCTCTGGTGTTGGGATCGACCTTGGTCGAAAGTCCACACTCTGCTCAGAGCACCACTATTCCGCACGATTACCGTCACTTCTCGGAGGTGTTCTGTCCTGCACGCGCCGCCCAATTACCCCCACACCGACCCAGGGATTGTGCCATTGACCTGCTGCCGGGAGAACCAGTGCCTAGGGGTAAAGTTTACCCACTGTCCTTGCCTGAACAATCAGCCATGGAGGAGTATATCCGGGAGGCGCTGCACGCTGCCCGTCCGTCTCTCCAGCCGCCTCCAGTTTCTTCTTCGTGGCCAAGAAAGACGGAGGTCTCCGGCCCTGTATCGACTACCGAGCCCTCAATCGGATAACAATAAAGTTCCACCATCCTCTTCCCCTGGTTCCAGCCGCCCTGGAACAGCTACGTGGAGCAGTGGTGTTCACAAAGCTGGACTTGCGGAGTGCTTACAACCTCATCCGGATACGAGAGGGGGATGAATGGAAGACGGCCTTCATTACACCCAACGGGCACTACAAATATCGGGTTATGCCCTACGGCCTTGCCAACGCCCCCTCCGTCTTTCAATCGTACATGAACGAAGTGTTCCGAGAATACCTCCATCGTTTCGTCCTCGTGTACAGAGACGATATCCTAATCTATTCGAAAAATGAGGTCGAACACCGCCACCATGTGGAGCAAGTACTCCGTAAGCTTCGCGAACACCACCTCTACCTCAAAGCAGAGAAATGCGTCTTCCATGTACGCCAGGTCCTGTTTTTGGGGTACCATCTCTCTGCCCAGGGTGTAAAGATGGACCAGGGGAAGGTCGACGCCGTGCTCAACTGGCCACCTCCCACTACAGTAAAGGAGCTCCAACGCCTCCTGGGCTTCGTCAATTTCTATCGCAGATTTATCAAGAACTATAGCCTGCTGGTCGCTCCGCTCACCAACTTGCTCCGATCCAAACCCAAGTCCCTCCAGTGGTCCCCTGAAGCTGAGCGGGCGTTCCAAGACCTCAAAACCTCCTTCGCCTCTGCTCCTCTCCTCACGCTCCCGGATCCTACCAAGCCCTTTGTAGTGGAGGTAGATGCTTCCACAACTGGAGCCGGAGCCGTCCTATCCCAGGAGAGTGGATCCCCTGCCAAACTCCACCCGTGCGCCTTCTTCTCCCGCAAGTTTACCACGGCGGAACAAAATTATGATATAGGAAATCGAGAATTACTCGCCGTTAAGCTCGCCCTGGAAGAGTGGCGTCACTGGCTGGAAGGAGCTAAGCATCCCTTCCGATTCCTTACGGACCACAAGAACTTAGCCTACCTCCGCGAGGCCAAGCACTTAAATCCCCGTCAAGCCCGGTGGGCACTATTTTTCACACGGTTTGACTTTGTTCTATCTTACAGGCCGGGGTCCAAAAACGTGGTGGCCGACGCGCTGTCCAGAGTCTACGGGGATGCGGATTCACCGAAGACCACCGAGCCCATTCTACCGGCCCACCTCATCGTGAGTCTCATACAGTGGGCTCTGGATAGCCGCATCGCCCAAGCCGTGACCCAGAAACCAGCACCCCCCGAGGCCCCGGCCAACCGTCTCTATGTGCCTACCGGGCTCCGTCAAGAAGCGCTTGAGAGCCTCCATACCTCACTAGGCACTGGCCATCCGGGGGCTGCCCAGGCTCTCTCTCTCCTCCGCGATCGCTACTGGTGGCCTCGGATTGATCGCAATGTCCAGAGGTATGTGGCTGGGTGTGCACTGTGTGCCATGGCGAAAACTCCCCGTCATCTCCCTGAAGGCAAACTCCAACCTCTCCCAATACCCCAGAGGCCGTGCTCACACCTTGGTATCGATTTCATTACCGACTTACCCAAATCTAATAATTCCACTTGTATCCTAGTTGTAGTTGATCGATTCTCCAAATCCTGTAAATTAATCCCGATTAAATCTGTCCCGGTCTCTGCCCCTGCTGAGACCGCCGAGGCAATCTTCAATCACGTATTTCGGCACTTCGGTCTCCCCGAAGATGTCGTTTCTGACCGAGGCCCGCAGTTTATTTCACAGTTCTGGCAGGCTTTCTTAGGACGCCTTGGTGTGGCCGTTGTCCTAACCTCTGGTTATCACCCCCAATCCAACGGTCAAACAGAACGGAAAATCCAGGAGATCGGAAGATTCCTGTGCACCTTCTGCGCTCAACAACAAGACCGTTGGAGCCAATTTCTACCTTGGGCCGAATACGCACAAAACTCCTTACGTCAACGCTCCACCAGACTCACCCCATTTCAATGCACACTCGGCTACCAGCCACCCCTCTTCCCCTGGCATACGGAGCCCACCGGCGTGGTCGATGTGGACAATTGGCACCGGGAGAGTAGCAGAGTCTGGGCCAGTGCACATCAGCAGCTCAAGAGAGCAGTCTGACGTTTCCAACATCACGCAGATGCCCGGAGAAGACCTACACCTCCTTACGTGGTAGGCCATAAAGTCTGGCTCTCCACCCGGGACATTCGCCTCCGACTGCCCTCGAAGAAGCTCAGCCCCCGGTTCATCGGCCCTTTGAGATCATGCAGCAGGTCAACCCGGTCACTTTTAAGTTACATTTACCCTCTCACTATCGAATTCACCCCACTTTCCATCTCTCCCTACTTAAACCCTATCAAGCACCTCACGATGTTTCTTCTCTCTCCCCAGCGTCCGATGTACGTCCTGAGCCTCCTTTGCCGCTCCTGTTGGAGGACGGCGCGTCTTACTACAGGAGCGGCCCCTGACTTAAGCCTCCCCTCGGCTTCACTCTTTGTCTGGTCTCGTCAATGTTCCGTCATTGCTACCCTGGACTCTCAGCCTGTGTATTGTACTTCCTTCGTTCCCGTGTTCTCTCGTGCGTTCCTTCCTGCCGATCCCGACTCCCGAGTTTGTATCTCTTTTCCAGTGAGTTTAATTGTATTAACTCTGCTACAGTAGCCGACTTGACTTTTGTTACCCCTCGTTGGTGAAACTTCTGAGCGTTGTTCTCATATCTTTTGTTAGTATTTCTAAACCTGACTTTTGTTATATCAGATTTTCGTGAATCGTTAAACCCTCGTTTGTTTTGGAAACTGTTGTCTCTGCCTGTCTGAGTCTGACACGTAGTGTTGGTTGTAGTCCACTCAGGACTACAGGTGAGAGGAGTCCACCGGAATGAGGCAGGGATGACACTCAGCAAAGATAATTGTGGACAGAGAAAAATAGTGAATTAGGCCAGGCTCACACATCAGAAAGCAAATGTGTAATTTGGGCATAGCTATATGTGTATAAATATATATATATATATATATATATATATATATATATAAATATTGAGAGAGAGGGAGAGAGAGAGAGAGAGAGAGAGTTGTACGGCATGACACATGAAGGTTGTGTGGTGGCACTAGGCTATAGCAGCATGGTATGAAGCATGGTAACCCAGCACCACTGCATGGATGGTCAGTGGCTGCCATGCCTCGCAAGTGGGGGCAACAGCAGAGGCAGTCCCTTCCAAAAGACCCATGAGAAGTGATGATTTGCCATGCACCATCCCTAACTATGGGAAACATTAAAGAGGAAGGTTTTAAGTCTAGACTTAAAGGTATTGAGAGTGTCCGCTTGTCGAATGTGGGGGGGGAGACTATCTCCCCCAATCCCTACACTTAAGCCCAAAATGGAGGCTCTGTCATCTTCACTTGCGATGGACTGCCTAACATACTCGGTGACAGTGACAGTGAAGAATCATTCATTCATTAATTCATTCATTCATCACTCATCACACTGAACCTATATAATTGTGAATGTGTATGTGTAGTATGCAGATATCAATGTCTCTGGTCTCTCTCTCTCTCTGTGTGTGTGTGTGTGTGTGTGTGTGTTCTGCTTAAATCAGCACTGAAACCCTCATCAGACTGTTGTAAGTGTGAGAGACAAACCCAGGGCCAGATGTCCATGTTACCTACCTATTCAGAGCATTTCCTCATGTGAATAGCCCTTAGGGTTACACACACACACACACACACAGAAACACAGATTAAGATACACACAAGCACAGATGCCTCCCCTTGTATGAGAACACAGGCAAAGAAAACACACACACAGAAACACAGATTCTGACAACACACACACAATCACAGATGCCCACCCATGTATGAACACACCAACACACACACACACACACAAAACACAGACACAAAGCACACCAAAAAATATAATGTGAAGATTAAACCAGTCCAGGAGGGGTCAGATTTCTAAATGAGCTTTTTTCAATCAGTTACTCTAGGACTAGATTTGACTTCCAACACATGGCCATTCTTCCACAGGTAGGGTTCTACATTTAGGACCTGTGGAACCGTGTTAACAAACAGAGAACCCTTAGATTAGCCGCTCCGCCGTGTCTCTTGCCACTGCCCCCCTTAGCTGTCTCTCCTCTCTCGTGGAGAGTCCCTTGGGGGCACCCCCAAAGAGCCGTTCTGGGTGGTCCCCCCCTCCCCTCTCTTCCCTCTCTCCGCTCTCCTGCTCACTGAAACTCCAGTAGGGGTCAAAGGTTAGAGGTCAGACCAGTGGTGTGTGGGAAACGTGCGGCGGCATCAGCGGCAGCTTTGGTGGAAGCGAGGGGGCTGAGGTGTGGGTAAGTGATAGAGAGAGTATGTGTGTGTGTCTGTGCATGCGCAAGCATGTGTGTATGTGTCTATGTGCTTATGGCAGTGTGGGTTGGAAGTAGACGGGCTGTGTGTGTGTGTGTGTGGTGGGGCAGTGGTGATTTTGAGAAGGGTGGGCAGGACTGTGCGTGTGTGTGTGTGTGTGTATGACAGAAGCTCTGTCTTTAATTGTGGGGTGTACTCACATCTCAGTTTCCTTAGCATAACAGAGGCGGCACCAAAGGGTTTATTTAGTGGGGCACCAGGGGTCGAGGCTAACGAGGTCATTGGCTAGTGTGTGTGTGTGTGTTTGAGTGTGAGTGTGTGTAACGTATGTTACACACTGAGTATGTGGGCATGTCTATGTTTGTGCCACAGTAGGCTATATCTATGTGTGTGTGAGTATATGTGTTCATTTTTGTGTGTCTTGATAAATGTGACAGTGTGTGTGTGTGTGTGTGTGTGTGTGTGTGTGTGTGTAAGGGGTTTATTTATGGAGTGGTCTACTCCAGCAAAGCTAAAGACAGGACAGCGTCTACGTGCCAGACCGAGACAGACACTAGAGGATCAGCACTGTCTGCACACACACACACACACGCACGCACACACACACTTAGACATTACACATATGGACAGTTGTACTTCATACAAACTCCTCAGACACAGTTACCTTGTAGTTCTACTGCTGACACCTCCATTTTTGCTTTGCATCTCTCACTCTGGGTTGCGGCTCTGCTTAAACCTAGCATGGTTTTACACACACACACACACACACTGGCCACAGTCTGGTTTAAATTAGACAAGGACAGGTTATTACTTGTACTATGGGGGGCAGGGAAGAGAGGGGATGATCTCTTATACCCCAATAGCACAGCTTGTTATAACAGTAAATGTCACAGATAGGGCATCTTAAAGGAAAAGTTTGAAGTCAATCAACCTTTACAGATTGATAAAGGCAAGGAAAAGCCACGTCATTAAGCAGGCCCCATTTAAGTTAGCACTTGCTGTTGGTTCGCAAATTCAGTATAGATTACACCTTATATTCTAGCTCTTTCTACCAGCTGCACTCAGAACAACAGGGCTATGAGTTAATTGACCTTTCCTGTAGATGGAAATGCAGACTGAGAGAAAGAATCCACCTGTTGTTCCTCACGCTCGCTCACCCACAGTACATTCCTGGGCTAAAAAAAGAAAAGAAAAGCACAATTTGTGTTTTTTGTTGTGTGATTCATTTTCTCATTTAACAAAGAGTTGAAATTATTCATATTTTATGTGTTGTCTGCAGCCAGAATGTAATTGTAGATAGCGATGGATTTTCCCTTGTTTTTCTTCAGAAAATTGAGCTGTCTGGGCTGGTCTAGCCTGGTCTGGTCTGTCTCTCTCAGGGTGTGGAGCAAATAAAAAAAAGAAAAAAAATTATGCAGGACAGTGTGCTGCTGACACAGACAGAAGGTGGGAGGCATGAGATAAACACAGTTTATCATGGTGTCATGTTAGCACAGATAGAGATTTGTCGATTTGAGTGTTTGTCTTCAAGTACTGTACTGTAGGTGTGCATATCTGTGTCTGTGGTAGGAGGGTGTGGTGCATCCAAACTGTGTGTTTGTACATGCCTGTGCGCATTTATATGTGTGTATATGTGTGTGTGCGTGCACATCCTGGATCTGAGTGTGTGTATCTGTGTGTGTGTATGTGTGTGTGTGTGTAAGTGTGTGTGTGAGCACACATGTGCATGTTCATGTGTGTGTGTGTGTGTGTGTGTGAGTGTGTGTGTGTGTGAGCACACATGTGCGTGTTCTTGTGTGTGTGTGTGTGTGTACATTCACTCACGCAGAAGTTATGTAAGCCATCACTGCAGGCCCTCTGGGGCCAAGTATGGAAGCAGGTGCTGAAAGACACTCACGAATGAAAGCTCTTTAGTGTGCTAATTTAATGGGCCGCTTCAGATTTGTGTGTGTTTGTGTGTGCGTGTGTCTGTGTATGTGTGCGTGTGTCTGTGTGTGTGTGTGTGTGTGTGTATGTGTGTGTGGGTCTAGTGTATATGTGTGCCTAGTGTAATGGTCCACATCATGTGTCTGTATGTGTATGCTGTACTTAAGTGCTTTATTACACACCTACAGCCTGTTTGTGTGTATGTGTGTGTATGTGTGATGGAGCTGTATGTGTGTATGAGAGTGCCTGTATCTGCCGTAACGGCTCGGTTCATTGCAATCCCAGCATGCCTGACTGGTACTGCCTAAACACTGGAGTTGATCAGCTTGGGATGTCGACACACTCCACACCCTTTCTCTAGACTGTCTCAGCACCTCGATTACTAAAATTACTGAAACACAGAAACATACACACATACACAAACAGAGCAGACATACTTGGAGACACATGTTCACCCCAAAAACATATATATCATTGAGAGGCACGCGCTCATAATAGCTAACTCCAGAGCCACTAGCCCAGATCTGGTTGCTCCCACAGCTGTTGTCTGGGAGGTTAGGGTCTCTCCTCCACTGAGTTTAAACACACCAGACACAGGAGCTTCTCCAGCCCCTCTCTCAGCCCCCTGATTGGCTGCACCGGGCCAGTCACTCTGCCGTGAGCTTACATGCTCCTGTAGATCAGCACCAGGCCTGAGGTGCTGACAGTACAGAGCACACACACAGAGCACACAGAGCCAAAACTGGAGAGGCTATCTGGATTAATGGAGAGGAAATCCGGATGAGTGTGGGTGTGACTAGGACCAGAGGAGAGCGGGATGTTGCGTGGATCTGGGCTGGTTTTCCCCAAAACATCCTAAGCTTGTAATTCAAGTAATTCCTAGAGTCCCTCTTAGGAACATCTCATGGTTTTTGGACCAAGAAACCTTAAGCACTTAAGAACATTGTTAAAACACTCTCAGGTATTTGTGTAATCCATAGGGTAACACACAAGCAGGTTTGGGAAACACCCAGAAAAGCCCAAGGAATATTCGTAAGATCAGTTACAGAGAACATGTGTAAGTGCCTCATGACTCATTGTTGCTGTTGTTGTCCAGAGCTCTGGACTAACTAAACCAAGGTGTATTTTATCCTCCTTGTGCAAGTAGCAGCTAGAGCAGATGAGCTAAATTAACGCCTCAGGGAGGAGTGAAGTGATATCTAGATTAGGGATGTCAAAGTTAACACGTTAATAGTGTATTATCACAGTCTCATTCTATCATGATTAAATAAAATGTCGCTGTTAACGCAGAGTATTTAAACAGTGAACTGGGCTCATCTTTGTAAGAAACAAAGCAGATTTTCGCAGGTGGCTAGCATATCATATTTTGCACATATTCCTATATATACATTTCTGAAATATCATTATTTTGGAAAGAATATGATATAGGCCTAGGCTTAATATCAAAACCCAAATTCCAAATATTCATGCATCATACTCTGTAAAACTGTCTATGATAGAAAAGATGTTATTATTAGACGTTAATATAACTGACATGAACATGCAAGCCTATATTCAAGAAATGAAATTGCTATGCTGTAGATAAGGTCTGCTGTGATGTTCAGAGCTAACATTTTCCATAGAAATGTATTTGAGTACAATTTATACAGTTAAACAAAGAAGTGGTTTTTTTGCGATTATGTGATTAATCGCAATTAAAATGTTTTATTTGACAGCCCTAATCTAGATAGAGATAAACTGAGAGACACTGGGATAATGAGACATTAAACTACCCAGTGAGATAATAGAACACACTAATACTCAAG
>JAIFZK010000020.1:6280000-6285000 GCA_027481765.1 Tenualosa thibaudeaui | reverse complement strand
CACACACACACACACACACACACACACACACACACACACACACACACACTCCCATGTGGTGCTCTATTTCAGGCAGATGTTGCTGTGCTCTTTCCCCCTCCAGCCCTTGTTTGTGTGTTATTGTGTGTGTGTGTGTGTGTGTGTGTGTGTGTGTTGACAGCACAGTGCAGGCCCACAGTAATTTAGGAGAGATGCTGTCATCACTTGTTTTACATCATGTCATCTGTTTCCATCCTGGCTGACTGTCTCATTGTCTCACTGTCTCTGTGTCTTTCTTGGTCTCTGCCTTTCTTAGTCTCTTAACAAACACACATACACACCACACACACACACTTACATACAGACAGAGAGAGGGATAGATTTAGTCTCTTTCATACACACACCCACACATACACACACACACACAGACACACACTTGCTCTCACACAAACAGACACCTGTGCACAGGTAAAGGGTTAAAAACTGTAGGAGCGACCCCTGGCTAGGTGAGGTCCTAGGTCCAGGGGAAAGAATGCTGTGACCCCTGCGCTTCCTGGCTGATGACTATCTGTTCACATGCAGAGCTGCACGTTCTCTGCCTCCGCTGCCTCAGGATATAACAACACACAAGCAGCCTGAACACATCCATTACTGCTCCTGTTACCACTGAGAACATCTACTGCACTCTACAGTTTCTGCCCTCAAACACAAACACAAACACACACACACACACACACACACACACACAAACACACCTGGGAAGGAGAAAGAGAGAGGGGGGAGGGAGAGAAAGAGAAAAGGGGATAGCAGCGATAGATAGACAGAGAGACCACAACTGGCTGTTCATACCTATCAGACACACACACACACATACACACACACACACACACACACACAGAAACACATTTAGCACCTATGCTCTGTGAGTGATGTCTGAAGTCTCCACATTTCCCCCAGAGTGTGACAAAGGTGTCTGTCACTATGACATTATCACCTTAAACTGTGATCAAGTTGCTGCATCAGTGTGTTTCTCAGAGCAGCCCTTTTCCAAAGCCTCCTTTTGAAGTTGAGACAATCTGCTGCAGGCAGATGAATACAGGGAGGGCTTACTAGCGATTGACTCAGAAATGACTACTGGCTGACCCATCTGGAATAACAGTGTTTGTATTTTCCCCTCCAAGAAACCTTCTTTCCACAGACTCCTGTGGTCCATTACTGCATGTTCCCATTTCCCCATCACCATACATCTGTAGTTTTCCAGATATCTCTCCGTTACGACCTGGAAAGTCTTTTCCATAAACAGATCATGACTTCATATCAGTGTAATCACTGAAGAGTGAACTATGGGGAACATTCATCCAAGAGCACTGGACAAACTGTAAGTTGGAGGTGTACAGATAATTACCTCTGCTCCTGGATGAGGCCCCAGTCAGGAACACAGTCAATCCTGCAGAAATCAGAGGCAGGTCAGAGGACAGCTAGAGCAGGTCTGGACCTGACCTAATCCTGACCCAGTAATTTAGGAGAGATGCTGTCATCACCTGTTTTACATCATGTCATCTGTTTCCATCCTGGCTGACTGTCTCATTGTCTCACTGTCTCTGTGTCTTTCTTGGTCTCTGCCTTTCTTAGTCTCTTAACACACACACATACACACCACGCACACACACACTTACATACAGACAGATAGAGGGATAGATTTTGTCTCTTTCATACACAGACCCACACATACACACACACACACACACACACACACACACACACACACACACACACACACACACACACACTTGCTCTCACACAAACACACACCTGTGCACAGGTAAAAGGTTAAAAACTGTAGGAGCGACCCCTGGCTAGGTGAGGTCCGCTAGATCAGGTCTGGGCCTGACCTAATCCTGACATTTGACCCTGAAGTGGACCTCACACATGTACTCCAAGTGGACCCACTTAACCTTTCTCTGACTCTAAGTCAGACCAGTGCCAGAGCCAGACCACAGTGACTGAATATATCACTGCTCCTTTTACAAAGAAACTGTTGCAGAAACTGTTTTAGAGGACTGGTATATTTGTACATATATATATGCATGTATGCATGTATTGTTATGTACAACCTGTAACACATTTAAAACAGATCCTTTTCACTGATTGCTCATGTAGATGCAACAAAGGCTTTTATTTATGGATACGGGTAGCTCATGGACACCACACTCACACACACACACACACACACATACACACATACACACACAGTGACATACACACACACAAAATGGGCTTTTATTTATGGATAAAAGCAGCAATGAGTCATGGATGACTGTAGGCCTAAAGAAGTGCTTTAAGTAGTGGTGGTAGCAAGCTCACTGTGTAAAAGTCCCTAAAGAGAACTTGTCCATCAAGAGATCAAGCGGCTCACGTTTCTCAGACGTGATGTGATGAGGAATGTGGGGATGTTATTAGTCTCGACTGTGTGAATAAGGTTCACTGTCTTTCTGTGAAAGAGAGGGAGAGAGACTTGCCAACAGGGGGTGGGGGCTGTTTTGGGAATGTGATTTAAAAAAAAGAATGTTGCTGTAACCTCCCCTCCAATGACTCCTCATACTAAAGTCCCTATGTAAGTAATCTGGTATTCAGACAGGGGGCTGCTGATGAGTGGACATAGAAGCCCAACCACCCAGCTCAGCTCAGCTCAGAATAGCTAAATCAGAGGAAAAGCTAAAGGTCAGACTATCATGCCCAAACAAAACAAACATGCATGGGCCTCCCCTGCCATGACCCTGAAATACAATAGAGTCCACAGAGCCCCTGCTCTCAAGTGCTATTTTTGAAAGGAGAAACAATGGGAGGCATTGTTTGTCCCTCCTGAGCATCCTTAGAAATATCCTTTAGCCCATGTCAAGAGCTGATCTCACCCTCGTCTATTACAGGTGACAACAGGGGAGCAGTGAGAGTCTCATAGAGACACACTGATTTAGACATGACTCTCTCCACCATAGGACAACACACACTGAACACGCAGGCACATGTTGTCAGTGACAGACACCATCATCATCATCATCATCATCATTAAGACAAATCCACCATGTTGCAACAGGCTGAGACAAACAGCATACCTAACATCATAAAGATGTACTATATTGGTACCTCTTTATACATTAATAAATGCTGAAAAAAGTGACCATTCCAGTCAAAGTCAAAGTGTAAAATCAGATAGATAGCTTTTTAACTCCATCTAATGATTATTCTATTCGGCAGTGATGTAGGAGACAGGTTCTTGTAAAATGTGGTCACTATATGCTAATTCCATCCTGTCAAGTCACAACATAAATTCAAATGCTTCCCCCCATTTAGAAAGGACTGTCATGGTCCACATAATCTGCTCATTTGACTTGTGCCATGTGATGTACTGTCACACACTCTGACTACACGTGCCAGAAGAGTCGAATGACTTCTCAGGAATAGTTTCAGTTATACAACATGTCTGAATGATATCAATGCGAATATAATGGCCTACAGGATTAGATGTGTAAATATATTTTTTTATCATTATGTACACAGCAGGAGTCTAAGTCTAGAAAAATGTAATTCATGTAAATGCATGAGCATTTCATTAAGCAGCTACATAAAAATAGCAAGACAACAACAAAAACAAATATTTTCAATAAACAACCTTGTGCCATGGTTGTGAATATGTCAGATGTCAGAGGACACAGGACAAGTCTATCTGGGATAACACACTTCCTCTCCTTTCTCCTAGCTCACCCTTAGGGAACAAACCAGTGCGAAGGAAAGGAAGACGAGAAGAAAAGAAAGAGAAGTATGATCACATTTTATTTGCAGGCCAGTGGTTGGTTTCCTTTTCTGTCCCAGAATGCTTTTCATCCAGTGGCTGCTCTCTCAGGCCCTCTCTCATTCTCACTCCATCTTAAAAGCCTGACTCTCCCTCTCTTTATCCTCCCTCCATATCTGCTTTGGCCTGAGGTGGGGGGCTTTACTGCAGATCCACAGCCATGTAAGAACAGAGTCAGAAAGCAGGCTTTGTGTGCTGACCGGGCCAACCAACACACAGACACACACAGACACACACACACGCACGCACGCACAGATGCACGCACGCACACACACACACACACACATACACACAAACCTTTCACAGCAAATAAACACACAATCCTGTGTCCCATATCTAGCCCAGTGTGTGTGTGTGTGCTTTGTTGTGTTATATTTATCCTCAGACTGTAGCTGTTGACACAGTGGTGTATATTTTATTGTGCAGGTATAAGGCCGCTATTTGTGTGTGCAGTGGTTAGTGGGAGTGAGGTCATTAATTGCTGCATGGAGTGTTTATATTTGTTTTCCAAACAGTTTGCTGTCATTTAAAAAATCATTTTGTGGCTAACAGTGGCAGTATCCACCACACAGTGTCTGCTCCTCCAAATAAATGTCCTTCAGTTAACAGTAGCTGACTTATATGTCCCGTCATTTGGTTATTTCTAACCATGTTTTGTTGACAGTCTGGTTTCTAATATATTTCAAGCACTATTATCCATGACGGTAGCCGTCCAGACCACCTCTATGTCTCAAACACCTGTCAATCCTCTGTGTCTGGTGGTGTCAGAGAACACAGGCACTCCGTGTGCGTGTCACTGCAGGAGATCTGGAATGCACCCCAGCTCCCTGTGAAGTGTCGGAAGAGAATGGGGGAGAGATTGTCTCATTCTTCTTCACCCATGCCACAAGGCTCCCTGGATGGAATGTGACTCATTGTCTTGGTTCCACGGTTACCTTGTGATTGGGCTGGGTGGAGTGGTTGCACCCACACACACACACACACACACACACACACACACACACACAGACACACACACACACACACAGAGATACACACAGGGGCCCCCTGTCTTCTCATATATCAGGTGGCCACCTTTGAGGAAGAGACTATCTATCAGTCTTCATTTTCCTCTCGTCATTTAGGCTACCTGCCCTGTTGACTCCACCCTGCCTGTGTCCTGACATGTCCT
>JAIFZK010000020.1:6265000-6277500 GCA_027481765.1 Tenualosa thibaudeaui | reverse complement strand
AAATGACAGCCCAACAGAAATTGAAACACATAAGATTTATATTATAATCATACAATGATTTTCTCAAAAGTATGATGTGGGTTGCTTGTGAAAAAATATTCAATTCAATTCAATTATATTTATACAGCGCCTTTTACAATAGTATTGTCTCATGGTGCTTTACAGAAGGAGCATCCAAGAGCAACAGGGGCAAGGAGAATCTCACTTATGTCTAGTTAGTCGAGGAAGAAACTTTGGGCAGATCCACAACTCAGGGAGCAAACCCAACTGCCAGGGGTCATACAGGAAAAGTACAATCAATAGTAACCACAACTACAAGTTGTCCATGGTTACAGCTATACAGCTATTAGTTCCAAAATACTGTCCTATAAAATTATAAGGTAGATAGTCCATAGGTGGTTATCAAGAATTATGGCTGGACAGTATAGTAGCAGCCAGACATAGAGTTAAAGTCAAGGAGTGAGATGGGTCATGGGGATAACATTAAAGGTCCATTTTTGACAGTGCCACAAGGCACTCAGGGTGTAGAGAGAGTACCACAAGGCACTCTACTCAAGTGTAGAGAGAGAGAAAGTGAGAGAGAATTGTACGGCATGACACATGAGAGGTTTGTGGTGGCACTAGGCTATAGCAGTGTAATTAAGGTATGGTGCATGACAACCCAACACTACTGCAGGGATGGTCAGTGGCCGCTATGCCTTGCAGCTAGGGGCGACAGCAGAGTCAGTCCCTCCCAATAAGAGTGTTTGGGCCGTGGCATTTTGTATTAGCTGTAGGTTTTTAAATGATATGCAGCCAGCAAGTGACATAAATTTAAAATCCTGTCTTATAATGATGCTAGGTTATTGCTTCCGTTACCCAGATGGTGTGGTGCAAGTTATTTTTTGTGCTCTATGGTGTGCTTACATGTAAAGCCTGTCCTCAGAAACCTGAAGTATGAGTTATGTCACCTGGACAAATCATAGAACAGCATCAGTGTTGTGCAAGACATGAGCTAGTTCAGTTTAGACAGAAAAACAATAAATAAATTCATATTTATAGGTTACATTTTCAGTTAGAACTAGCTCACATTCAGAATGATGGTATGCCTTGCTGATCTGTCAATACAGGGGTCTCCAAGTTTGCCACTTTGGGTGGCTACACATGGAGTTTACCAGTGGGAAAATGATTGTGTCAGTGCTCTCATCATGAACACAACAGACCTTGTGGCATAAGGATTCAGCCACTGTCTCACAACAGTAATGACATGGGGCACCAGAGAAAAAGTGAGAATTCACAAAGCAAAATATAAAGACCAGCTGCCTGCTGTATTTGATCAAATGTGAGATTCTTCACAAAAATAGCCTTATTTGCTTAATGCATTGCCAGTATGGATTATCAGAGTTGACTATTTTTTTTTCTCAGCACGGCTCCTTACATGAGATGAACATGGCTAAACTCAGATAGGTCTACTGGTCTTCACTGCAGCTGTAGCCAGTAGACTATTTATTGTAGTTTTATTGTAATTTTTTTATGCTTTGGTGAACTTATAACTGTTAAAACACAAAATCAGTAGGCTACAGAGCTGATGTAAGGTAATGTAAAAACTTTAAAATGTAAGCTGTAAATCAGCATAATTATGTTTTGAAAATAAGTGATTCGTAATTTCTGTCCATAATTTGTAAATAACTGGACAGGAGGCTATATTTTTGTGTGCAGTGTAGTAATAGTGTCGTTGTGGGGTCTGACCCTTAGATGACGTTCCAGCCGTCACAACACTTTTATTTTGACATTCAGTAAACAGGAACAAGGTGCTGATGCTGCGTGGTTTACGTCGGACGAGTGTGGCTGCGGTAGTATCGCTTTTTAGCTGGTTGGTTACTTACGTCTGCAGGCAGGTAGCCACAGTTGTTATTTAATCAGAACATAGAGATCGTTCGCTGAAACCCCAGTTATCTGGTGGAGCCATCGTCTATCTCAAACAGTTGGAGTCCAAGTCGTTTCAGCAGCGGCGCCGACATGTCAGAGACATACGGTAACTCAGATAGCCCTGATGTCTTCACAAACCATATAACGTTAACGTTTGCTAACGTTAGCCATCAATTGAATGTCAACCAACCGCTTGCTTGTGATGCATCCTAGGGCAGGATGTTGTGTTTACTTATGCTATTTATGGAAGTTGATTTTACTCATCTTCTCACATCAGCCGTGTTGTCTTTGTAAACTAACTTCTAGGTCAAGAGACGTTTAAACGTGTGTAAACATTTATGAATTCCATGAATCTTTCGCTAGCTTAACTCGCCTGCTAGCCAGATGCACCTAACGTTAGTACAGATAGGAAGTGGATGATGTTTTGCCTACTCTTTGCAACCTTCGCTGAGCTAGCCTCAGTTAGCTATTTGAGGATAGTATTTGACATGTGAACTTCAGCCGTAGCATTTTCAGTTTTTGTGTCATCATCCTGCACTGACCCAGAGTACAGTTCCAACTCTACCCATTTATCGCAAATCAAGAAGTTGAGGAATGACCTTTCCTGCTGACGTCTTTCTAACAGCTGTCACTTTTAACGGGCTCTGTCATTTGCTCTAGAGTGAAATAGAAAGTAATTATGGTAAGGACTGGTGTATTTAAACTATGATCAACAACATAATTCAAAATGAATATCTCAAGTGGAAGCATTTGAAGGTCTCCATCCAAATACATCTGTCCCAAGATACAACTGACTGATGTAGGCTAAGTCATTAGGAAATAGGTGAAAAAAATACCTAGGTGTCTCTATAAAATGGCCTAACGCCAGTAAATGAAAAATATTGGTTTGGTTGACAGAATGTCATGGGTTCATATGTCTTAAAGCGTTTAATTTTATTATGGACAAGGTGATATGCAGCACAAAAGATGGAGACCTAGGCTCCATTCATCTGTCTCTTTAGAAGAATTTTTTGCAGAAAATTCAACGGAATTCGAACTCTGGAACTCAATCTGCAAGCTCCATCTTTATCAGGTTGCCTGTTGGCTTGTAAAAGGCAGGATCGTGATGTGAGCTGTGAAGCCTTCTCAGATTACAGCCAGCCATCTTGCACCCACCTCCCGTCAGACATCCATCCTCTTCTCCCAACTCCCTTTCATCCCCTCACAATTTCTCTCCTTCTCTTCACCCTACTTCCCATTCTCTCTCTCTCTCTCCCTCCCTCCCTCTCTCTCTCTCTCACTCTCTCTCCCTTACTCTGTCTTTCTCTCACCACCCACTCAATCTTAGTCTCTAGATATGTTTGTCTCTAGATAGGTCTCTATCCTTCTCTCCTTTAAAAAAAACCTAAATCTCTTTCTACAGCCACATCTGGCTTATCCCAAGGTGCTGGTGGATTGCAGGAACACAAATATAGAGAATAAATATAGTTTATTTTTTAACAGATTACCCCCCTCCCTTCCTTGCACACTTGCTCGCTCACTCGCTTGCTCAGTCACTCCTGTATGTCTGGAGGGTAATTCTACCTGCGGTAGTGTAGTATGAAGCTAATGCACTGTTGGCTCTGTGCCCTTTTGTGGTGTATGAGTTCTCACTGATTAGGCATCTCTATGTTAGCATTTTGCTTTGGCACCTCTCTCTTCCTCTCACGGTCTCCTCCCCTCTCTCTCTGCTTGGGTGCCATAGAGGGTCATTGCTCCTGCAGCCAAGAAGAATGTAGTGTGATCCCTTACGGAACTTAAGCACCCATCGAGGCCTACTGTTTCCAACACGCCCACACACAAAACCTACTAAACTATTTAGAATTGTGAACAAGACAGAAACATACAAGTAATATGTCATCAAACAGATGCAGACATCTCTCTTTCTCATATATGCACATACACACACACACACACACACACACACACAGACATCTCTTTTTAAAACAAACACATACATGCAGGGAGACAAACACACACACACTCTGAGACCTTGACTTCATTCTAACACACTCACTGTATACACACTCCCCAGCCGCCTGACTACTGAAAGTGAGAGAGGGAGCCGTGGCTGCAATCCAGGCTGGAGGAAGGCTGTAGAAACAGCAGCCCTTGTGTAGAGGTGAGCCCAGGGTCATGAGCCTAAGGTCCTGATCTGACCCCTTACAGCCTTGGACCAGAACCAGACACACGCCATACTAGGTGTCTATCAGTGAACAAGGCCACGACCCCAACCAGATCATATGACACAGGCCCAGTACATGGGATGCCTCTGTCTTACTCATTTAGAAGGGTTCAGCAGCATGTTAGGCTATCCTTGCATTTTCCAATGTGACACAGTTATAAGAATGCGACCACTTGCTGTTTGACAAACGACCTCTTGGAAAGTATTGGTATACGGATCTTCCTGGCAACAGATTGTCCATGACACCCTGTTGAACTGTCCTGTTATGTTCCGTGTTGCTCTATTCTAACATTAGCCCCATTTACATGAATGGAATTTCGATTAAACTATTCTGATTAAAAATTCTGGGTCGTCTGTTTACATGCAGCATTCTGTTCCGATCAGATGTTAGTGGTTGTGTGACAGGCACACATTTAGCCTGTTTTTAAAATCACTTCAAAATGCCAATCAAAGACAACTTTTCGGTGCGGCTAGACTGAAGCAGGCAAATTTTGGATGAGAGGTGAACACAGTAAACTGCTGTCAGTTGTCTCAGAAAGCTACTGTTACCTTTGAAAAGGTATCACCAGCCTACATGGTCCCCTAATTGTCAGGCGTGTGAGTGAAATGTTGTGGATGATCACAGCGACGGTGAAATAGCTATCAGAGACTTTATTTCCACAAAATACAGGCTTGTTCATGTTCAGTATAGGAACGGAATAAACCACCCCTTTCATTCCGATGATTGAATTTTTTAAATTTTAGATCAGAAATTCTATTCCAATCATGTGTTTACATGGGTAATTTCTATTCTGATTGAGCTATTATTCTGTTTTTATTCAGATTAAAAGTGTCCATGTAAACGAGGCTATTACATGGTCAACCAGTCTGTTTCAATCTTATCCCATGTCCATTCTCCTTTTACGCCTTTGAGTAGAATAGAAATTGAGTTTTATTTCATTCCGTTACGGAATAGAAATTCAATTTAATTCTGTTTCCGTGTGCGTGAATGTGTGTGTATGTGAGAGAGACTGTTAATCTTGTTGGCATGTACAGCAGAGTGCAGTGTAGCTCAGCTAGCAGGCCTTAGAGGGCCCCAGATGTCCCCTGGCACAGGGCCATCCTGTATGGAGTTGGCCACTGCTGGGAGAGATGCATTTACTCAGTGTCTTTCCCGCATGGTGTATATTAGCTCTAAGAAGCTTGTTTACAAAATTCAGTTTTGTGTATTACTGGAAGGACAATCATAAGGAGACAACGCACACACACACACACACATACACACCACATATACACACCACATACTATTTTTTGCATCTCTCCTGACTGTCAGGTAACTATGCCAGGACAGCTGCTTAGTGACCTCAAAGAGGATGGAGTCATTAGTTGGCTTTAAGCCTGTGGGTCAGATGGAGTAGTTAGCCATGTTTCTTTCTTCCACTCTTTCTCTTCCACCTCTCTCGATCTCTCATTTTCTTTCTCTCCCTCCTTGGCTGGTTTCTGTCAGTTGCTCCTGTGTTTTCCAATGTTTGTTTTATTCCTTTATTGATTTGAACGCTTATTGACTTTCCTAAGGCACTCTTCCCCCACCTCTTTCTCACCTCTTTGGCCTACATCTCACTCACTTTCTCATTCCTCCCCTTTTTTGTCTTTTTATATTCTCACCTGCATCCTCTCATTCCCTCCCTCTCTTTCTCTTTCCTCTCTCTCTTTCTCCCACTCTTATTCTCTCTCCCATCCTCTCTTCCTTGCTTCTCCTCTCCCCTCTGTGTGTTGGTGTTTGTAATTAGCTGTGTGTAGGAGGGAGGCAGAGAGAGACTGATGATGACAGCAGCTCCAGTTTCTCAGAGCCTCTAAGAGTTTAAAGGAGGGGAATCCCCTTGTGGTTTTCTGCTTGTTGGTACACACACATCTGTACACACAAACACACCTGTGGTGTGGCAACACTGTGTACCCATACACACACAAAGGGACCATCACAAGCCCACAGGTGTGTGTGTGTGTGTGTTTGAGATTGCCCAATTTATATATGCAGGCAGTGCTATGCTGTCATCTCCACACGAGCTGTTTTTAGCTTGTCTACAGTTGCTCCCTTGTTCCCTGCCGTCTGGCTTGGGCTAATGTGGGTGAACCCTGCCTGAGCCCTGCTCTGGTGAGCAGAGCAGGAGGAAGCGGTAAATGGGACAGATAGGAGACAGCCTGGGCGTGTGTGGGATTGAGCTAGTGAGCTAACGAGCTAGCGTAGCAGCGCTAAGAGGGCTAATGATGAGGGCTGTCTCTGAGGATGCTCTGCTTTCTACCCGTCTCACTTCAGAGGCACACAGGAAGGTGCTCAGAGGAAAGAGGGGGCCGAGGTGGGGGTAGCGGTAGCCTGGAGTTTGTCATGCTGGTTTTGCAAGTTCAAGGCTTTCAGTGGAGATATGTTTTTTTGCACAATGTTGCTCTGTGGGCATTGTGGTTTCGTTGGTTGTTTATCTGTGTGGCTGTCTGAACATTGGGCGCTAGCTGATTTGTTAAATAGTTTGGAAAACCATTTCTAGGCCACTGCTGCATGATTGGGTGTGCACACACGCACACACCGTGTTCACATGAGTAGCATGTTTATATACACATTGCAATTTTTGTTTTTACTCATGCTATTAGTCTAACTGTCCTCTATGTATGTTACACTGACTGAGCACAATCTTTAATTTGATCACTGTGTGCATGTGATTACATGAGTGTGTGTGTGTCTATGTCTTCTCCTTCCCCCAAAGAGAAAACGGTGACGATGGTTTGTGTATGTGACTTGACTCGACTGTTTGACTTCTTGAGCTCCACATCACTGGTTGACGCGTGTTGGTTGTGTGTCTAGATTGGTGAATGTGCTGTAAAGAGTTGCACTTACAAAAAATAAATATATAAAAAAATAAAATGTGTACTCTAAGCAGAATTGTCTAGCTTGGCCTTGACCTTTAAAGCCGCTATGTGTAGTTCTAATGGAATACTTCTGGTTTCGAAACGTCCTCAGCACAGCTTTGCATTCAGTCGCATTGTAATGCTGCTAACCGTGTGTGGGTGCACAGGCAGGCGAAGTTGCTCAGCCAATTAGCTTTCCCTTAAATAACACCAATTAGGCATGACTTCCCCAGACTCATATGGCTTTATAGCTCCAAACAAACTATGCCAAATAACAGTTGAAGCAGGGATAACTGTTACTCAGACTTGTTAGTGTCAGACAGAGAGCAGCATATAACACACAACCGGTAGGTCAGGCACGTATAGACAGACAGACAAACCCATGTTCCTGCATTTCTGCAATAAATTTGAATTTAAACTGAAGTATTTTCCCAAATTCTCAAATTTGTTACCTATAAACATTATCCTATATACCCAGCAAACAGAAGCACTCCCAAATATTCCTGAAATAGTCCCGTATAACTCCTGGCAAGTCGTGACTAGTTGACCAAGGTGTGGGTTGACCTCCTAAACTAGCATTGTGTCCCTTCTAAGAGCTGACCAAGGGTTAGGAACCCTTCTAAACTCTTTTAGAAGAACCTCTCTAAGTTAATTGACAATTAGCTGACCAAGCACTGGAAAAGCCCTTCTAAACAAATTGCAGTTATCTGACCAAAGGTTACGAGTTGACCAAGGGCATGAAAATGCCTTTATAAACTCCCCGGAGCAGTTTTCAGAAGAGGAGGGGGAATTCAACCTCTGACAAACGGCCGTAAATCCGACTATGCCGTGGTGGTTCCCTGGAACTGAGCCACAGCCGAAACAGTATGATAAGGAATAAATAGTACCCACCCCATGAGTGCTCTGTTAAGTGGAGTGTAGGATCTTACCTCGACCTGCAAAATCTTGGCTAAAATCTGATGGAAAAAAAACAAATGAGATGAATCCATATAATCCTTATCAAACATCTTGGTAGAACCCCCTAAATAAATCATTTTTAGGTTACATCAGTAGAACAGGAGACGTCAGACAGGTTAGAAAAGCCAGGAGCAGAATTTTATTTACAGTGATGTGCATCAAGGGAGAGACAGCTTGCTTCACATTAAGATCCAGCAGCTGCTCTAACTAGACAAGGAAATAGCCTGGCTTTACGTACAGTTCCAGTTTGAATTAAATGTGGCACCACTTGAATCCATGGTGAAACGTTGTTTTGTCTCACTACAGTGTATATGGCTGAAATGACAATAAAGCCCACTGGAAGGTGGCGTCATCCCAGTTGACGTGGCCACACTGAATCAGATCATGATTAGCGCCAGTGTGGTACACTACAGCAGATAGCCACTGACGCAGGGGACAAATGCACACAGTGCAATCCACCTTATCTCTAATGACAGGAACAGCAGGGACCGAGTGAAAGTCATAGACCGGCGAGTCAGGCCTAGCTCAAATATAATGACTGCATATGACTGGAAATAATAATAAATACACTCTGATTCCAATTCCCTCAAGCCCCCACGCAGCCAAACTTGATATTGTAGGAAAGCCAGGTCGAAGCTAGTTGATTTGCAAGCTAACCTCATTGTTGGAAAACATGGTGCTTAGTGGTTTTAGACATAATGTTAATATGGTTGTTTCTTATTGTGTTACTGTTTCTAGGCCAGTTTTGGATATTTTATGCTAAAAGTATTACACACAGCTCCTCTCAAATGATTGGGGCTTGAACTTCCATCTCCTCTCTCTAATTACATATAATGCCTCCATGGTTCAGATGTTTGCACACCCAAAAGGGGAAGTTAATATCACACCACCACTCTGATACACAAGTCAACATTTTGTGTTGACAGGGTGGTTGGCGTTGTTGATCTGACATGTTGGTATTGGCTAATCAGAAGGCAAGTTGTAATGGTCATCCAATCAGAACACATGGAGGCAGTTGTTGCCTAACAACATTGCTCAGAAAGCTGCCCCGTGTGTCGACATTTTTGTGTGCTCATGGGCAGATTCCAAGTAAGTGGTAAAGTGACAGACATAGGTAAGAAGCCAGAGGTAATAGCCTAGTAAACCTGATAATGGAAGATTGTAGAGTCCTTATTCACTTAACTAAACATAGCAAGCAGGTTTACCACTTCCTCTTACTTAACCTAGCCAGGTTTATTACTTAACAACCTACTTGGAAGAACCATTTGCTCTGAGCCTTGGTGTTGTTAGTTCCAGCACCCTGCTACACCTAACAGATAACAATGTCAACAGCACCAACAGAGTCAGGAGATGTGCCTGTCCTTAGAAAGTGCTGGCTAGGCCCTTGAGTACTATGTGACTTTCCCTCTGCCTGTCTCTCTCTTGTGTGCGGGTGTGTCTTTGTGTGAATGTTAAACAAGGTCCTGGGTGATTGTGTGTATGTGCAAATTAGTGTCAGACTTCAGGTATGTGTGTGTGAGGAGATGCAAACGGCGAATTGCTAATACTCAGAAGCGGGCATTAGGCCTTCAGAAGCAGGCATTAGGCCTCTAATGCTACGCTTGACAAATATTGACACTCAGCGCTGCCACGCATGAATGCCCTGCCAGGGTTGCCAACTGACAGAGCAGATTGTGTGCCATGCCGCCATGCCAGGCTCGTCTCACAAAGCTTGGCACCAACCCGGAAATGGAACTCCATTGCATGGTTACAGAACATGGCAACAGTAGAGTGTTTAAGTTGGAGCAAGGCCTGAGAATGGTAGCGAATGGCAGTGTTTCATTTAGCCTTTTTTTCTGCTGATTGGCCTGTAGTTCTGTCAATCATTTCTCCACCTCCTAGCTCTTTGGTCCAATCGCACGCCTTTTCCTCAGTGTTGCACCAGTCCTCCATTGTTCTGAAGGGGAGCGAGTGCCAGGCTTCGTCATGCTCCACAGGACAACACACCATGCAAATGACCACTGAAAACTGACTATCAGTTACCCTGCACACAAAGATAGCTTTGACATCCAGCTGTGCGTGTGTGTGAGAGAGAGAGACTCAACTCTGGCTGTGGCTAGGCCTTTGTCAGCAGTCAACATATCTGTCTCAGGGCCAGTTCATATGTCAAGATTCTGGAGCATTTGGACATTTCAGCATTTACTCGAACAGACAGGCAGAGAGTGGGGGAGAGGAGTGATAGAAGGAGACATGGAGGGGGAAACAGACAGATGGGCAGAAAAGATGAGTGAAGTGTTCTTTGCTCTGTCTTCTCTGTGGAATTGGTCTCGCTGCTCCGCCTCAGTTATTGATTAAACCTCATTCATCTCTCTCTCTCTCTCTCTCTCTCTCTCTCTCTCTCTCTCTCTCTCTCTCTCTCTCCTCTTCTGTCTGCCTTTCTCATACTCTCAGATTTCCTGTTCAAGTTCCTGGTGATTGGCAGCGCTGGGACGGGGAAATCCTGCCTCCTCCACCAGTTCATTGAAAACAAGTGTAAGCACCTCCGCACCCTCGCCCCTGTGGGCCTGTCCTATCTTTCTTTCTTTCTCTCTCACTCAGGTTCATTCTCAACCCTCTTAAATGGGTTGCATGGTATTTTCAATGGAATTTGACAGATGTGTTGAACATAGCTTTTGCATGTGCTTCAATGGGTTGGGTTTGTATTTATAAGCTTGAACTGAATGGGCAGAACAATATACCAACCCCCAGAGTTGATATGTATCTGTATCTGTATATTTTTATTTCACGTTGTGCTTAAATGAAACTTTACCTGTCTCACACACCTGTCTGTCTTTCTCCTTTTCCCTCTGTCGCTTACTTCTCTCCTTTCTTTCCTTCTCCTTCTCCCTATTCACAGTGCTTCCTCTTTTTGGTCTCCATTTGTTCCCTCCTCTCTCTGTCTCTTGCCTTCCCCTTCTTTTATTTTTCCTCTTTTCACCTCTTACTGCTTGTTTTTCTCTCACCCCCTTTCTCTCCTTCTCTCTTTCTCTCCTTCTGTGCAAAAGCTCTCATCGCCACCTCTATTTTTTCCCCTCCATTTTCTGTCCTGTGTTATCATTCTTTTTCCTTTTCTCTCCATCCGTCTCCACCTCTCTATCCACCTCTTCCCCTGCCCAACCTCTCTTGAGGCTGCACGAACAGCTTCATTAGCATCTGAATTAGTGGCGGGGCCGTTAGCGTGCCCATTATGGCTAATCGAGTGCCATGGCACAGCTTTAATCTGCACAGCAGCTCTGACGCACACCGCAGGGAACTCCCCTTTGCGCCTCCTTATCATCCGCCTTCCCATCTCTGATGATCAAAGTCAGAGTCGTGTTCATAGAGTTTCATGTTGGAATTGTGGGGCTGATGGCCTCTAGTCGGGTTACAGATGTTTGACATGTCTGCACTTAACACTTTGTGGACACAGGGATGTGTGAATACACTTTTGATCTGTGTTCCTCATTTCGGGTTGCTTTGTGGACATAGGGATGTGTGAATACACTTTTGATCTGTGTTCCTTGTTTCTGTTTCTGTGTGTGTGTGTGTGTGTGTGTGTGTGTGTGTGTGTGTGTGTCACAGTCAAGCAGGACTCTAATCACACTATCGGCGTTGAGTTTGGGTCCAGGGTGGTGAATGTTGGCGGCAAGACGGTGAAACTGCAGATCTGGGACACAGCCGGACAGGAGCGTTTCAGGTAAATTCTTCTCATTGGCTAGCTACCGTCACTGGGCCCACCTCTGTGTGATCTGATTGATTGTTGCAATCGATACTGGAACTCTGATTGGCTCCTCTGATTTGTCTGTAGGTCTGTGACACGCAGCTACTACCGCGGGGCAGCAGGAGCCCTGCTCGTCTATGACATCACAAGGTGAAAGGAGAACAAACACACACACACACTCTTACACTTACTCATACACTCCCTCCATTTGAAATTCTCAGAAATGCCTCTCCTTCCTTTTCCACATTGCCTATCTCAAAATCTGTCAAATATGTCCTGTTGCAAAACCAAACCACACGCATGCATGCACACACACACAAACACACATCACAAACATTCATGCTTTGGCATACTAATATGCAGTCACACAATACAGTTGCTGAGAGATCTGTGCAGATGAGTTACACGGTGATGTGCCAAAATGTGTCTGTATAAACTTCATTGTATTACCTGCGCTTGTGTGTTCAGGTTTTCAATCACTTGCCCAAGGGTCAAGAGGAAACATGATCTGTTGACTTTTACTGTCATGTAAAGGGATTGAATAAGATAAGGCAGAGTTTCAGATAGACATTCTTATCTGAATTTTAAACTCCTGTAATTGAAACTAAGAAAAGCAGCCTCCAAATTTTTTTTTATTTTAACACCAATCATTCTAATTCTTAATTCTTAGTTGGCAGCAAAACCCATTTTAGCTATTAGCCAATATAGAAAGGTAAAGCATTTACAAAAGATAAAAAAATGGTGAAAAAAAAAACAAAAACTTTTTTAAACAGTAGGTCTGCACAGTGCTGTGTCTGTGTTCTGGTGTCAGTGCTTGTAGTTGCTTAGAGCTAGAAT
>JAIFZK010000020.1:6235000-6260000 GCA_027481765.1 Tenualosa thibaudeaui | reverse complement strand
GACCTGTGGTGAGAGCCAATCAGCAGGCTGGCTCAGCCCCCCTGTGGAAGGACATTGGTTTGATGCTGGCCAGGGGGAGGGACTAGTTGAGGCTCTCAACTGCAACCTTCTCCTGTGATTATGCACACGCGCACGCACACACACACTGCACATGTTGTAACACATGTAAACACTCCATAACAAAGAAACATCACCAACAAGGACAGACCCATAAACACACACACAAAAAGAATTAAGACACATGGATAAATGTCCATGTACACAAATGCATACATACATACCTACACTCACACACACATACAAAGACATACCAGTTACCCAGAAATTCACACACACACACCATCATCATCATTAATACAAACGGAGGCTTTAGCTACAGTAATGTATGAGGTTCATATAGGTTATTGTACAACACACACACAGAGACCCCCCTCACACACACACTCACAAGTTATTCTAGAGGCAGTTTGTGTGACTAAACCACACCATGCAGTTTTAGGGAATCCATCCTCTCCACCTTGCTCTAGTCACACATCTGTTTCTGAATCTGAAACACTCTGTCGAGGCACATCTTGTGACATCAGATCAGATGAGGTCACTTCCCTTCCTAATATAATCTCTCCTTCCCTCCCTATGTTTTAGAGGATGTAACTGACTGAATGTAGAGACTGTAGTTGATATTGTGTGTGTGTTTATGTATGTATATATATATATATATACACACACACACACACACACACACACACACACACACACACACACACACAGGTGTGTGTCAGATGCTTTGTCAAAGAGTATAGAAGCTTCTAGAAACTATAGGGCTTCTCTACCCTTTGGCTTTGTTAGGACTTGCTCAGTCACACTTGCACATACACGCACACTCTCTCCTTTAGTCTTTCTTTCTCTCTCTCTCTCACACACACACACACACACACACACACACACACACACACACACACACACACACACACACACTCCTTTAGTCTTTCTTTCTCTCTCTCTCTCTCTCTCTCTCTCACACACACACACACACACACACACACACACACACACACACTCAAACCAGGTGGCAGCTAAAGCCTGGAATGGATCAGATTCTGTTCTGGTCCAGATCAGACCAGATCAGATTGGATCTGTTTCTCTCCGAGGGTCGACCGCCTAAAAGGGAATTCTTCAGTCTCTCCCAAACAGGGAAGCCCTGCTGACAAGCACAAGGAAGGGATGGGAAATATAGCCTCTCTGCACCCCACCCCCAGTTTCTCCCCACCCACCACAACCACAGCTTTGGCCCAGCTGCGCTTGAGCTTGTAGTTGCCTCTTTCTGCATAACCAGGAGAACTCTGTCCTAAACACACACACACACACACACACACACTTTGACCTTGACCAAAACCAGCCCAATCCAGCCTCTATTCCATCCAACCCCTTTAGCGTTGCTATTAGCATTAGCATCCTGTGTGTTTTCTTATGGCCCTTCAGGGCTTTGTCACAATATCGAGGCTAATCAGGCTACTGTGGCTAACAGTCCCCAGTTGGTATTTGCCTACAAAAGGCTTTTGAATTTAACCCTTCTGGTGTGGATCTGTATTGAATTGATGTCAAGTTTGTGTAAGAGTCAACTGCTATCCAAGAATATAAAGGATGGAGCAGGGTAGACTGCATGTCATACAAGAGAGGTTTGAAGTTGTGCGTGCTATCTGAAAGGCAGACAGGGTTGAATCAAAGTAGGTCATTGAATGGTCAGTAAGCTTCAGTTTAGAGATTTAAAGTCCTGGCACATAGGAAGTAAGTGTAGTTGGCCATGATGTTTGAAATTTTGTCTTTCTGATCCAGTCAGATATTATTCGCATGCATGAGTGGGGTCCCTTAACTTACTTATCTTACAACCGAAACATAGATGAGCTTAATCTTAAATGTTGTATTTACGAGGGTGCATTTTGTGTGTGTAAACAATCCCAGGTGTGTGTGTGCATGTGAGCCCTCAGTGCATCACTCTGAAGGTTTGAAGGGGCAAAACCAGCCTTCGGTAATGAAAGATTCTAGGACAAATCTTGGCCAGATCTGCTCTAGGGTCCCACTGTTACCACAGTCTCAATCCCAGACCCTTACATCAACTGTACTGTTCCAGTGATATCACACACACACACACACACACACACACACAGTTGAGGGACAATTTTAGCATTTATGTTTTGGATTTTGAGACGGGTGGCAGAGACAGTGGTAACTTGATTCTCTTTGCCTCCTCACAAAACACACACACACACACACACACACACACATATATATACCTACATATCTGTACCTGTTACATTTTCTGTGCCCCAGTTTGAACACCTACACATGGTTCCCATTTCAATCTGTGTCTTTTTAAAAGAAACTAATTCTCTGTGGTGTGTACCATACCCCCCCCTCTCCCATTTCATTTGGCTTTTGATTTTCTCCTTTGCAAGTGCACTTTTTGATTGTTTATATACTGTACCTATAGAAGAATTGTACAAATTTCTAGTAATTTAAATATATGGTGACCTACAGGAGGAGAGTCAGTAGAAGCAATCATTCCTTACTAAAGAGCAACTGAGGTGTTGATTTGTTTTGTTTGTTTATTTGTGTGTTTGTTTTGTTGTCCAATTCATCCTGATTGGTTAAGGCCTGTGATTGGCCCGAGCCATATCACCAACAAATGATACCAACAATCCTGGCCTGAAGGAGAATTCCAAGTATATAGTTTGATTCTAAATGTGGGAAAGTTAACCGAGCGGATATCTCAGACTATTCTAGTAGAAGAGATCTATAACACCAAGCCATAGGACTCTTCTGTGTGGGGTGGGATAGGGGAGGAGGTTCGTTAACAAAGCACACACTTGGAGTTAAGCCCCTGGTGGCTCGTCATCTACTGGTGGAGATGTTTATGGCTGTATAGGAAGCACTGTTATGGATGACTGAAGCGCTCTGCTGACGGCGATCGAACTACAAGCTCCTCTGTATTTCCTGTTTATCCAGTGCACATATAACAGTGGATGTGATTGTATGTTATTTAGAAGCTGCCATCTGTTTTCTTCTTAACAGTCTGTATTAACAGTTTAGCTGAAATGACGTGCTTTAGGCAATCACTGCAGCCGTGTCACAGTTACACCAAAATTGTAACCCACATTTGTTGCTAAAATCACTGGATTTTTTTACGATTACAAGGAAAGCAATTACCCATTTCATGATTAGCTTAATTCATTTTTAATTAAAGTTTTATCATTCCCCAACCAAAATGGCAGTTTATGTTGGGACCCAGCCGGGCTGGAACCAGCGTCCATCTGGAACCCAGTAAAACGACGACAATGGCCTAAGGCACTGCATTAGAACCTCAGTTGTTGCTTAGTAACCAGTGTGATTCATTCATCTACAGATGCTGTATATCCTGAGTCATGTAAGCTGTAAATAGGACTGATTCTCTCTGTTGGATTGGTCAGGGGGAGGGTGCTTGACTTGATTTGATCTGATTTTATTTTAAAGATGGACATTAAGTAAACTTTGCTTGTTTTTTTCTAAAAAAAAAAAAAAAAAACCCAAGCCTCCTCTGATTATTTTGTCATAAAACGTTAACTGATATTCTTCCCATTACGTTTCACAAGCCCAGAAATACACACCGACTACCCCCGTTGACCTTCAGAAGAAAGTTGAGTTTCAACTCCTCACACACTTGTTTATTAGTGAGCTCTCCTGTGGAGGACCACCAGCCAGCACAGTACCCCTTCTTCACTGACCTCACAAGATTCTTGTCACTCAGGCTGGGACAAGCAGATAACACCAAGGTCATTGGGGCTTCATTGGTTTAGAGGCCCCTCTAGTTGTTCTTGTCACACTCATGAAATTGAAATTTGGGGGAGCTGTTTCTTTTTGTTTGGTCGCTTCATGCCATCTAAGTCTTTGAGGGTTAGGGGGAGCAAGTAAATGAAAGCAATTGAATGTTCTGATATCAGAATAAAATATATATATATATATATATATCATATATATATATATGTATATATCAACCAATATCAAAAAATATCAATTGCTTGTTACAGAAAAGCTGAATTTTGTTTCTGAAATATACTGCAGTGTTGCAAAGTTTGTGTTCAGTCAAAAATTAAGTATTTTTAATGCAGTTTTTCCATGTCCAAAATATTACATTTACTGAAAAAAAACAATAGCTTTGATACTGCAGTATAATGCAGGATTTTTTCTTAAGGGCTGTGGAACAGGCAGGGCTATAAAAAACCCCATCCAATTACCCTGAAAACTCTGCAACTATTAAATGTTGCAGGTCTAAACAATGTGATGGGTCTATTAAAACACTGATAAACATTTGAATGTGGCAAGTCAGGCAGGGAGGTGACAGGTCCTTTTGATTGTTCTTTCAAAATGGAGCTTCCTTGTGCTGTTTTCATATAGGATTTCATATTCCTCCGTCACAGTAATGAGGATGCTCAGAATAGTTTTTTAACATGTTGATAGAACACAAACCCAACCAAGATTCACATTCACCCCACCTTCATTTTACTCTACAAGCAGGGTGTCAGTCAGTGAAAGTGTGTGTGTGTGTAGACCCAGTCAATGAAAGTGTGTTTCTGCTGTTAATGTCTGCAGACGATACGGATGGATTACTAGGCCACAGATGTGTGTTACATGAGCAGATTTATCGATTAGGTCATCAAGCCTTCCTATGACCTCATAGAGGACTTGTGTAACAGTGCACACCCAGGCAGTGTTACCCACCACCACTAGATGGCAGCATAATCTAAACTACCAGCAGCCCCATGCTTCATTCGACTCAAATGAAAATGAAAACAGAGAATCAGCACTGTTACTGACACGTTACATTTTTATTTCTTTAAGTACTTCATCTGTTTTTTTGAATATATATGTACATAGATAGGGACGCAGTGGCAACAACACAACAGACAAGCATTCATTCTCTGTGCACAAGTTGACCATTAAAACACCAGTACAATGCACAACAGGTGGACATAAATGCATTCAAAATAAAAACAAAAAGAAATAATGTCACATACACTATAAAACTGAAGACCAATATTCTGCCAGCAACTTGTGAAACCAGCTCTAATGACGTGTGAAACCCAAGGACGGAGGCGGTTGCCATGACGGCAGCGATGGCAGCATCCTAAAAGTGCTATGGCCAAACTCTGCTAACGAGAGACTGGAAACTCTGATGAGCCTGGCAACCTGTCTCCTGACCCTCCAACACCTCAGGTAGGACGCCACGCTCTGCCGCTACGCTGCTGTGGAACTGGGTGATGACAGCCCTGCACTATCACAGACTGCAGAGGGATGCACTGTGCAGTAATAAAACTGGCTTATCCTGGGTAACTTTGTGAGCAAACACTGATCTGTTTAAATAAAACAGTGACATGTCCTTTGAGATCAGCAGTTATTCCATTAGATGTCATCGCTCTATACAGTAAATGTTTTTTTTTAATGTGTAGGTTATATCTTTTTCCATAAGATACTGCCTCGTCTGTAGTTTTATGTCTTGCCCAAAGGTTCATCATAAACTTGCACATTTTTGAAAAGACAAACGTTCCAACAGCTGTCAAGTGTAACAGGCCTGCATCAGGGCACCACATAAGACACAAACCCTTAGAAACCTCAGATGCTAAATAATCGTGTTGTTACTAATGAGCCTGTGGTAACTGCTGTTTCTACGGTGACATCTGATGACATCAGTGCTATATATCTTAAAACAGACACAGGCAGTATATGCGTGCGTGGGTAGTTTATCAAAAGCGCTCAATCACAGTAAAAAAAAAACAATTGCATTTTGTTCTTAGAGTCCACTATATCTGTGGGCGAATGGACAGAAGACATGAGCTAATTTAAAAGAGAGTTACAGCGGTCAACAGCACCGGAATGATCACACTTGATTTCACTCACGCTATCAGTGACACACATACTGGACACATGAGCAATATAAAAAAAAACACACAAATTAACAAACAAAAAATATAATGCCTTCACATTACTGCAATACTCATGAAGCACAATAGATCGCGGATATTTTTCTACTTGTACTACTGTCCCTGTTAAATGGTGGTCATCATAAAATTGTGTTGCAGGTCTTAGGCCACACTTTAACCTAGTTGGGGGGAAAATAGTGTCTTGCAGCACCCAGGTGTTCAGTCCTCAAGTTCTAGGATTTCACCCTCATTAGAGAGTTGTTTACCCAAACCTGATCGCCTTACCACCTGAAAATCCCATGCATGAGCCCTGCCCCATGTCCCTTCTATTATGACCAGGATATCGCTCTCCATCAAAATCATGTTGATTGATGTTGAGCCAATAAGGATGCACGCAGACACATGACAGCCAATCAAATGTTGAATTTGTAGCACTGGGTCACTGTGTAATACTTTCAGAAGTTATGGCCTAAGCAAAGGCTACTGGTGCATCTCAAACACCAAAGATCTGGGCTGCGAAGGGAGGTCATTGGCAGTCAACACCCATTGGTGTTTGCTTGTTAACTATGGTAGTGTTGACTACAGAAATGTTTTTTTGTTTTGTTTTGTTTTTTTTTTTGTGGGGAAGATATGAGTGTGTGTGCCACATTCTGTGTATTCTCATGAAAATGTTTCAAAAACAAAGAAATGCGTATGGCTGAATATCTGGCAACCAATTAACCAACATCTGGGCTTCTAATGAACAAAAGGAGATGAATGGAAACACACACACACAAACACAGTTTGTATGAGCTAAGTGCTGTGCTGTTAAGCTGCCCACCCACACACATACACACACACTCCATTAGGCATCCTGAAAACTCCCCAAGCCTAAGAGTCAGCATTGAGAGCTTCAGTTACAGTGAAATGGCATGTGGTCTTTACAGCACAGCACCCAGATCAGTTCACACAATATGTTTCTCTCTCTCTCTCTCTCACACACACACACCACACCCACACACCACACCCACACCCACCCACACACACACACACACACACACACACCAGAGCAAGCCTACAGCCTGCTCCACAGAATGTCAACCTAGGTAAAGATAGGGTTTGGAGATTGGGAGAAAGGTCAGGTGACAAGATGTCACTTCAAACAACACAGATCACCAAGGAGATGTGTGTGAGTAAGTGGGACGTCCCGTCACCCTGGACACAAACGAAGGTGAAACATCCAATCACCACAGAGTTGGAAGCAGGAACGCCTACTCGAGGGACTGGAGCATGAGGAGCTGCTTCAGCACCTTGGTCTGGCTGGTCTCCCGGATCTCCCCGGCCAGGAACATCTCGTCCACCACCGTGTACACCTGACACGCAGCAGGGCAGAGAGTCACAACAAACAAACACACACATTAGACACAATCCCCTGCGACACCATGTACAAACACAAAGGATCAGAGCGCGCACACACACAAACAATGGCAAAGGTGTTTGGAGTTCATACAAAACAGGTGTAACTATACACTCTCAGAGTTCCTTGTGGGTGGTGGTAGCATAGTGGTTAAGGAAACTGGCTCGCATGGTAGTAGCCTGGATACTGAGGGTTCGTATCCCACTTGCCACTGTTGTGCTCTTGAGCAAGGCACTTAACTCTCTATGGGAGGCCCTGGACTAACTGGTAGTTGCCAAATGTAAGTCTCTTTGGATAAAAGCTTCTGCTAAATGCATAAATGTAAATATACATGTTTGCCTTGTTGTTCTAAAGAACGATCAAGCCCTGGAACTCCTTCCTAACTACCTTAGAAACCACTCTTCTTTACACATTTCTCTGTCATTATCAGTAGAGTTCTGGACAGGTGTGCTGAGTGATTTCAAAATGAGCCAAATGAACAATACATGGTAACACTGTTCTTCAGAATGAAGGACAGCTCTTGATGCCAAGCAACAAGATGAACAACAACTTCACAAACTCAGATTCATTCACTCTCATACACCTCACAAAGGTGTCCTTTTGTCTAGTGAGAACAGAGGACTCATAGATGGAAGACACACTCTATGCATCTGAAGGAGGCAGCTGCACCTGTTGCTGTTGTGATAGTTTAAGCGAGCTAAAGTAGATACTACACGCTTCTCTCTCTCTCTCTCTCTCTCTCTCTCTACATGACGGTAGGCCACATCTCTCTTCTTGTGTACTTCCTTGCTGCCGTTTAAACAAGGCGCTGTACTTGCAGGGTCGTCAAGGTTCAAAAATAGGTGGCTTGCAGGAATAGCTGCCGCAATTAGACAAGCAGCAGCTCGGAGTAAATAACCAAAGGCGACTACTAATTGCTTGCCGTTTTCTCTTAAAGAAGTTTCTTCTTTTTTTTTCATTTGAATCACTCCCACACAAACCTGATGCAGTTAAGCTTAATTGAGTGATTGTAATTAAACGTGAAATGCCTGTTGCCATGGTGCCACTTTGTTAGCAGAAATAGAGTAGAGTAGGGTAGGAAGAAGCACTAACCATTTTGGACTTACAGATTCTTTGCATAGCCTCATCCATTCTCATTTACATGTGAAAGTTGCTGTATAAAGGCATTAAAACCCAAGCAATCTAGCTCATGATGTCTTAAAATGCTTTTTGCAAAGTTGTATGGTTTAGAGGAGATGGTTCAAAACTGGCAATTTTCTGTTCCAGTCAAACAAAATGCTGCCAGCTTGGGGCTTTTAAAGACATTGTACTTGTTCCATACGGCAGTCTCACTGTCACTATCTGAAGCAATTCATACAATGCATGGGGCAGGTACCACGTCAAAACTTCCAGGCAATGTAAAATATGCAAAAGTGAAATGTTTGTTTAATACAATATGTGACAAAATACCAAAATATTTGAGTCAACTGATAATTCTTTCCTGGTCTCTATCCAAAAGAGGGCTTTTTTGTACTATACAGCAAGGATATCGTTACAAGGGGACAATACAACCCATGCACTCAGCACTGCTGAGTGGAGCCAGTTTAAACAACAACAGCAGACACAAACATACCTTGTAGAAGTTGAAGACAAGGTCCAGTTCACACACATTGTGGAAGTACTCATTCAGCACCTGGAGGGCAGAAGATACAAGTGGAGAGAGCACATCAGGCTGGAGAAAAACCCAGGCTTTCCTGTAATCAGACTTGAGTAGGCTTTCCTCTGTCAGACCGAGTACACTTTCCCTCAGACAGGCCAATCGGCTGAATGGGAAACAGGCTTGTCATCAGCTCAGCCAAACAAGGAGCGTAGCAGTCACAACAGGAAGTCTTGGCCTACTCCGTGCCAGGGAGTTTATGTTTACTGAGTCTGGCAGTCATCACTTCTCTCCTGTAGATCAGCGCATTCATCAAACTGATCTGAAGCACAGCCCAATTTGGCAAACACAGGTAAATATTTGTCAACTTAAAACGCCCCCCGCCCCCCCGTAATAATAATTTAAAGAGATTTGTTTCCCTGAATTGAAGACAGATTTCAGACTATCAAACCCTTAAAAGTACTGACTCACTCTCTCAGAGTGCTGACCCAAGCTCTCAGAAACTTTCAGATAGAATTGTTTAAAAACCCTCCCTGAAACACTGAACCTACTAAGCTATTTGCATCACTGTTTGCCAGCCTGACCTGTTCCTCACTGACCCTGCACGTCTCTCTGGCCAAAAGGACTGGGAAAAGCTGCGCACGCACGCATGCACACACACATGCACACACACATGCACACACACACATCTCTCACTCTCTGAACGCAGCTGTGCTGCTCCTCCAGCAGTGTACTATGCTGACGGCTGAAGGAGAGGACGCAAGGGGGGAGGGATGTTTTGATGAATGGTCAGGGGAAGCGCCGGCAATCCGGGTCACTGTGCTCCCGGACTCCCTGTTTTCCCTTCGCAGCAACTTTCAGACCAGTCCACCACTTCCCTACTCACTCATTTATTTACTCGCTCATCAACACAAACACACATCAAGCTACGAAAAACAAACATATGCACACACAGACCCTTGTCAAGGGCTGATCATCAGAAGATCATCAAGTTCAAATGTTCAAACCTCTACTCCAGAATACAATGTCATATGCTCGCTATCCACAACTTTGTATTCAAAGCTGTATGGTAAGGATTGTTTAACCACAGGCGTTTTAGGTCTACACACTGTCTGAGATGAAGACAGCAGAACTTTCTGCTTGTGAGAATACAGATTGGAAATGACAAACCATAAAAGGTACTACTTAATCCAGTGAGTGTAACTACACGTTAGCTGACCTTGACAAAAGAGAGACAGTATTGAATCTGAATGTTCTTAGGAGCTGCCAAATACACATTCAGATAGGACGGACTGCAATATCTGCACACATCAATCAAATGATGGTAAACATAGCCAATGGACAGGACCTCTTTATCAATTCATGTCCTACGTACTCAGTGTCTCTTTGAATGAGCAAGTGCATGACCAAGAAATAACACAACAATGTCCTACCTCCACAAAGTTATGGATGCCCTCAAGGTAGGCCAGGTTATTATCTGTGACATCTACACAGATGCAAAAATACAGGCCTGCATATCGCCTGTAGATGATCTTGAAATTCCTAAACTGCAGTGAGGAATACAGAAAATTAGAGAGGAAAGTCAATCAGTGCGTCAAACTTAATTGTACATCAGAACGTGTGACTGGACTGTTTGCAACACCTAGGCTACAGAAAGTATCAAGATTTTGTAGAACATGTTTGATATTTCTAATAAAGTGTCTACAATCCAGTACCAGTAACTATGCACAGGTGTATTCTCTTTTGTCATACCTCTACGAAGTTGGTGTGCTTAGCGTCACGAACTGTCACCACCGCATGTACCTCCTCGATCAACTTCTGCTTCTCGTCATCATCGAACTGCATGTACCACTTCGCCAACCGTGTCTTGCCAGCACGGTTTTGGATCAGGATGAAACGGATCTGCAAAGATAAATCGACGACATTAACGCCAGTCGATTAATTATTCATAAAGGTCAAGTGACCACATCACATGACTGCGAGTTGCATTGCTAAACTGACGTTTAAAGAATTCCTAACTTTATATGAAAAACACACAGCTGTTAAACCTCCGGTCAAATTATTTGGGAAATTATTTTATACATTTTAAACTGAGTTTAGGTAAAATAGCAACAACCGTATTCAACATTAATGTAGATGGTTTGATGTGCAGCCAACGCAACAGCTAAATCAGCCGACTGGCTTGTAACGTTACATCCTTACCACTTGCTAATTTTACCTATTAGCATGCACATTTGGCGATCTCAAACGACATACAAACACTGAGGTGAATGTAAGGTGAAGGTATACTGTATTATCCAATTCATTAAAGTTTAAATGTTTCCCTAAAAGTAGCTAGGTAGGCCTAGTCTCTAAATACCGCTGCTAATTTTAGCTTCTCTAGCTAACGTTGCATTAGCCTAAGTGAACTACCCTTCATTAAACAAAGCTTCCATAGACACCCGCCGCAATTAAACCCGGGACATAACCATAGTAAGACTGCTTTTTTAAAGAAAAATGTGCTTCTATGAATGATCATTGATTACACTTCCGCAACAATACATAATGGTAGCGCATAAGCGCCGCTGGTTACCAAGCTAACGCTAACGTTATGCTAGCGTGTCATCTCGATAAGGTTAGTTTAGAGATGTTTTCGCATATCGGGTAGCAAGAGTAAGCCACGTACCATTTTGCCAATTTAATGAATTTACTCCTCTTCTATTATGTGATAAAAGTAACGTATTTAGTTTCAATGGTCAGTTGAGGAAAACACTTCCCTGACCCTCGCCTTCCCCGCTATCTGTGTCCCCGTCCGACAGGATGTTTGGAAGGCCTCATTAGTCGGATATGGACAATGTAGTTTCAACGCCAATTTACCAAGATGCATCTTTTCCAATTATAAACTACAAGCCCCATCATGATTTTTATTTTGCGGTGAAAATGTAATGACGTATATACTTTTGTCGGTCCTTTTGGGATGGGGGGCATTGGGCATGGGGCAAGGTCGGGCAAGTAAAAATAAAAAGAATTTGTGGGTTGGTTCATTTCATCTGAAATATCACTCAGCAAATCACATTAATGAATTAAAAACAACAACAAAAATGGAAGTGGTCCATCAAGTCAAAATGTTTTGTGTCTAATTTCTCTCTCTCTCTCTCTCTCTCTCTCTCTCTCTCTCTCTCTCTCTCTCTCTCTATATATATATATATATATATATATATATATATATATATGTTTTTTTTTTCTTTTTTTTCCATTTTGCCAGGACTATGGTGAGTTCCTAGGCCTATGAAAGTTAGAAATCAGAAATTCCGAAACTGCCAAATGGTAAAAATGTTAAATGTGTTGTATGATAGCAAATAGACTTGGTTGTTCATTGCCCACTATAGCACTACATTTCTTCATCTGAAAATAATAAATGATAAGAAAGCTAGACAGTTTCACTGCCAAAAAAACATATGTATATAGGCCTATTTTTGTGATTTTGTGATTTTTAGAGCAACAAAGGGCCTATGGACAGTGACCACCCACTGCAATATATTTTCACAGGCAGGTATGACACCATGTAATTTTGATGGTACATGACCATGAATGATACTGTAGATAAAGACACTAGCCAGCCAACCAGACATTACGACACTCTGCTGACTAGATAACAAACCCTTGCAAAACTATTAAAGAAAACCTTTTTACAGCATAGAATGCCAAAAATTTGGCTAAAAGACACCACTGAGCATGTTCTTGGCAATCAGGGACAACGCTGTTCTCCTCTAGTTTGACTACCCTTACAAAAACTCATTCCTGTGGCTTTGCTTTTAAAAAGGTAACAATTAAAAACATATACACTCGTCCATTATAGACCTGTATTGCAAATGAACAAAATAAAGGGTCCACTGTGCTTTTCATCAGCAGCTGTTTCCACAGAGTCAAGACCCTTGGTTTGTTTGTGGTGCCAGAGATTAGACTATCAGCCACAGAACATTGTCCAGACAGCTTGGACAGCTTTTCTGCACATTTTCAGATGTTGAGGCGAAGGGGTGGAGATGTTGAAGAGTGTGTATGTGTGTGTATGTCTGTTTGTGTGTGAGTGTGTGTGTGAGAGAGAGAGAGAAAGAGTGGTGGTAGTGGCGGGGGGTGGAGAGGCAGCTATGATTGTAGAGATTGCACAACTGCACGAGGCAAGAATGTAGTGACCCCTGGGACTTAGAAATATTTCAGCTGAACTCTGGAGGTAGGATGGAGTTTGGGGGAGGGGAGACAAAATTGTGGGGAGGATGGGGGGGCTGGTGGGCTGGGTAGGGTCAGGGTATACACTACTCATGGCTGCATGGGTGCAGCCCTCTCACACTTCTGTCCATACCAGCATCCATGCAGCCCTGTGGCTGTTGTGGCCCAGTGAAAGTAAATGAACTGCTAAACAAGGGAAAAAAAGTCAAGTGAACAACTATGCTAGCCTGTGAGAAATCCATTCAGAGGAGTGCCTAATTCAAGGCCTATTTAGCATGACCTTTCCTCTAATAAACAATGCTGCACATTGCCACCTCAGCACATGGCCACCTCTCCACCAAACCTGGGCCCGGTCTGGAGAGGACTTGGGTCTGATTACCTCTTCTCATTCCACGGCTGTTGTTGTTTTAGAGGCATGATTCATGGGTGTGCCTGCAAGGATAGGCTTGCAAATAGCACTGCACTCTTTATAAGAGGGGGTAAGAGGAAGCCTGTAAAACAAGCCTAGATTAAATATGAACTTTGACCCTTGGTAATGGTGCACCATGTCATCAGGGTCACAGGAATAAAACAGCAACTTGGAAGATGTCTTGGGGCTGCCCCATGCCCCAAGTTCCAACTGGCTAGGCTGAAGTGGCTGGCTGGACATGACCAAGCAATGGATTCTGCAGACACTCCAAGTAGAGCATAATATGAAAAGAGGGTGAAAGTGTGTTTCTGTGTTATCAGAATGCATGAGTTGAAACAATATGAAACAAGTAAAAGTTCTCCTATTTTAATCTTTCATGATTTGTTAATAATGATAGATTTCTACATATAGATACAGTATTTTGACAGGAGAGGGGGCAGTGAGAACTGTGTGTGTGTGTGTGAGAGAGAGAGAGAGAGAGAGAGAGAGAAAGATTTGTGTGGCAGTTCTGAAATGAACTGACATCTGTTTAAGTGGTTACACAACAACCAGGTTATGGCATGGCAGCTTGCTAAACGGCATCGCTGGAATTTTTCTTTGTCTCCAGAATCACTAAGCTCTTCACAGTAGCCTTCACCTCTTTCAAGAGTCTTATAAACCCATACACTTTTATGGGAATTCTTGGAGTGGAATTTTCTGTTTCCTCATTAAATTCCTAGCCTTTTAAATCCACATATTCAGGTCAATTTGGAGAAAGAGATATTAAAGAAACAATATATTTTACAGTTATGTAAACTAAGGCCTATACTTTGAATACAGTATGGGCATCCAAATAGAGTGCCAAATACTCCTGAACAATATGATATATGCGTTATTTTCAGGAGGGAAAATTTCCATTTTTTAAAAAAAAAAACGATATTTCCTATATCTATGGTAGCAGACTGCAATAACTTATTGCAGCACTTGGTGAAGCATACTGCATGTGCAATCATCTGTAATTATTCTGTATAGGCATATACTTACCTTACATGCTGTATAAACAAATTTTTGTGCGTTATGACGGCTAGATAAAATGTTGCAGTTTGAACAGCAGAACAGATTTAAATGAGCGTGCCCTATACCTGCTCTTTTTTTTAACTGTGAAAGCGCATGGGTATTTATCTTCTCGTGTGGGTCTATTCTGGCTTGCCTGTGTTTTTTTTTTGCCGTTTTTGCAGTAGTGTCCATGCGCCACTGGGCGAGACTGCGCTGTGGTTGTGTGCAGCGCTCCCATTCTCCCAATAGAGAGGGAGGGGAGACTGCAAACGGGAGAAAGGCCGCCATTACTGGGAAGCTTGGGAAAAAATACATTTACACTCTCGCATACACGCATACATACACACACTCTCTCTCACGCACATTGTTTTGCAAACGGCTTGTCCGAGGGAGTAAACTAAGTAATATGGAACTGTCGGGAGGGGTCGCATTGTCGAGTCATATGCTGTGAAAGCAACTTAAACGTGGCTCGAAGGGAACAGGCATGTCCAAAGTGTTTTTGGAGCGCAACAAAGGAAATAATAATTGGTCAAAAACAACGTGGTGCCCTGAGGAAGACACAGCGACACAAACCTCTGTTTTTTGTTCCTTCTACGCCCCCTCCTTTCAAACAAGAAAATCCAGTGGACCACATACCGACATCTAGGATTGTTTTTTCGCCGGTCGAAGCCCATATTTCTCTCTTTTAGCATTGATGTGGAAGAAAGCAAGAGCCAAGAAACTGGGAAACAAACTTTACGCGTCTGAAATGGAGGCGTAATTTGAAAAGGAACACTGTTTACGCATCGGCGAAAGAAGGGAATTAAGTAAGCCATTCTAAAGACATTTCTGTCGAACTCATATATTTTGGCTTTATTATATTTTCCACCCAGCCGGCTCGGGGTTTGCTACTTCGGTGTCCATCGGAGACCAGCAGAGTACGAGAGGGAGAGCAACCCGGAGAGATAGAGGGAGGAATGCTATGGTATGTAATATCTTCTTTTTTATTTCGGATGTCAGTATTTTCGAGGTAAAATGAAAGCTTTGCCATGTCTATTGGAGCAAAGGCGAGGCTGTAGCTTAAGTTAGTTGCTTGAGGTTCGTGTGTTCTCAAACAATCGCTTTGGGAGAGGAGTTGGAGTTAACGTTACGTTAACGTTAATAAAAAGTGATCCTGTTGTAGTCAAAGGAGATGTGAAGTGAAAAAAAATTAAATGGCTTGGGCTGGACTATTGATACCCTAAGTTTAGGGAATTGAAGTCTGCAGTTCCATGGCTTGGACTGAAAGCTACTCGGGCCCTACCCAGCTTTCTTGTTTTTATTTCTTCAGCCCGTGTGTCGCTTCGGGCAGTTCCTCCGAAGCTGAAATTCGCTGTCCAGGGCTATACGAAAATCAGAGTTTGGCTGTCATAACACTTACTTCATACGGACTTCATATCATTTGTAAGGCGCGTGAAGTGGTCTCATTTCTACCAGCTGATCTAAAGGGCACATGGAGTGTTGAAAGTTCTATTTGACTTTCTTGACTTATCGTCTTTGGGCCCTTCCAATGCTTGCTTACACGATGAAACCAGTAGAAGTTGAATTGTTTTAATCGGTGCCAGTGTATACGCACAAGCAAACATGCAAATATGGAATTCAGAGGGATGCATTGCATCACCCAGAGTGTATTGACGTTTCCCTCGTTCCGAGAAAGAGCGGAGAGAGTGGTCAAGGCCTCTGTTCAGATTTGGATAAATACAAAATGTGGGAAGGCCTTGAAACCCGACCCTGTAGCCCACCAGGACCTGACGCTGAGATCTGCTTCGACTCGGGCATTTTCCCTTCTCATATTTTTAAACTTTTCAGCGTCTAAACATCGTTGGGTGTTTAATAAACGCCTATTCGGAATCATGTTTTATTATAAATGGATAAAATATGTCCACATGCGGTTGTTCTATAGGAATCTGTAAAGACAGCGTCTCGCTTCTGTGGCAGAAAGGGCGAAAACACAGGCTTGCGCACATCATAACACACATGTATTCAAACACAATGGAGCCTGATGAGCGAGATGGACCGGTGTGTTGTATCACACACATCATAGAGTAGGAAATGTGACACTCGCTTGATTAACGATATTCCACCCACTGTGTATGCATGCGTTTGGTGAATGGTGTCACTTTGAAAGTCAGCTTTGTTCACGTTTATTTGTATCTACCTTCTGCAGCAGTGCTGTGTTCGATGTTAATTTGTGGTTTATTTGTGACAGCTAGTCAAGTGACATTCTTGTTTGATTTGAACATGGCACAGGCTGTAGAGCGCTATCAGACACCTTGACATTATGATTGCTAAACACGCGTCTTGGCCTATTAGGTGAACTTCTGGTTAGGGAGACGAAATGATTATGAAAGCTACTTTATCAGGCCATTGACATTCAGTCGTAGGCCACCCTATAACCGGGGTTTCCCTTTGCGCGTACGAGGAAAATGTGAGGAGCTGGATCCTTTTCCTGTCTCTTTCCGTCCATTGAATATCTCAGACCGCAATACTGGAAGCATGCATGTTGTTGGAGGTGGTTGAATGTGTGTGTGTGTGTAAAGCCTTTATGTGTACTAAGGAAAATCCACTACTGTAACATAGGCCTACTTTCATCAAACTTTCTTCTCATTATGACCTGCCTTTAAGACATTTAAGTATATAGAGTTGCGACATATTTGTGTGTGTTCAGTTGTAGTCAAATAGAAGACCAGGAGTTGTATTTCCACCACAGAACATGCCTGTGTAAGTCAGAGTTGTATCATGGAATATTTCTTACTGAAAACTTTATAGAATTGCTGATATGAATCTTCTAGCCTACAGTGCAACATCGCTGTTTTTGTTTGTTTGTTTGTTTTCAAACAGATGAGTGTTTTTGGAAGCAAAAAACAGAAAGTTTGCGTGAGGTCTTGCTGTAAGTAGACGCCAACCAGCACGTTTGAGGAATCTAGTGGCCGGGGAAGTTAATCGAGTTGAAATAAGCCTAGCTCATGTTCCTTTGCTAGAGGTCACTCAAAGGTTTATCAAATCTGAAGCCAATTCAGAATGGGGTGGAATGTCCACCCCGTATAACCAGTCTGTTTATGGCCTTGAGGTTGCATACATGCTAATAGCTGGGTTTCCATCCAGCTAGTTCATGCGCATATAAGTTATGTGACTAAGAAATCATCAGTTGGAAACACTTGCAAATTCGCATCAGTCCCCTAATGCAATAAATTTAATTTGCACATGGTGGTGGATTAACCCTTGATGTGAATAAAGTATAATATGATTAAAGTCGATGGAAAGATGTTGATCCCATAGCTCGACAGAACATATCACTTGATTAGATTGATGTTAATTTTTTTATTCGCCTTACACAGTTGATAGAAACGCATACAGAAGCGCATATTCTTGAGCCAAATTTTTGTTAATGTGAATATGAAATGCAAACACGTTGAATGGAAACCCAGCTAATGATTAACTTCAATGCTTTGACTTAACTGAGTTATATTTAGTCATAGGCCTACTGGAGAACCAAAAAGTTATAGTTTCTCTTTGTGTGTGTGTGTCTGTATGCAAATGGCCACACCTTGTGTGAACTCACAACTAAACAACTGCATTGTCTAGCTGTCAGGAGCTTTCGAGTCACCAAACTAACATGCGTTCACAAAAAGTGTGGTCACTTTTTTCCCCAATAGAGACTCCGTAGGAGAGGGAAGAAAAAAATATGCGAAGGAATCCTCTGCCTCAGCCAAATGCCAGGGAGTGTTGTTATTGCGAGTTAGAGGGAGGAAGTTCCTCTGTGTGTGTGTGTGTGTGTGTCAGACAGAGAGACAGAGAAAGAGAGGGCTTGCTCTTGGTCTCTGGTCAAAGTGCAACACTGTGACACACACACAACCCAAATGTGGCCCAGGCTGGAGTTGCCGGGTCAGAGCCGTGTCAGGGCCATACCCGGACCAGATTTGGTGTGAAGTCTGAAACTGTCTCATTCCTCCTTGTCCTGTCAACTCCTCATGCTCAGTGACCTTTTTTGTAATGCCCCCCCCCCCCCCCATTCCCAGGATGACCATTGCCATTTCTGAAAATAAATTTAGTCAAACTCGTGTTATGAACAGCCAAAATAAAACTAGTCTGCTCAGCTGTACATACAGTGTGTACCACATGCACACAGACTTATGTACTGTTATCCCCAAAAGCAGAAGCACATATCCACCTCATTCTTCCTCTTGTGTTTCCAGTCCAGCCACTGCCAGCACTCACCCTGCTCTGTTCTGTGCAGAGCAGACAGGCTCTAGTGCTTCTGGTTGCCCCTCAGTATTGCAGGACCCCATAGCTCTCTGTATCTCAGGAAGCCCAGAAGCTGTAGAAGCTGAGGCATGAAGGCTTCTCCCTTCTCTCAACTGTGAGGCCCTTGAACACTCACAAAAACAGAGATGTTTCTCTTTCTCTCTCTCTTTCTTGCTCTCTCACTCCCCTCTCTGTCTTTTTCTTTTCCTCTTTCTTTCTCTCTTGCTCCCTTCTCTCTCTTTCTGTTACACTTTCTCTCTCGCTCTCTCTTTCGTCTTCGCACTGTCCATCTCTCAGACTTTCTCTCTAGCTTTCTGTCTGTCTCTCTATCTGCCTTCCTTTTTCCTCACTCTTTTGCACCATTTTGAGTTTGGAGTTTTGAGATGGCGCATTTTTCTTTAGCAAAGCGTGGTGTAATGTGGGGGGAGGAGGGTTTTTGTTATGGTGGCAAGTCAGTATGCGCTTACGTGCTCGTCAGCCATGTTTGTGTGTCCTTGAGAATTCGTGAGCGTCCTGGGGATTTGTCAGTTCTTGTAGGTATGCACTTAGGCTAGAGACTGTCACTGAGCAATTGTAAGGTGGAGGAGAGGGAAAGAGAGATAGAGGGAAGTTTTTTTTCTTTCTCTGATGCTAATCAGTTTGAGGACCAGGAATGGTCCGTCTTACTGTGAAATGCAGGCACAAACACAGATCTGATAAAACAGGCCAGACTCTAGAACAGAGTGTGTGTGTCTTGTGTGTGTCTTGTGTGTGTCTTGTGTGTGTCTTGTGTGTGTCTTGTGTGTGTCTTGTGTGTGTCTTGTGTGTGTCTTGTGTTTGTCTTTTGTGTGTGTGTGTGTGTGTTTATGTGGGTGTGACTGTGTCCACATGTGTTTTGTCGATGAAATTCCTCTTGTTCCTTGGCGTGGTTGGAGTTATCAGTCATGTGGTGCCAGCGCATCGGCACAAGAGCAATTTTCTTTCCATCAGGGTCAGCAGATAGCAGCTCACTCTTAGTCAGCTCTGGCTCAGGCCAGGCAGAATCTGCTTGATGATCTGCAGCTATCAGGCCATGCTCCTCTTTGTCCTACTTTGCAATACACACACACACACACTCACACACACACACACACACACACACACACACACACACACTTGCGCATGCTCATTCAAACCTAAACACACACTCAAATAAACAGTGTCTATGTGTACCTCCCACCTATACTTTCCACACCAAGTCTTAAATAACACACACACACACACACACACACACACACTAAGTATTTTTCTGCTTGTCCCCTAATATGCCCCCCTGTCTGGGTCCTGGCAGGCAGATCAGGGGGTGCACTCAGCTGCTTGTTTGCCTGTCGCCCTGTGCTGTGTGTGGAGATGTGTGCTGATAGAAAGCGGGGCTGTCTGGTCATGCAGTGCTAGGAAGCCTCGTCGGACTCCTAATGGACTTCCATTTGCACTGCCTGTGGCAGCCGCCGTTGTGCTGACCGAAGTTACCGTCACTCGGCTGATGAACCTGTGTATGCTCAAGGCGGCTAAAGTGAATCATGTTACCGCTTGCACACACACACACACACACACAAACGCAGATGCACGACCTCTCCTCAGGGTTAATTTTCTTCAATAAGAGCCTGCACCTCTCAACCGGTGGCAAATCAAAAGCTGCCAACCTGTTGCCAGGCGGCTCTGATTATTAGTGCTTAGTGCTCTCTCTCTCACACACACACACACAAACACAAATTTTCCCCGGAGCCCTTTCAAAGGCGGGGCTGCGAGTGCTCCATCAGGTCCCCACCTCATACACACACACTGAACGTGCGAGAGCTGCATGCTCTGTCATTTGGCCCAGCAACGTTGATTTAAGACAGGTCCGTTTCTTGACTCGACTCTCTCCACTCCACTCTGCACTGTGTCGATCCTTTGACTTGGCGGCAGTGTTTTGGATTTGCTTGAGGCGAACGGGTTCACTACTCTCTTATTGTAGCCATGAGACAGTAAGACTGTTAGATGGCGAGTTGGTTTGCTCTTTTGTTCTGTCCGTCACTTCAAGCAGCTGTGTCTGACTGGCAAAGAACAAAGAGCTTGTGACTACTGACTACAATGCCATTGGGAATGAAGAGTTAGGCTAAGTTCAGGCGGTCAGCCAAGAAATCAGATCATGCTGTACGTGGCAAGCAAAAACAGACAAAACAGGCATTAAATGACTCGTAACATCAATCACATCCTTCAAATCACAGTTTTGCTGCTAATCCATTTAAGTCTCTGAAATTTATGTACTGGCAAAACTTCTCCATCTCTGCCTGATTACTTCATGAATCCTCTGAAGAAGCTTGGTGGTGTTGTGCTCTCTGTGTTGATCTCTTTTTATCACCTAAAAATTCAGTGTCATTACTAAAGCAACAAATGAACATTGTTATCAGACTGGATTTGGAGTCAAAAATGTAAAGGCATACAGGTATCATACAGGCATGAGATCAAAAGTTGTATGCTGGTCAGCACAAGAGGATCTTGATGGGAATGCCACAATTAGGATTTGTACTGACAGTGTAAACCTAGACTGGACATCTCTTTGTGGAGCATATTATTTTGAGAAGACAAAGCAGATTTGGAAGCTTTCTTTGTTCTTTTTTTCCGCCCCAAAAAATGACAGTCCCCCCCCCCAATCCCTTGTCTGTGCCTCTTTGTGTCTTTTTGTTCAATCAGAGGATGACTTGGCACTTATTTCTTTCCCTGTAAATGCACGCGCACACACATACACACACACACAAATACACACACACACACACACACAGACACACAGACACACACATAGAGGCATCCACACATCAAATGACCTTACCCCAGCGATGCTGGGAGCGACATCGTGTAATGTCTGGCTGAGCGATGTACAACTTAATTGGTTTTGTTTCCCGGGGAAAAGGACAGGCTTTTGATTAGAAGGGAAAAGGCTGCCATTGCGACTGCCATTGCCGTTGCGGCTGCGCTGTGTTGGGTCTGATAAAGCCAGGAGCTAATTACGGAAGCTTATGAATGTGTAGACCCAGATTACGGCTCGGCCGCAGTGAATGGAATCCTTGTTCCACGCCTGGATTATGCTGCAAGGGGGAAAAGAGCATTTTGTAATGACTATCTGAATTTCTATTAGGAAATGCACGGGAGGTGGGGGAGGGTGACCCCCCAGACACTCTTGGCCATCTTCTGATGGCTACAGGTCATTGGGTGTGGGTAGGTAACTGTCTCTCTGTCTGTCTGTCTCTCTCTCTCTCATTTTTTCCCTCTCTGTCTCTCTCTCTCGCTGTCCTCGTCTCTCTCCAACTCATCCTTTATTCTTCCTCCCTCCTTTTACTCCATCCTTTCCTTCTGTATCTCCATTCTGCCTCTCTTTACTACCCTGCCAAACTCTCTCTCTTGTGCTCCCGTTCTCCCCTCTCTCTGTCTCACGCCCTCTCTCTTCCTCTTTCTTGCCCCCCCCCGACACACACCCAACCCCACCCCCACCCCTATCTCCCAGTCTCCCAGTGGAGGTGTAGACACACTCTGTGCTGGGTGAACATTCATCTGAAAGAGATCTGTGTCACCCATAGAGCACAGCTTCAATCAATATGAAACTGGATATGTGGTCTGTTAATGGACGCTGCCACTGACCCCTCCTTAAGAGACAAGGCTTTTATCAAATGAGAACTGGCATATGTCTTTCCCTGAGAAATTAGCTACAACTGTGCAGTGGTTGGATGGAGTGGTCGGGGGAGGAGGGATGATTATAGTGCTGGTGATGGCGATGGACGTATGTGTGTGTGTGTTTGTGTGTGAGAGAGTGAGATTGAGTGTGAAAGAGAGTGAAATATCGCCATTCTGAGGCTGATGGAAGGGGGGGGGGTGTCTTTTGTGTCTGCTATAGAATCCTCCTCTCTGTCTGAACAATGGAGGTCCGTGTTGGTCATTCTGAATTGTGGCCATGGAGATGGAAGTCCCAGGATGTGTCAGTGTTCCACACATGTGGCCTCTGACCTTTGCTGGGCCAGGAAGCTCAGTTACTAAACTGAATGTGAGAGACAGACAGATAGTGCTAGAGTTAGCCTAGCTTAGCCTAGCTTAGCATGACTGGTCTGTTTGCAAACGCCAATGTTTGTCACTGCCAATGGTCTTTAGACTGTGATCAGTTTATGGTGTCCAATGACTGTCTTGTGTGTGTGTGTGTGTGTGTGTGTGTGTGTGTGTGAGAGAGAGAGAGAAAGAGTGCAAAGTAGAGCAATGGTGTGTGTGTTTCAGTAGGAGATTTACAATAAAAACCCCACGGTTAGAAGAGCTTTAGGTATTTGTGATGTTTGGGAATGTCACCCACCCCCTCCCTCTGACTGTGTGTGAAGTGTGGTGCACTAAGGCTTCTCGCTAAGTTAATATGCACACTCATGGCTCACAGCTGGTTCAGTGTGTATGATTAAAGAGTATTTAATGGAGCCTCTCAAGTGTAAGTGTGTGTATGTGTGTATGAGATAGAGATGGAATACCTCATCTCTTTCCTCAATAACATCTATCCATCCATTCATCCACCTGTGTCTCTGTTCCTCTGTCAGCCTAGTCGGTCTCTCTCTTTTCTTTCAAGCTCTGTGTCACTGTCTGTCTCTTCCTGCAAGTTGTTGCTGTTATTTTTCCTGTTTCTGACTGAATTCTTGAGATTTCAAAACCTGTTGTATTTCCGATGGGATGCCATAGAGACCCCCTTAGGTATGTAGGTGTGTGTGTGTGTGTGTGTGTTAAACACCCATGGCTCAGCCATTTTCCTGTGTGATGCACACTGTACTGAACCCAGTCCACTCTAAGCATTAGGCTGCTGCTACCTTCCCTAAAACAAAAATCCTGCTGGATTATTAATGCTGAGGTATAATCCATAACATTGTGGGAGATGGACAGTCAGTCAGCACCGTAATCCTCACAATGACTTCGTCATGAGAGAGAGAATAAAAAAAGAGAAGTAATAAGAAGAAGGGAGTGAGAGAGGGAGAAGGATAGAGGAAGGATTGAGAGGGAGAAAGAGATAAGAGAGACAGAAAGGAGTTGGACCAGAAGGTGGGAAGAAAGGATTGAGAAAAAGAGAAGAATAGAGTGATGATATATAGATTGAGAGAGAGGGATAGATGCACATCCACAATTTAATTAGATGTGGCAGGTTTAATCACAAAAGAGGTGAGCAGTCAGGGGAGAGCAGGGGAGAGAGAGAGAGAAAGAGCGAGAGAATAGGATGGAGCAGGAAAGGATAAGGCACGTTCCTGAAATTCTCATCTGATGGAATGTTTCAAACATGTCACTTTTCCCCCTCCACCAGAGCACATCCCTGTCAGAAGCACAGGCTGGAAGGGCTGGCAGAAGACATGTCTGTGTCTGTGTGTGTGTGTGTGTGTGTGTGTGTGTGTGTGTGTGTGTGTGTCTGCGTGTGTGTCTGCATGCATACAGTTGTCAAAAGGCATTTCTTCATCTGCATGGCAGTTGGCAGGGATATTTGAGTGCTCTGTGTGTGTTGGGAAGAATGGATGCCTTTTAAAATGAGAAAAGTGTAACCTCACAGTAAGTTAGATAGGACACACACACACACACACACACAGACAACAGACAACATCCACTTATCCAAACACTTAGTCTAAACCAAGTCTTAAAACCCTGTGTAATGATGGACTTTGGTACAGCAGTCAAGCCTGTGGCTTGTAGATATCCAAATCCTTGCATTTCTGCTTTGCTCTAAATTGGATTACATTTGACACAGTGCCGGGTATCATCTGCCGCTAATGTCCACAGACTCCCCCATGACATTATACCAGGCAGAATGCACTCCTTCAGCCTAATAGAGCCTTTCCCTTTGTGTGTGTGTGTGTGTGTTTGTGTGTGTGTTTCTCACTGATGTGTTGTTTTCTATGGTCTGTTCAGTGGGCCTCAGCTCTGAAACATAGCCTGCCAGCTTGAAGCGCACAAATCAACACTGACCCTCTAGGTACTGAGCATGACTGCTGGAAAAACACACACACACACACACACACACCCTCTCTCAGACCATTTCGGCTTTATTTATCCGTCTGTTTATTTATTAGACGTGGCCGTCTCGCCTGACCAGAGAGGCGGCA
>JAIFZK010000020.1:6205000-6230000 GCA_027481765.1 Tenualosa thibaudeaui | reverse complement strand
GTCAGGTTCCGATACGATGCAGGCTCTTTGCGTTCAGTGCGTGCTCCCCCTCACCGGGGTGGGTTCTGACTAGTTCCTCCATGCGCTCCGTGTCCTGGTGCAATAGCAGAGCGTACTCCAATGCCAGTCAGATCCCTCTCTCTGAACGCCGAGCACTCATTGGGCGGCTAGGCCTTGTGCTGTGCTGTGCTGCCATGCTCCACCAATCATGTCAGTATCAAAAGACCGTTAAGGTCTATTTTCTTTGCAAAGAAATCCACTGCAGCTCCATTTAAACCCTTTGTTGACAAGAGAATGGTGTTGCGAAAGAGACTGAGTAAGAGTGTAATCCACCAACTGAAGTTTAATATCAGTGCTGGTTACGGCCACTTGGAAGTGGAGACTGAAATATAGGTGTGAGCCAGGCTAGGCGTTCCCAGCAGCACGCTCTGGAATGGCGCACATCTCTCCAGAATCTCACGCGCATGCATCAAACCGGCCAAGTCGAAACTCTGGCTGTCGGTGAGCACGAGCCGAGCAACTGTCATTAGGGTCCAAGAGTCCAGGGAATCAAAACAAACAAAGAGTCATAAATGACGGATAAACAAAGCAACTGTGAAAACTTGCCAGGCTATCAACAGTCAGGGTTGTGACATGATTTAGAGTGAGAGGTGATGGAAAGAGTGTGCAGAGTGACAAACGGAGATGTGGGCTGACACAGGTTTTACGGCACACGGCCGTCTCTCTATAAAAATGTTCCTCCTGCTCAGAGAGAAAGAGTCTTGTGCTGTGGGTTTCATTTCATTTCAAGTAGCCAGCATAAATAGACCCTACTCCACTAACATTAAACCACTGAATCAGCCTCAGACCCAAACCCAATACACAGTCACATGCTCTTAGGACATAGTATAGGTATCGTAATGATTATTATTATTTTTTTTAATTATTATTATTATTATTACTACTACTACTACTACTAATAATAATAATAGCAACAACAACAACATTATAACAACATTTCTTCAGGACAAAAAGAAGTGTATATGAAAGTTATTTATAGTTAACTGAGTTCAGACCAACTCAACCTGCTTGACATCCAGAAATACTAATTTATTGAGCCATTGGGATATAATAATGTAAAGCTAATCCACAAAGCTGTGCAATCTGCATATGTATAGTGGGCTGGCTAATTTAATTTCGAATACTTCAGAGTATTCTCAGACAGAAGGACTTTGTGTCTGAGTGAGAGAAGGATTGATCAGGAGGGATAGAAAGACAGAGAGAGGGAGTGAGGGACACAGTGGGAGAGGGACTGAGAGAGGGAGAGAGCGAGGGATTCAGAGGGAGGAAGGGAGAGCGAGAGAAATCTTTTTAGCAGGCTGGCAGATAAGGCTGCTCTTCCTCTTCTTTGTGTGTGGGGGGGCGTCTAAGCTCTGCTAAGCTGCTTAATTAGTCATAATCTGCGTGTACCCCTCACTCTCCACCCCCCACCCCTCAAACCCAGATGCAATGCATTTAAACATGCAACACCCCACACCCCACCTCAATACCCCCCAGCCACCATGCTGAAGCGCCAGCCAGATAGGAGAGATGCCAGCCTAGAAGAGAGCCCGAAGTAAGAGAGTGTGCGTGTGCGTGTGTGTCTGTGTGTTTGTTTGAGTGAGTTAGTGGAAAGTGCCGCGTTTTATGTTCTAATGGTTGTATTGTGGAGTGTTTTCTGTGAATTCTGGCAATGATTCACTATAGAGTCTTCTCTGGTGGCTTGTTGAAGTTCTTTCCAACTGCTCATTGAACATCACCTTACCACCATCTCAAACCCCAGCCACTGCCATGAGTTGTATTATAACCTGAGCTAGTTTGTAGATTTTGTGATGGAGAAATTACTCCAGTGATACTAAAGTGTCCTGTACTAACCTGTTGTGTTACACAGATTCCTTTTAGACCTGTAATGCGCTATTCTTTCAATTGGCTAAATCTCAGCCATGGTTAATCAGCTGAATCCACTGAGACAAAGTCCATCTTGGATGTGGTCTAGACTGTGCTGCCAGGTCCGTTTTAGACTAAGTCCATCTCAGGACTGGTCTAGACTGTGCTTATTTTTGAGTCTCAGCCCTGGTTGATCATCTGAATTCACTGAGGCAGAGGCTGAATCCCAATGTCCCCCTTTACTGGCATGAATCAGCCAGTCATGAAGTAGATTCATGATAGTGGTTTGAGGGTTCAGGGCTCATAGCTTAGAGGAGGCATTGGGGTTCATACTAGGAGTCATCCAGGGAGTGAGAGGTGGGAGGACTAGCGGGAGAGAGGGATAGATTGACAGGAGAGAGAGGAGAAAATGGGGGGGGGGATTGGAGAAAAGGAGAGAAGAGGATGGAGGAAATTAGTGAAAGAGAAGGCGATAGTGAGAGAGAGAGTGAAGGAGAAAGTGAGTGTGTTTGTTTGGAGCCCCCGGTGTGTGGTATCCCAGCAGGCCTCACAGCTCCTCTGTACGGGGCAGGCCCAGCCTCAGCTTCCTGCTGAGTAATGACTCGGCGTATTGAGGAGAAAAATGCCTGCTATTGCCTCCTACACACTACACAAGTTTTCATCCAAACCTAGTGTGCTACTGCACATCCTGCAGCTCTCTTTTCTCTTCTCTATATTCTCTCTCCCTCTCTCTCTATCTCCGTCTCCTTTTCTGTCTTTTTCTGTCCTTGCCCAGCTCTCTGCTTTCTTTCCCTCTTTCTTCCTTCCTCTCTTCCCCCTCCCCCTCACTCATACTCATTCTCTCTCTTTTTATTTTTTTTTCCTCTTTTTTCCTCCCTCTCTCCTTCCCTCCTCCCCCTCTTCCCCTTCTCTCTCTCTCTCACTCACATTCCACAGTCTGACTACAAGGCCAACATTTCCAGTGCACTGATTATAGCCGGGTTGTGTTGTTGTTGCACATGGCGGCAAAGCCGTCGTCGCTTTTTAAACTCAATTAGGGGAAATAAATGGTTGATTTTCATGTTTACTGCTGACAGCGTACCAGGGATTGATTGGCCAAAACTGCACTGAAAGGAAAGGAAAGAAGAGAGGATGAAAGAAGAGAGTGGTTCATTGTATTCCTCCAGTTCTCTGGAGTCAGGAAAGGCAGCGGTGCTCCTGACAGACATTCAATCCGGAACATTCTGCACCTTCTCTGTTAAAGGTCTGTTCTATTGTAATGGTCTCTGCAGTGGTGTTGAGAAATTTGCACTTTGACTGACCTCAACCTTCAGACATTATCCAGGTGTAGGTGAGGGAATGAAGTTCAACAGCATTAGAACTTGAACAGTTTTATTTTCTTTTCTTTGCTCTTGTTGACTTTACTATAGTTTGTCTGTGTGTATGTGCGGGTATTATTAGTGAGGCAGAATGTGGTCAGGAATATTTTTTTTTTTAGGTGTAGCTCTCTCTGCGTTTGTGTGTGTGCATGCATGTGTGTCCATCTTTTGAACGTGTCTATCCAGGTCTCCTTGTTTGCCTGTAGTGGAGCTGATAACAAGTAAAAACACGCGCGCGTGCACACACACACACACACACACACACACACACACACACACACACACACACACACACACACACACACACACACACACGCGCATGCACTGACACATACACACACACACACACCCTTTAAATCGACAGAGTAATGTGTCACTAAACCCTTCTTCATGTCAATCATCCATGACTGACACATCTGGACCATTAACGCATGAGAGACCACACCCTTTGCATTCTGAAAGATGCTATGTATTCTGCCGTGCATGTTGGATGGCTGAGACATTGAGCGAAGCAGATCAATAGTCCTGCGCTGGGCCCAGAGACGGCTGGTGTGATGCGTTAATTGCACCCATAAGTGGCTTGAGGGCCTAATTGTGGCTGTCTGTTGGACGGGAGCTGCTTGCATCACGGTCTTTATGGGTGGAGTGCTTACGCAAGGTAAACAGAGCCTTTATCACTACAGACTTTGCAGTTAACCTCTCTCTCACTCTCTCCAGGGTACTCCTCCCTTCTCTTCTCTTTATGATTCTCACTCCATTCTTCAGATCTGCATGTCATGCTTTCCCTGGCTTCCTCTTGTATGTCACTTTTTCAGTTTGTTTCTTTCTTTCTTTTACTCTGCCTCTTTCACTCATTCATTCCTCTGCATCAGGTGGACTCTTAAGTGTGCGGTCTGGTACTGCGTGCGTGCGTGCGTACGTGCGTGTGTCACTGACTGTGGTTGATGAGATTCTGCCAGCACTGTGACAGAGGTTCTGTGAGCAGTCCAGAGAGGGAGAAAGAAAGAGTAAGAGGGCAGCAGCCACCCATGTCTCTGGCCAATGGGGAGATTACACACGGTGTGGAAATAGGGGTGGCCATGGGACATATCTCCTTCAAACACTACACATAGAGGTCTGCCTGACTGTGTGTGTGTGTGTGTGTGTGTGTGTGTCCGTCCGTGTTGGATAGTAAGCAGTGTTTGTCTTGTTTGTTTGTTAAAGTACCAAATACACTTTAAAAGTCTGTGGCATTTACACACACACATATACACACACACACACACATCTGTATCTGTGTGAGCGTGTGTGGTCTGTGTGTCTCCTCATTAGTAGTGAACAGGAGACTGGAAGTTCTTTATATACTGCACCACATCAGGCTGTTCCTTCTGGACCCTGACCCTCGCCTCTGTTTAACAAGCCACAAAACACACACACACAGATACACACACTCACACAAACATGCAAGAACTATGTTGGGCTCTGCTGTTCTTTGCCCTTTAGCATCAATACACTCACACAAATGACGGACAAAACGCACACACGCACACACACACACGCACACACGCACACACACTCACATTTGCATCTGTGAGTGTATATTTGTTTGCCTGTCACACTGGCAAGTGTAGACAAACATTGAAAAAGTAATGATTTGTATACAAGGCGTAAACAAACAAACAAAAACAAAACACAACATTAGCTTACAAAAAGGTTGTAACTTAACATTCAGTTCATTCATGGCTCTCTCTCTCTGTCTCCCTTCCTCCCCACCCCCACCCACACACACACACACACACACACACACAGAGAGTAGTACTTGGACCTTGGATTCCAGGGCAGAACAATGTGTCATCTCAGACCAGCTGTGACAGCTGTGTATCGGATCAAGCACTGCTCTTCACAAAGTACCCACACTTGCATACGTATGCACTCATAGGGGTGAAAGAAAGGAAGTACTTATTGTTACTGTATAGATTTTAAAATTTATATATATATATAAATTATAGAGAGGGAGGGAGAGAGATGGATGTACGTATATTTTATTGATATCATGTGGCACGTTCTGAAGTCAGATGAAGTCAGGGCCTACACACACACACACACACACACTGACACACATACACTCAGCTTCACTTGTGATTGTCCTGACTCCATTGATTTATATGGTTGGACGGCCCGTGTGGATAATTTCTCTCCTGGCTGCTAAATGCTAAATGCTATCAGAGAGAGCATCAGCCAAATGAGTGGCGAGGGCAACAAGTGCTCTTCAGACAGATGCCTTGCAACCGGCAGATGGGTGGCACCATGGCAACAAGGTTGATGCAGCAACAGGAGAAAGCTAGGGGGAGGAGCATCGTGTCAACTCAGAAGATGCTCTGGTTAAAAGGGTGTGTGTGTGTGTGTGTGTGCGCTGTGAACATGGAGAATTTCTGGATGATTGTATAAGAAAGCTACTTCAGGGCCTTCTCTAGAAACACAGGAGAAATCAGTGTTTTCCCACATGTGCATAAAGTATATTTCTTTTGTCCTAGATTTGGTCCTCCCTGACTGTCTATACTGCACAGAACTGCTGAGCTGAGCTCTGCTTGGTCGACTCCTTTGTTCCTCCTGGGCTTCCGTAGAGCTCCATGGAGAGTTTCCAGAGCCCTGATGTTAGAGCCAGATAGTCACTAACCATGAAGAAGATCTGTTGTCTCTTCCTGATCTGGAGATTTATCATCTTGCCCTGATTTGGCCTGTCATTGGCCCTGGTCTGGCCCTGGTCTGGCCCTGGTCTGCTCCTACTCTTAAAGCCAAGATGGGTAGACTTGAGCACTGTGTGGCTGAACACACACAGGCAGCAGTGACATGTTGTGGGTTATGTCTGGCCCTTGTTGGGCCCAGATGCTTTTCAAAGAGCTGGTGGAGAGACTGTAGAACAGTGCCATGGGGGAATGTGGCCAAGAACTGTGGAGAAAGACACACACACAGAGAGAGAGAGAGAGAAAGAAAGAGAGACAGACAGTCAGGTCCTGGATTACGGCGGCCCATCCCTGGGAGCCGTTCAAAGCTCCACTACAAATCCCAGCCGGGCCTCTAAGCACTGTTTACACGCCCTATACTGCTAATGCCCTACCCTCCAGGGGTGGGGTTGCGCTCTGCCAAAACCTAATCTCAGAATCTTCTTCTCTCTATGTCCTGTCCTCTCTCGTCCTCTTTCTCTTCTCTTTCTCTCTATCTCTTTCTCTGTCTGTCTCTTCTACCTGTTTTACTTTATCCTCTCCTCCATTCACTCACATAATGCCAACCCTCTTCCCTCCTTCTTTGTAGTCTACCTGCTCTTGCCAGCTGTTTCTCCTGTCACTCGTCCTCATCTCTGCTCCTGTGTGTCACCACTCTGTGTTCTTTCTTGCCTCAAAATGAATGCTTGTCCTGCTTGGAGAAAGTACATTTCAGCATATCCACCTTTTGTGTTTGCAACTGTAGATTGTGTATGAGTCGTGTGTGTGTGTGTTTCATCGATGATGTTGTGTAAGAGGAGAGAGCAGCTGAAAGGCTAGTTTGTTTTCTCGTAGTAGTTGATTAGCTTGACCTCTCAACTGTCTACACACAGATCTGTGTGTGTGTGTGTGTGTGTGTGTGTGTGTGTGTGCATGGTAATGAGTAGCTGGTGGTTTTATTAGGGGAACTTTCGTCAGTACCTCAAAAGGCCAGCCAGCGGTAATGGTCTTCAATAAGTGCCCTTTTTTTTCTCGTTGTGAGCGAAGGTGGATTGTGCAAAGCTTCCATTAGAGGATTCTCAACTTCTACCAAAAGTAAAAACATGGGACCAAAAAAGCTCCCCATCTCATTCCCTCCTTTTCTCACAGGTTGGAGTTCATCGCTCCTCTCTTCTCTCTTCCGCTTCTTCTTAACTCTGTCCTTGGCTCAAGCTCGTTCACTGTCCTAAAATTAAAAATGAAAAGGTTGCTTACAGATGCTTTTAGTCGTATAGCAACAGAAACTTGAAATGTCAAACCAGGTTTGACCATTTCTCATACCGCAGAACTATCGGTGCTAACTTGGCATAGCGTCCTTTTAGTCGACCCACAGTAAATGAGGGACCAGAAAACACCTGGACTGTTCTTCTCTCGACGCCTCCTGTCGTCTGCAATGTGCTCCATCCTCGAGTTGTTTGTGTTGTATACATTTGTATGCTTGTATGCATTTCCTGTCTTTTTGTGGCTTGACCTGTGGTAATTATATACCAGAGCTGTGACCTTCTGCATTTGATGATCAGAATCAGGAAATGTTTCTCGACTTTTTCTCCCACTCACACGTACGCACACACACACACACATATTTGTTGATGGAAATGATCATTTTAATGCCACATATTTGCTGGGTATCAGGCATAGCTGTGCTGGCAATCCTGTTCATGTTCTCTATGTTGTGGAGGTATTCAGCAGAGAGCACAAAGGATTCTGGGTAATGAAGACACGACTCTTCCTGCTGGGGGAACAGAGTCAGAATGTATTGGAGATGAACAAAGGGAGGAACAAGTAGCTGTAGAATGAAGGGACAGTGTCTGTGTCTGTCCCTTAGTGCACTCGCACACAGACATGCACACATGTGCTCTTGTGCGCACACACACACACATAAAGAGACCCCTTATCTTCAGGGCCAGAGACACCCAGTTCATGCGCTTGCATGCAAATGAATAAATATGCATGCACACGCACATACACACACAGTCTCACACACACGCAGACACACACACTCCTGTGCATTCTGTGACTGGTGATGTCAAAGCACAGGGGCCCTGTGTATGTAGCTGTGTGGAAGGAAAGGAGGCTCTGTCACACTTCGCCATGCCAACTCTGATGAATGGCTGTGTTGTCACCGCACAGGCCTGCAGCCCCCTTTTGTGTGTGTGTGTGTGTGTGTGTGTGTGTGTGTGTGAGGCAGAAAGGGAGAGCAAGCATGCATGTGTGTTTTTTCATGGCCTTTTTCCTGCACAATGACGCCAGACATTACCCCTCTGTGCTTGTGTGTGTGTCTGTGTGTGAGACACTAATAGAGGGTGAGGCAGAGGCAGAGTGTGTGTGTATGTGAGTATGTGTTTCACTTTGTTTGTGTTCTGGAGGACCCCCTTTAGATCAGGGAAAATTTTTTTTCTGCATTTGCCTGTGGCAACAACGACTAAATCAGATAAGGCCTCCTGTTCATTTGCATGGTAAATTTCTTAAAGTGGGGACTGGAGGAGAAGGTGTGTGTGTGTGTGTGTGTGTGTGTGTGTGTGTGTGTGTGTGTGTGTGTGTGTGTGTGTGTGTGTGTGTGTGTGTGTGTGTGTGTGTGTGTGTGTGTGTGTGTGTGTGTGTGTGTGTGCGTGCGCGCGTGTGCGTGCATGCACGCGCATGCCTGCTTCTGTCTGAGAGAGAGCGAGAGAATGAGTTCTCTTGTTTTTTGTTCCTTGGCCCAGGTTTGTAAATGATGAATCGTTAGAAAATGCTACCATGGCAAAAGTGAAATACATGCATACGTTTACATGCACACACACAGACACAGCATCGGTATGATTAATGAATCGGGTAGGCAAACTCTTCGACCTTCCCCAGTACTGTTGTAGTCCCAAGAGAACCAGCTCTGTGGATAGTACTGTTTCACTGAAACAAAACACAAGAGTCTGATCGCAGATAACTAGAGTTCCACACCTACTTGGATCTGGGTCACATCTTCTCTACTTATCATGCTACTAGGTTGCTGTAATATGGTCTTTCATATTTTAAGCACAGCTTGCAACACGTGGCAGAAGACATTAGGCTACTGGAGCTTAATGAATGATTCTGTTGCTCAGTTCTTCAGGATAATGGGGTGTAGTTTCTCTTAGACAATAGTCAGACAAGAGTCAATAGTAATATTTAAGATGCACCCAAAAAAGAACATTCAATTCAATTCAATTCAGTTTTATTTATACAGCGCCTTTTACAATAGTATTGTCTCGTGGCGCTTCACAGAAGGAGCACCCAAGAGCAACAGGGGCAAGGAAAAACTCCCTTATGTTCAGTTAATCTAGGAAGAAACCTTGGGCAGATCCACGACTCAAGGGGCTAACCCAACTGCCAGGGGTCATGGAGAAAAATTACAATCAGTAGTAACCATGACAGACTATAAGTTGCCTATGGTTTAAGGTTCATAATAGTTCATAATAGAGTATTATCCCACTTTTACAATACATGGTAGTCAGTCTATAGGTGGTTATCAGGAATTATGGCTGGACAATGTAGCAGCGGACAGGCATAGTGACAAACTCAAAGGAATGAGATGGGTCATGGGGGTAACAGTAAAGGTCCATTTGACAGCGCCATTGTGAGGGGGGGTCAATCACAAAGCCTCAGGAAGGGGAACATGAAAACATTGATACACTACATTACCAAAAGTATTAGCTCACCCATCCAAATGATCAGAATCAGGTGTCCTAATCACTTGGCCTGGCCACAGTGTATAAAATCAAGCACTTAGGCATGCAGATTGTTTTTACAAACATTTGTGAAAGAATGGGCCGCTCTCAGGAGCTCAGTGAATTCCACTGTGGAACTGTCAAAGGATGCCACCTGTGCAACAAATCCAGTCGTGAAATTTCCTCGCTCCTAAATATGTTCTTAAATTTGTGGAAATAATTCCACAGTCAACTGTCAGCGCTATCATAACGAAATGGAAGAGTTTGGGAACAACAGCAACTCAGCCATGTAGTGGTAGGCCACGTAAACTGACGGAGAGGGGTCAGCGGATGCTGAAGCGCATAGTGCAAAGAGGCGCCGACTTTGTTCACAGTCAATTGCTACAGAGCTCCAAACTTCATGTGACCTTCAGATTAGCCCAAGTAAAGTATGCAGAGAGCTTCATGGAATGGGTTTCCATGGCCGAGCAGCTGCATCCAAGCCACACATCACCAAGTGCAATGCAAAGCGTTGGATGGAGTGGTGTAAAGCACGCCGGCACTGGACTCTAGAACAGGGGAGACGCGTTCTCTGGAGTGATGAATCACGCTTTTCCAACATGACTGTGCACCAGTGCGCAAAGCAAAGTCCATAAAGACATGGGTGACAGAGTCTGGTGTGGATGAACTTGACTGGCCTGCACAGAGTCCTGACCTGAACCCGATAGAACACCTTTGGGATGAATTAGAGCGGAGACTGAAAGCCAGGCCTTCTTGACTAACATCAGTGTGTGACCTCACCAATGCGCTTTTGGAAGAATGGTCAAAAATTCCTATAAAAACACTCCACAACCTTGTGGACAGCCTTCCCAGAAGAGTTGAAGCTGTAATAGCTGCAAAAGGTGGACCGACATCATATTGAACCCTATGGGTTAGGAATGGGATGGCACTTCAATTCATATATGACTCAAGGCAGGTGAGCGAATACTTTTGGTAATATAGTGTAGATTGATAAATGGATAAATAGATGAGTGAAATTCATTCCTCCTGTATTAAGGCTCTGGTAGCTAATAAGACACACACATACAAATACAAGGCATGCTCACAGAGACAGCAGTGAATGAATCTAATTTCCAGTCAGTATGTATGGCAGTGGGTACCATAATGGTAGTGCAAAAAAGTGGACAGTGCAGGGGTATTACTAGTGCAAGTGAAACACACATAAACACAAGAGCAAAAAAATACAAGACAACATTTCAAATCTGCATCAATTGGGTTAACCTTAAAGAAAAAGAAAAGTCTTCTGAGCGAAAAGGGACCTTCAAGCATAAGATAGAAAGGCTCATTACACAAGGTAGGAATGCAATGTAATTCTACACTACTGGAATGTGTATGTTTGTGTGTCTCACTGTGTGTGTGTGTGTTAGTGTGTCTCACTGTGTGTGTGTGTGTGTGTGTGTGTGTGTGTGTGTGTGTGTGTGTGTGTGTGTGTGTTGTGAAGTAACTATGGCTCTCCTCCTTGATAGCATTTGACAGCATTTTACCAGTCACAACCAAACAATTACAGAAAAAATGCAGTTTTTCTAAGTAGACTACAATAATGTTGTGTCAAATATATTGCTTTTAATGCAGCTGTTGTATATAGCATCAGTATTACAGAAAAAAACAAACATCTGCTTTGATACTGCAGTATGTCAGAACACCCTCCTAAACATCCTCTGGAGGATGCAGAACTCAAAGGTTAGGCTACCACTCACAGCCTAGATAGGCTAGGCTGCATTCGTCATCATTATTTTAGAGATGTCCCCACTTGTTGTGGAGCTGTGATTGACATGTAATGGGATTGCTTTTGTTTATGTTTGTCTTTTGAATGGACACAAAACTAATTTTACATACAGAGGAAGTTCCCTACAGTGATTCCTGATGAACTTCACTGTTCTTTGGGGTAGTGATTGGCCCCACTTTGTCTCTAGTTCACGGAGTCAGAGCCAGACACAACATCTTGGTGGAACAGCGGTGAAGGTTAATAGTGACCAAGTTTCATACAGTACTAAAGCTCCTGGTGTAGTAGTAGTTTAGCAACTCCCAAATCACAGAACTCAGTTGCCAATGTTTCAGTGGCACCTGTCCTTGCTGTGGAGCAGAGCTGCACTGCTAACAGACGTGTGTAGGTAGCATGACTCCCTCTGCCGCTAGCAGATCTCCAGTGCTAACCACAGACTAACTCCTGTTTCAGAAGTGGTTGGTGTTTCTGTCAGCTGCCTGTGTATACAGAGGCTAGTCAGGCTCCTGTGCTAACCACAGAGTAGCTCTGGTGTGTAGCCTACCTAGGCTTCTTTGTTCGACAAGACTACAGACTTTAGTTCCTGTCTTAGCAGTGGTGGAGCTAGCAGAGGTGCAGTGTTAATGGCAGGTAAGGTGATCCCTGTCCAGGTGCTCTGTGGTCTGCGCTGAGGGGTCTCTGAGCTCCCCGCTGGGACCTGCTCCAATTAGCAGCCCAGGCTGCTGCTGAAGCTTCCTGACCCCCCACAGGAGATGGCCAAATGCTCCCCAATCCTTCATTTTCAGTCTCCCTCACTTGCCAACTCACTCACACTCACACTCTCACTCATCTTGCAGTTTCCCCCTCCCTCCCTATTAATTTTCCTTACCCTACCATTTCTCAACCACTTCCTCTTGCCATGTTTTCTGTCTCTCCTTCACCCCCTCCCTCCTTCCCATAAATACACACACACACACACACACACACACACACACACCTCCATCTGGCCCTCTGTGCCTTAGGCAGGTAAGGGCGTAGCTGCTGAGCTCCTCACTGCTCTAATGCCCCAGGTGAAGCTGGGGTGAGACACACCTGAGAGTCTAACCACCTGAGGCACGTGTTTTGTTTGTGTGTGTGTGTGTGTGTGTGTAGGTGTGTGTGTGTGTGTTTGGGAGATGCAAGGGGTGGGGAGACAGTGTATTTCTGTCGGGGAGAGCGATTATGCATTCTGTGAAGAGTGTTATGTATTTCTATTGGTCTAAATATGTTACTTTTCATGATGGTTACTTATGATGGCACAAGAAAGGTAGGCTGTATTAGCCTGTTTGTGTGTGCATATTTCTCAACCTGCCTGTGTGTGTGTGTTGTTTATCTGTGTAAAGTGGAAGTAGCTAATAGCAGTATTGGTTTCTTTATCTTTGTGGTGGTAAGTGTGTGTGTGTGTGTGGAATAGGTGTGGCACAGTGGTAGTGTGTTGAACTGCTGGTTGAGTGTGTACCCTGAGGCACAGCACAAGTATTGGTACATGGCTGGTACAGAGTTGATATTGACCCCCCCCCCCCCCCCCCCAAACACACACAAACACACACACACACACACACACACACACACACACACACACACACACATCTTGCCTGCACTTGTTCTGGTTTATCTGGGTATTTCAGGAAGTGGAAACAATGATGAGGTTTCACTTCTGGGTCAAATCCAGTGTCATTACAATCAATGCCAGAACATTAATAGCTTTTTAATGTTTATACTGCTGCTGTGCAGACTATGCAGTCCTACTATACTATACCCAGCTGCAGCAGAGATTGTGCCATCCAGAACATCACTCAAGATTCAAGAGAGATTGATTTGCCACATACACAGTTTTAACAATGCAAAACAGGCAGTAAAATGGAGACTGGTTTTATGTCCATGGCAGTGCAAAACGATAGATAATAGTAATAATAATGAACTAAATTATTTATTGACTCGGCTAGTTAGCTAGTAAGAATAAATTGGTTCATTTATATACTAATGATATATGTAATATAATAGACATGCAGGCCTGGGGATAGTCCTGTTAGCGCAATGGCACAACAGCTGGAGCAGCCACAGTACTGAAGTCCTGAGCTTTCAAACTGGCAGGCATGTCCATGTTGAAGAGTCTAATGGCCTGAGGCAAGTATCTCTTCTAGTAGTCCCAGTTTTGACCATTAAACTACTGGAGGACTTGCCAGAGACTTCAGTAAACTGAACAGTGTTTATCTGGGTTGGGTGGAGTCCTTTATGACTGATGTTCATGGCTCTAGTCCTGCACCAACTGATGGATGTGTCATGCAGGGAAGGTTGAGCAGTCCCAGAAATGTGCTCTGTAATGTAAATGTAATTCACTCAAGTAGAATTACATGCATGTACTCTATGTGCTCAATGCATCACATTTAGGGATTCTCTCCATCTTTTGTGAGTGTGAGTATGAATATTAACAGTAGCGGCCACGTAATGAACATGATGTGACTCCATAGGTCATGATTTTAAAAGCTAATCTTTATTTTCATTTTCTATTTTTTCTTATGTATCTAATGCAGACCTGGACTAGACTGGGATCAGGTCAAGACCAGATTAAGTTTGGACCAGAAGCACACATGTGCCAGATTATGGTGAGTGACAGAATTTTTTTCTTTTTAAACTGTATATTTTGAATCTTTTATCCGGTATAGGACAGGAAATGTTTCAACAACACCATCTACTATTCTACACCTCAGGTTGGATTTAAACCAACATTTCATTGCACTGGTATTTATTTTCACTTGTGCAGTGACTATAAGGTTGAATCTAATCCAATCACATCTAATCCAATGTAATGTAATATAATATAACAAGAAATGGGAAAATGAGTGGGAGGGAGAGATGAGGCGTGGGTCCGGGAAATGACCTCAGGTTGGAGACTAACCTGACTCCCTGTGGGTGTTGAGTGTGTCTGTAATTCAAGGCGTTGGCGCCGCAGCGTTGTGTTAATTCTCCTCCGAATGCCAGCTTTGTCCATGGGCACATTCTTTCATCTTCAGAGCCTGGCACAGGTGTTCATGCCCAGGCGGAGACTTGGTACAAAAGACACCAGGTGTCGATGCCCAGACTGCCATCTGACCTCTGCTGCTCCGCGCCACGTCATGCCATGCTCTGCCCTGCCCAAAGCCCTCTTTGCCACTGTGCCACAGCAGGGCCTCTGAGGAGCCTGGCATTTGTAGAGGGCGAAGGGGTGAACCTCATACCCTCCCATGGGTGGGGAGTAGATCAGAGAGGTCATGTAAGAGATGTGTATTGAGCACAGAATCATAAACAGGCTCTTTGCTGTGCCCCAAGCCCTGTTAAACACCATTTTGTATGAAAACATGCTGTTGCCACCAAGTCTTGGTCTAGCATCCACAGTCTGTTTCCGCTCCAATTTGTCATCCTCGCCTACTTCTCTCACACTCCTTTCAGAATGTGGTGTAATTGTCATGTACAAACCAGAGAGGATTTGCATTCAGACACAGTTCAGATTCAACAAGTATTTAGTGTGTAGGTGTCCAGCCTGAATGGTGCCTGACATGTGTAAGCTGACATGGATGTAATTAATCCTGTTGTGACTGAGTATCTGACACGGTTAGGTTTTTTTTTTTGTAGTCTGTTGTCCTCGGTGCTCTTCTCTCTTTTAACTCTCTCTCTTGCTCTCCCTCTGCTGCTGTGAGAGTGGTGCTAACTATCCCAAGACGAGGGCAATGGTGGAGAGACAGTAGTGCACACAGACCCCTAAAGGCTCAAATAACCCCTAAAGCGCTCTTCTCTCTCTCCCTCTGTCTCACTCTAACCCCCCCTCCCTCTCTCCCCCTCTGTCCTGGCCCCTGTCTCTCTCTCTCTCATGCGCACACATACTCTCTCATCCCATCCCATCAGATTCTTCTACTGCGGCTTGCCTGTGGTCAGTAGGAAGCTCCATCACTTTATTTTATTGCCTTGAGGTTTTCTGAAACTAATTTATTCCATTCTGCCCTCCTTTGTTCTGAGATATTTTTGCATCTTTTTTTGAGTGTGTCAAGCTGTTCTAGTCACTTACCAAGGGTCTAGAGCTCGTTTACGGCTGCTTACTTCGTTTATTCAGTCGTGGAGTTTACCCATAATCCATTCTTTCTTCTTAGCCCATTCATCTCCTTATCCCTGCGATCAGTCATTCAAGTATACACACGCTCGCTTGCTTGCATCCACCGCCCCACCACCACCACCACCACCCACCACCCCCACCCCTTGCCATTCAGCCGCCTTGGTAGCTTAGCGGAAGTTGTTGTTCCTGCAGCTCTCTTAAGGCATTATGTATTTATGCAGTCCGAGAGCATGGGGAAGTGATTGGATTTAAGTGCCTGGGCGCCTCAGTGCTCGGCCTCATGGGGAACCGCAAGATACATCAGCAGCAGGAGGAGGCAAGGATACAAGGAGGGGTTGGAGCCCATGGATGTGGGGAAGAGCATGGAATCATTCAAAACCTCCAGCACATCCCTGTCATAATCATTTATGACCCCCATCCTTTCCGTATTGCATTGTGCACACACACACAGTCACACACACATATTTGCACAAAACACACCCACTCATCCCCACTCCTCCTCAGTCAGTCAGTTGTGCTGTGCTCCTGTATGAGATCTCAGATGGAAGAGTAATGTGGTTTAGAACATCTATCCCCCTCTGCATCTCACACACACACACACACCTCTGCCTCTGCTTTGCTTTTGTGTGAGTCATTGAGTCTCTATGCGCAAGCATTCACTTTAAGTGCGGTGACTGCAGAAGCAGAAGCGACTGACCCTGACCGATGTAGACTCCATTTGGGCCATCATTTCTCTCTGTGGTGCTTATTCCCTTCCTCTTGCTCTCTCACTACACCTTTCTCAATCATAAATCTCTCTCTCTCTCTGTCTCTCTCTCTCTCTCACACACACACACACACCACACACACACACTTCGCAGTGGCTTTCCAAAGTGCAGTTGAGAGCAAAGGTTTATCATGTCTAAATTCATTGCTCTCCAGGCTTCTTTTCTTTTTCTCACTGTTTTTATCTCCCCACCTTTTTGCACACACACTTTCTCTCTCTCTCATTACATACACACACACACACACACACACACTTCCTCCCTGGAAGCAGAGTGTGGCATTATGAATCGAATTGCTCAAGGTCGTTTGGGCAGTACACCGTCCGCTACCTCTCAGAGAATGAGAGAAGGAAGAGAATAAAAAAAGGAAAGAAAGAAAGAAATTATGGGGAGATGGGAAAGGCAAATGAGTGAGATTACATATTTCCATCATCTTGGGGAAAAATCTAGAACTGGTCTTCAGTGGCACCTGCACCACTGCACACCCTCCTTCATTACTAGGATGCTCTGTTGGGTCAGAGAAAAGGATTTTGAGGGTTGCAGAATCTGACCCCTTCAGGAATTAACGCACAATCAAAGTAGCAAAATAATATTTGAGCAAAGCGGTTCCTGAATGTCCCTGAGTGCTCTGCTCTTGAACACACCAAGATCTCTGCACCTTTGCAGTCTTGAGAAGTGGGACTGAGCTGGGGCTAGGTGGCGGAGGTCTGTTTTCCACCCACTCTTGAGGCCATAAAGTTAACAGTGTTTATTTTACGTAGGCCATATATCATGAGAAACACACTCGCTTCCTGTTGCTAGTTCTACATTCTACATTCTACATTCAAGTCAGTGGTCAGTCAGTCAGTGCTTGTGTGTGAGTGTGTGTGTGTATGGGGGGGTGAGGGGATTATATGGTGTGTGTGTGGGTGGGTGTGTGTAGGAGAGATGAGTCTAGGAAAAAGGGGGTTTGATGGATGATCAAAGAGGAGGAATTCTGTAGGAGGAGTTACAGCCACTAGGGCCAGGGAGTCATTTATGGGGTTTTGCTCCTTTCGTTAGCATGCTGTATGTGTTGGCGGCTAGCGGCGGTTCCTGGTTGCTTCTTTGTCTTGCTTCTTTTAGATCTCCCAGTCAAAGTCACATGACTAGAGAGAGTTATGCACTGGACAGAGAGGCACAGTTGGTCAGTGCAGGGACACTGCTTCAGTGTGGAGAATGGAGGATTTGGTATGGGACACGCTCTCTTCAGGAAAGGCCTCCTGTGACATCCGCTCCTTTTAGTTCGTCACCCCCCACTTCCTGTCTAGCCACTGACTATGTCTCTGCCAATGACGACTGATGTGATGTGCATCTAGGCAGACTTGTTGTGCAGCCTACACAGCGGCGATATTTTGGTCACCATTAGAAGGTAACTGGTCCTGTAAGGAAAGGAAGCTAAACGGAGTATCAGAGCTGTCATTGGGGTCATCTGGCTGTCAGACTGTCAGTAGTTAGGTGGGTAGGAAATGACCCCTTTTTCCCTCAGTGTTGAGGAGGCATCTAGGCGTGACTGCTGTCACACTCTCTCTAATGCTCTTGTCGCATTGCTGCTCAAGGATGTGAAAACCACTTAGAGCAGGCATGATAAAGTTGCCGTCCCCTCCTATTGACATTCAGCTGTTTGCTTGTCAAATACATGAGGAATAATGTGGATTTGCCGGACTGCCTTAACTTCGATGCACTAAAGAACAAAATCTCTTTGCTAACCAATGTAAATAGCTCTCTAAAGTCTCAGCTTGTACTGGAAGTGGATGAAGTGTGAGTCTATGTGCGACTGAGCCTTCAAGCTGATGTTGCATTGGGTAGCCTCCTTGGGAAATGTTGTGGAGCAGCAATGAATTAGTAATAGATTGTGGCCCAAGTTGACTTGGTGAATCATCAGCCTAACATCCCCAGCTGATCCACTGACATGACACTGTCTGACAGACCGTCCGAACCTGTTTGGACTCCGCTCGAGAGGAATTTAGGGTGATGGTGCCGCGTTGTTTCACGCGTTCCGGAAGGCTAATGCACATCACATGTCATGGACTCCATGGAAACCGCACTGGACGGAATGTCTGTCTGCTTGCTTGTGTGTGTGTGTGTGTGTGTGTGTGTGTGTTTTGCCTTCCCGTTCTAGAACGTAGAGCTGCAGTTTTAACTGGCAGGTGATCTGGCGGCCTCAGGCTCTTAGCCGGGGTTGGCCACTCCTGTGTCTGAGGAGCGTAGATGGCTGTTGGCAAGAGTGTGTGCGTGTGTGTGTGTCTGCACTGTACGCTAGTCATTAAGGGAGTCAACCTGGGGGGAGGCCTGCTTGTTAGGGCCAGAAAACACAGAGCTGTTTTAGGCCCTGTGGATAAGACTACCTGCTCAGAAATGGAGGCTGAATAGAAAGCAGATATGGACATAGCCATATCCAGGGCTACATCTGCCAGGTCTGTGCCAGATCCATGCCAGTCACACGCTGGGTCTTCACCATGCAGACTTGACTTGCGGTTGCCTTTTGGAATGGGCTGGATTGGTCATTGGGGCGGCCCCTATCCTCGCCTCTGTCCAGGCTGGACATGTAAAATGCAGATGCACAGACACACACAAGAACACACACACACACACACACACACACACCTTAGTCAAAGCTGGACATGTAAAATGGATGACCAAGCACAAAAAAAATCCCCCTCTGGTTGCCAAAGGGCTTGTTTTCATTTTTTTCCTTCTACTTCTTCTCCTTCTCCTTCTCCCCCCCCCCGCCACCCCCCGTTGTTTTTCGTTTTTTCATCTTTTTTGGTAAGACTAGAGGCGGTCGAAAAATAAAACTGCAGAAAAGCCTGAACCATGTGGTGGCAAACACACACATACACACACACACACACACACACACACACGCGTCTCGCCCACACACTCACTCACTGAGGACTTAATGGCTGTTTTTACCATTTCCCAGGCCTTGTTTACCTCACAGCAGCCAAAAAACAAAGAGAAATGTCTCTCTGTTGGGCTGATAGAGCCCAGCCATGAAAAAAAATGGAAAGAATCACCAACAAATGTAGTTTGTATGCGTTTTTTGGGGGGGTTTGTTTTGTTCTTTGTTTTCTGACTTTTTCTTTCCTTCCTTGCGTAAACAACAACAGAGAAAGAGGAAGACAGAAAAGACAAAGAGGAAAAGGAGGAGTAAAAAAAAGACAAATAAACCGATCTAGAACCATCTGCCCGTTCACAGAGGGCCGTTACCGTGGCAACACGTAAAAAGTCATTATCTCTAATTGACAGCATGGCAGGTTCAGGTGTTTTCAATTGTATTGTGTTTTAGTTTTTTTTTTTCTCCCCGGTCTCAGGAAAATGACTCATCGGTCATCAAATCTGCTCTCCTGTTTTAAAAAGTTTTTCTTTTATCCTTTTTCTCTTTCTCAATCTCTCTCTGTTTTCCTCTCTCTCTCGTTATGTCTCTCTCCTCCTGTGTTTTCTGTCCCTGTGAGGTGATTTAGGAGCCATTCGTCCTTCTTCACTCTCCACACCTCTAGCAACCCACTGAGTGATTTAGGACTTGCGCGTTTTATTCTCTCTCTTACCATCTCTCTTTCCTACTCATGCTTTCTCTATCTTTCTTTCTTCCCCCTTAGTCTAATCTATTGCCTTCCGTATCTTTCTCTTTCTCTCTCTTTCTCTCCTCCTCCCCCACATCTCCATTTGTCCCACCCCCTCTGTTTCTTTCTTTCTTTTACTCTCTTTCTCTTACTCTCTGGCTGACATTCCTTACATGGCCAAGAAGAAGAGAAGGTGTGTTTAACACATTTCTTACTACAGTAAGACTACGGGATCTGGCTCAATTAATCTTTCAAGGGGATAATGAAAGGTATAATCAGAAAGGAACATGCCTATTACAAAATGGCCAGTGGCACGGAAGGGGTGAGGTTGGGGAGAATGGAGGTGTGGTTTGAAAGATACGAATTGGGTTAATTTGGTGTGCATTGTATGGTTTCAGTTGGTGCTGTACAATTGTGTGGAAGTTGGAATAAAGGAGTGTTAAGCCTAAGTCTTTATGTCTCTCTCTCTCTCTCTCTCTCTCTCTCTCTCTCTTTCTCTCTCTCTTTCTCCCCCTCCTGTCTCTATCTTCCCTGCTGTTCTTCCTCTCGCCATCACTGTGTGTGTGTGTGTGTGTGTGTGTGTGTGTGTGTGTGTGTGTGGGTGGGTGGGTTGTATGCTGTGCTGTGTCGTGGTGTGGTGTGTTATTAGGCACTGGCTGGGTGAAAGTAATGGTTGCTCGCCGCTAGCAGCGTGTGGGGTGCCAGCTGCCTGCGTGTCTGGACATGTCCGCCTTGAGAGATCAGCACTCAGCCGCCAAACACTTTGCTTAAGCATTTAACACAGAGCTGCTAACATCCTTTCACGTCATTACTCTCTCTCTCTCTCTCTCTCTCTCTCTCTGTTACTCTGTATTGCTCTTTTATTCAGCTCAATTCAAAAGAGATTTGATAGCAAAAACATGACCAGTATTACCAACAGAAAAGAACTTTTTATGATGTTAGTGTTAATTTATCACTTAACGATTTTTAGACTCTATTGCTCTCTTTTTAAAAAATACTTTATGTTAATCTCATCACATAGAGACTGTAAATCACATATAATTTCCACATCTTTTTCCACTTTTTTTTTTTTACACATTGACCATTAGCCATTACCGCATAAGCTTTCAGACGCCTTCCCCCTCCTCCTCTGAGCTCAGACACAGGTGTGCCTCTAAACTACATGCCTGTAATGAGCCTCACTCAGGATGTTCAGGAGTGCTTTTGCTTATGCACTGAAAGACCTCCTGCTCTCAGGAGCAATAGCAGGGTTTCCATCCAGCTTGTTAATTCGCATTTTAATTATGCAAATAAGAAATCCTCAGTTGGAAACACCTGCAAATTCGTATCAGTCCCCTAATGAGAATATAGATAGAGGTTTGCTTGAAGGGGTGTGGATTAGCTCTTCATGCAAATAATTTCTAATGCAAATAAAGATGATGGAAACGCATATATTGGTACTTACAGCATTCCTATGCATAGAATGTCCTGGTGACTTCATGTGTTGACCCCACAGCTGGTCAAAACATGTCACTTGATTAGGCTAACATCCAATTTTCATTCACATTGCAGTTTAGGGAAACACTCAAATGCGCTTATTCTTGTTTCATTAAGGCAAATAAGAAATGCAAATAAGCTGAATGTAAACCTGCCCATTGAGGGACTGCCAGTGAGTGCACTGTGATGAGTGCAGACAGGAAATGGAGATGGATGGATGGAGAGAATGACTGAGGCTTGGTCCGGAGCTGGAACCAGATGGCTTTGGTCCGGAGCTGGAACAGATCCGGGCAGCAGACAGGCTTGAGACTGATGTTGTTTCACTAGAAGTTGCTGGAATTGTTTCACTTATACATAGAGAATGATAATTCTTTGTTCCATTACCTCCATTCCATTACGTGAACTCAGATAAGTGATTAGGGTTACTTAACAACTTGTATAATAAAGTGAGATATGAAGTATTTATGAAAGGTTGGGTATGATTGTTGAGTCGTGTCTTATGAAATAGTCATGAATGTGAGCAATTTAATGACAGCTGCTATGTAAGGGTTATATTCTCACCCGTCAACTAAAGTCTTACCGTAATAGTATCGCTTTAGTTAGGATTGAGCCAGAGGAACTGATTGAGTGGGTGATAGAGTGAGAAATGGGAAGGAGGGAGAGAGAGAGAGATAGAGTGTGTGAGGGAAACAGTATGTTGTCAGTATGAGGCATTGGACCATGAAGTGGCCTTTACAGTACAGGCACATTCTGATTGGTTGAGCCATAAATATCTGCATGGCCATGGTCACTCACACCCTAACTGCAAGATAAGACTCATGCTTGCTCTGTGTGTGTGTGTGTGTGTGTGTGTGTGTGTGTGTGTGTGTGTGTGTGTGTGTGTGTGTGTGTGTGTGTGTGTGTGTGTGTGTTTGTGTGTGGGAGGGTGGCACATATGGTGTTGCACTACTTCAGGGACAAGTATAGCACAATACACATACACAGCTAGTGTCCCAACCCTTCCACAGTAGGTATGTATGTATATTGCCCACACATACACATTGTTCATCTCTATATTTCATACACACACACAGTACAGAGTGTCATGTCTACTTTTAATTGGCCCCTGTATTCAGCCGTGCATGGCCTCTCATGTCTCCCAATCTCCCTCTCTCTGGTGTCTTGGCTGACCACCCAAAAGCACAATTCGCCTCTTATTTTCTTTTCTTTTCTTTGCATGCGCTTCAGATGGACATCAACTCTGGCTAATGAGGTAACATTTGAAAGTGGTCTGTGTCATTGCTGCAGCATATGGCTTGGCAGAGGCACTCTGTGTGTTTATGTGTGTGTGTGTGTGTGTGTGTGTGTGTTTATGTGTGTGTGTGTGTGTGTGTGTGTGTGTGACCATCTGTGTCAGCGATGAAGAGAAGACTCTCTCCATTTAGTGTGGGTGTTTGCCAGGCAAAGTCTTTATCTCAGTTTCATCTTCGGAGGCTGAGGGCAAAGCTGTGTGATCAAAGTTAGCTTTTAGCTTTAAATGAACTAACACAGAGAAAAATGCTCCAGTCTGCCGTCCCTCTAAACCTCTTTACACAAAGCCTGGGACGGAGTTTAGGGAATTGATGGCATTTTTAGTTTTTTTGACTTTAGTGTCTGACATTCAGTGTCCCTAAATTTTTTCCCTTTTTTTTCATTTACAGTCTATGAAAGAAAAGAAAAAACTTCTTTTAGAAAGTAAGGTTCAAGGTATCTATCCCCTTTTGACAATTTTCTTGTTTACAATTCTTTTAAATGGGTCATTACAAGTGATGTTATCAGACAAGAATAAAACACTTGAAATAGTTGGTAACTGGGGGTGCTGTGGCACCGTTGGCTATACCATAACCCAGGGACTGCGGTTCGATTTCATCCCAAGATTAATTCTCGATCATTCCCCATCTCTCTCTCCTTCTCACTCCCTGTCACATCTCTGCTATCGTATCTGATTACAAGACAATAAAAGCCACAAAAATATACTTTAAAAAAAAAATGAAATAAATGTCTGATAATTGGACTCCATGGAGTTTTCTCTATAGAGATGCTTAAGGCTCCCTTCAGTTCAGGACGTGTGCTTTCCATACCCATCTTCTTCCACCTTAGCCTTTTAGCCCTGCTCCATGCTGCATGTTAATTGGTCTAATAAGAAAGAGAGCCTTGGCCCTCTTTTGAAAGACAGGACTCAACACGAAACCGCAAATTACATTTCCCAGCCATTATATTCAAACCGATTAATTAGGCAGTCATCAAGCATCAGTTAGCAATGGGAAGACCGCCCTATAAATGCAGCCAGTAATTGGATTGGTAATAACAATGGCATTGTAAGTGCCAGCCTTTAGCAGGCTGACTGATAGCCAGGTTGTACTGGGCCGGAGCTGTGTTAAGCGGAGTGTTAGGATTGGATGATGGTGCAGGCAGGCATTGAGGGAGGGCGCTGAATGCCTGTAGACTTGATTGGTGATCCAACAGGTCCCTGACCAGTCTTTCGGAGCCTAGCACACAGCTTAGTGGTCCGTGTGTGCGCTCTGAGTTTTTGTAATTGTGCGTAGGTGTCTGTTTATCTTTGAGCATGTGAGTATTGGTGTGTGTGTGTGTGGAGGGGGGGGGGGGGTGGCACAGTGTGACAGCAGTGTGTTAGGCCACGACTAACACCTGCGCTATCACACCAATTAAGCAGCCAATTAGCTTGTTAATCTCCGTGGTTACTGTGTGAGATTGGCAGCTGGGAAGAGAGAACAAACCTCCTAAGTAGTGTTCAGCTCTTCTGTTAACAGTTGTGTGTGTGTGTGTGTGTGTGTGTGTGGTTCACACTGGACTTTTTGCGCAGTAATTGGAGGGATGGTTGGTCCTATTGTGAAACATAGGACCAACCATGTGAGAAATGGAGGTTTATTGGCTCGCCAGAAATTGTTCCATGCTTACATCTTCTGTGTGTACATGTGAGGTGTTTTTTGTGTAATCTGTGTGTGTGTGTGTGTGTGTGTGTGTGTGCATGCTTTTGTGCCTTTGTTCATTACAGGAGGAAGGGTGTCGGATACGAGCTCTATTCCCCCAACACTTGTCTCTGTCAGTGCAGTGCTTTCGCTAGTGGTGAGAAGGGCTGAGCGCCTCTCTCCTGTGGCTCTGAACAGCTGGGCTGAGCACACCGCTCCCCACACAATACAATACACACAGTCGACAACAAAAATGAAAGGGGAGAGAGAGAGCGAAAGAGTATATGGAAAAAGAGCGAAAGGAAGGAAAGATGGTGTGTTTTTGGAGGGGCAGACATAAGAGGTAGATAAAGAAAAAAACAGGGAAGGAGATGAGGGGGAAAGGAAAACCAAGGTAAGGGAGAGAGAAGTGTACACAGAGAGAGAGAGAGGGAGTAAGAGGTAGAGATGGACAGAGAGCAAGTGGTAAGAAAGTGGTGGAGAATGAACACGTGAGCGACTGAATGAAAGGGATGTCAAAAGCTAACCCCTGGGTGTGTTTGGAGGCTTCAGAGCCTGGTGCAGAGCTGTACAGTTCTTCCTCTCTGGCTGCTGTCAAGACATGAGAGCTGTGCATGCATAAGTGCTGCTGTAGCCTATGCAGGCACAATCAGACAGCTTTCCAATAGCAGTTCAAACCAAGACAGCCTAGTACTGCA
>JAIFZK010000020.1:6182500-6200000 GCA_027481765.1 Tenualosa thibaudeaui | reverse complement strand
GTGTGTGTCTCTCCACCATGTTCTGCAGTTGAAATTGTCACCAGAGGCGCAGAGCTGGTGAGGTGTGTATCTGTCACACCCTTGATGGCAGGGGGCGACTGTGAAGAAGCAGGCTGAGATCACTGAGGTTGCATGAAACACACACACACACACACACACACACTAACACACTCCTGCACACCACAGCCATTAGGGTGCAAGGAATGCAGGAGAATGCCCAAATGACCTGTAGAGAAAGATACGTATATGCCTAGGGGTCTTGAGGTCATGGGGATTTTTGACCTGTGTATACTGTTCCCATAATATGTGCCGTAGGCTGCTTGAGATCTTGTGGGAGTTCTCAGCACGTGCAGAGCTGACAGGGCAACATTACTTGGGTTTGGTGCAGACTACTCTGTGCCCCGCATGTGTCTCTGAAGTCAGAGGGTTGTGTAGCCACTAGCCCAAATGTGTTGTCGTGCTCGTTTGTCAATAAGCTGTCTTCTTGAATGTGAGAAAAGAGAAAGTGTGTGTTTGTGTGTGTAGGCCATGAGTGAAGGAGTCTTGGAGAGTCTAGGTTTCTAGGAGGAGTCTAGGAAGGAGAGACAAGGTTTGCTTTCTGTGATTCTGTTAATCTGTGTTAATTCTGTTAATCAAGGCTCCGCAACACGTTTTTACCTCTGTGTGTGTGTGTGTGTGTGTGTTTGTATACACTCTAGCCTCTCACAAACACACACACATTCTGCTCATGCTGAAGAGATTATCCTCACACACTTCATCAGTCCAAGTATCACTCCGATGTGATGCTGGATGGCGTCTCCCGGTGAAGACGGTGGCCTTAGGCTTGTGACCCTTCACCTCCTGACCCCTGGGTCACACCCATTCGCCACATGTCCTCAGCCATTTTCTGCTGATGCCATTCTCTCATTTCAGTCTACACTTTTTACTGTCTGACAGACCCAACACACACACACACACACACACACACACACACACACACACACACACACACACCTCGGGCCCCCTTCACAGGGTGACTCACAAAGCATGAACATTACCCCTGAGATTACCTGCATAATGTTAGCATATATGTTAAAACAAAGCTAGACTCTCCCCCTTTGCTTTGCTATCTTGTGGTTTCTACACTGGTCTCTCTCTCTCTTTCTTTCTTTCTCTCTCTCTCTCTCTCTCTCGCACCATGCTTAGCCCTTCTGTCTCTATGAACAAGTAAAGAAATGGTGGAATGATGGTCCTGTTGCTTGGTACCTTAAAGGTGCATGTTAGTGTGTGTGTGTGTGTGTGTGTGTGTGTGTGTGTGTGTGTATGTGTGCGTGCACTTTATAGGCATAATCATGGGAGAAAGTGAGCAAACGACACAACTAGAGCCCGTAAAGCTAAAAGAGGAGTGTAAAAGCCCCCACACTTCTCATCTCTTCTTTTCCCTTCCTTTCTCTTCTCTTCCTCTCTCTCCCTCTCTCTCCCTCCCCCTCCCTCTCTGTCCCCCTGCTCTGGCTCCTGAGAGGGGGCGGGAGTGTAGGGGGAGGGCTGTGCAAGTCCAGACTCATCCCAGGCTAGAGGGGGTTTCAACTGGACGTACAGATCTGTTGGAGCCCTGAGGCCAGCAGTTGGCCTGGTGCTCATCTCCTCTCTCACTGGGCCACATAGACACTCCGCTTGCCTTAACACACACGCACACATGCACGCTTGTGCACACACACACACACACTTACTCACTCAATTAGTTGCACAGACGCAAACACACACACACACACACACACACTCAATTAGTTGCACAGACGCAGACACACACACTCACCACAGCCCAGTCCTGCTCCTGTGCTTTCTCTTACAGCAAAAACAAGGTCATAGGTGGTTTGTCTCCCATTCTGCTCTCTCACTGTTTAACAGATGAGGTGGCATCCATGTCCAGAGGTACGGATTCTTCGATGTGTGAAAGACGAACAACAACTAATGCTGCACTGCACTATATGTGGGAAGATATAGACTGAGAGATGGACACAATCACACGTTATACCCATGAAAGCTGCTAAACCCCTCCCACAGTCAAAGTCAGATTTATTGTCAATTCTGCCATAGGCACAAGACACAAGAGAATTGAAATCATCTTTCTCCCTGGCCCATAGTGAGTGCTGCAACACTAAAAGGCAATCACAACACAAGAGCTTTAAAGAAAGTCACATGTAATAAATAATAATAAAACATAAGTAAAAAATGTGTGTGTGTGTCCACACAGAGTGGTTCATTAACAACCAAGCAATATTGATGGTATGCTACCTGAGACAGGATGCAACAGTAATGCCCAAATGACTAGAGTCCCACCACACACACCACACTCTGTAACAGAAATCCAAACAAACTGTCCACCCATTTGATAAGAGAGAGGGAAAGAGAGAACACGGGTCTGTAAATCTGATGTTGATGTCGTGTTTGCACAGGAGATGAAACCATTACTGATGAATTAGCATAATAATGGTTTTCACAGCCGTGTTTAAAAAAGACAGAATCTCCCATTGTTGTAAGCAGCTGCTAGCTTTAATGTGCTAATTACTGCAATTATAAGCACAGCATTATACCACTGCTCTGACACTGGAGACGCCCCTGTCCCGCATGTACATTAGGAAAGTGTGTGTGTGTGTGTGTGTGTTTAGCATTGCATGCACAGGCTATGTATGTGTGTGTTTGTATAGCATTGCTATACACAAAGCTAACTATGCACATTTTAGATTAGTGAAGTACACACAGTACAATACAACACAGAATTTACTGAACGGGAAGGCATAATACTCAGAGTTATGGCAGACTCATGGGAGATGCAGCACACACACACACGTACACACACACACACACACACACAGAAAAGCTATACCACACGGCACTATAATGTGCCTCCACAAGGGCTTAGCAAGGTAACATTTGCTGATTTATCCAGAGTGATCTAATCTGTTGGTACAGTGATGGCAAGATGTGCTTTAACTCCCTGCTAAGACCCAACAAACCCAGACACACACACTCACACACACCCTTTTAAGACCCTAGCGACCCAAATGCCTTCTATCCCACCCCCCCACCCTCCAACTACCCCTACACTCCTGGACATCTCCCTCGTACTAAGACCCAGCCACCCCCTCTCCCCCCTCAAACCATCCTCATTCCCTCACTAAAGGATTACACAGATCTCAAGGAAGTCAAGGAGTTTCCGCAGTGTTGGTCTGTGGGAGCCTGAAATGGGACATATGCTGTGGCATTTGGTGGTCGCGTGCTCTGGGCTCATCCTGATAAAGGCACAGTTGGGGGAAAGTCTTAGAGGCAGCACCAGCGGCAGCAGGGGAAGGATGTGTTGGTAGTGGGTGGCCTCCGAGTTGGGTAATAAAATCTCAAGACTACACTCATCTAAGAAGTGAAGCCAATGGAAAGGGCTTAACAGTCTGTTTTGGGCACATCTGGTTGTGGCTTATTTGAGGCTGAATCTGGGAGAGTTTATGTGGCCGAAAAATTTTCACTTGCCGAACAATTTTAGTCTTCAGCTCTCAAGAGATGGAGAGACTCCATGTTGCGGTCCATGTATCTTAGTTACTGGGCCTGTACAGTAGGCCTGAATGTCTCAGTTTAACTTTCATGTTGGTAACATTACTGTAAATGGGATTTGTATCACAGATTTCCGGACCCACTGTCAGTCTCAATTAAAGGAGAAATATGGTGTGATACAGTCTATAGTCGTGTTGATCGAGGCTGCTAAGTGTTGTCAGTTGGAAGGAGAACAAGAAAAATGTGTACAACATTAGTCAAACAGCAAAACTAAAACAGCAGCTAACACTAACGGCACAGACACTTACTTTCAGTTTCATGTACCTATACCCCATTCAGTTAACATTAGCTGCCACTTTGTTATTCTGTCTATGCTGTATCAAATTTTCTGGTTCTTTTTCCTGCAGACAGCCCTCGGTGACCTGGAACAAAGGGCATCTGGATTCATTAATTCAAACCATATTTCTCCTTTAATGTTCAATCTGAATTTACCCAGACAAATTGAAGGAGGGAGAATGTTCTGTGGAAAAGAGGAAAGGTGGAAGTAAAGGAAGAGAAATGCAGGAAGTTGGAAAGTACAGAAAGTTGCAGAAGGAAGTTGGAAAGTAAAGAAAACTAATGTTTTACTGAAAGTGAATGACGATTGTCTTTCTGAATGGCTTTGGAGCCCAGCATGTCACCACTGAGGAGTCAGCTGCAGTAAAAATGAGTCCATTGGCTGTGCTTACCTACACCTGTGTGTGTGTGTCTGTCTTGCATATATGGGTCAGCACTAATCTGGATTGAGGCAGCTGTCGAGGTTATTTGTTAATGCTTTCTTTTTTCATCTTTGTGTTTCATTTTCCTGGTGAATTCCTGAATGCTGATATAAGCGCTCTCCCTCCTTCTCTCACCTGCTGCTCTGTCAAAAGTAATACTTCTTTCATATCGATTCCTTTATGCATTACGTGGGCCTATATCTAGCTATGCTATTAATGAACAGCCTGTCTATTTGGTCCTGATGTTGCAGGTGGATAAAACCACGTTACCGTGGCGATGCGCTGCGCTCGGCAACTTTTCATCACAGAGGATAATATCCTGAGGGGTGAGGGCCTGGGGTGAGCATGAAAGGGGAGGAGAAAGAGGCTTATCAGTTGGACATAGAATATTAACCAGGTCATCCTATCAATTCAGCTCTGTGAATGCTGAACGAGGGGTGAGCAGATGGAGGAGTGGACGGAAGCGTGGATAGTGCGATGGTGGTTGATGGATGGATTTGATTGATGTTTAACCTGTGGGACCGGATTGAGGTGATATGTCTTGCCTTTAATCTCAGAGTGGACCAGTTTTGAAGTTGAAAGCAATCATTGCCACCCACAAACTGCATTCATGAGCAAGTGTGTATGTATGTGTGTGGTATCCTCAGAGACTTCAGTGGCAAAATGGAGCATTTGTACTTGTCTGCGTGTTATCGAGTCACAGTTTGGATATCTACACGAAAGCAAATTAATTTGGTGTGTGTATGTGTGTTATCTAGTTGTGTGTTTCTTTTATGCCCTGCTGCTTCTTTGTAAATGACTCTTGTGTTCGTTCATGCCCTGGTGACTCCCACCTCCTCGGCCACCTCGCCCCCCAAGTTCAGACAACCATCCTCCCTCATGTTTGTTCAATTGGCAGCCTGTATTGATCAGAAGCTAATCACACAGCAGCCAGAAGGCCCCAGGAACCATGGAGGTGAACAGAGAGAGGCAGTCAATATGAATACGACTCAGCTCCCCTCGGTTCTTTCAGCGAATGCCTCTTATTGACAGGCATGCCTCCAAATACTGATGCAATAACCAGACTTTCATCATAGCAAGCCAGCCACTGTGTTTATGTTCTTCTATACCTTTGAAATACTTGCTTCATGTAATTTGATTTTCACATCTCAAAGATTGGTTGTGGATTTTCTTGTTTTCATTATTATTATTTTTTATACGTTATTATTTTTTTCTTTTTGCTCCTTGCACCATGCTTCCATCTCCTCTGGGAGGGACAGTTGAACTGTCTAAGTAAGGTTGCCTCGGAGCTAGACCCAACCTCTTCCTTAGAGGGCTAGTGAACTGTACATAGAGGGTAGGTGCTTGTCTACTAAAGCAACGTAGCATCCTAGCCCTGGGATTCGCTATCTATTGGTATTTAGATGCAGCACAGTGCTTTAAAAAAAAAGTGTATTTTTTGTTCCAGTATAAACAGCCGAAAGCTTATGATGTAACTTCTAAATGAGCATGTTTTTTGGACTCAAGTGTCTATATCAAGGCAGTTCACATTACTGACCAGGCTTGTGTCTGTGTGCTCCAGAATTCCAGAATTCTCCAGACTTGATCTTGATCTTTGTGCTGTTTTGTGCGTGCGAGCAGATAACTGCATCATCACCAGTTGCCGAGAAATGCTGACGCTCTCACATGGTTGGACAGAGGATGTCACAGCCCTAATCTGTTGTGCTCCTCTATCAGTTTTATTCCACCATTCCAAGCAATTTCGTTCACAAGATTATGTAAGCCCCAGGAGGAAGTAGGCATTAAAATGATTTAGAAAATTCAGAGGAAAAAAGGGGGACGTTAGCTGCAGGGAACAGTTGTTGAATTAATTCATATTATTTCAGTGTTAGCTTGTGACAGAAATGTCACACATTTATCCCCGGTCTTTGAATAGTTGGCTGTGAATTTAATACAGCGGATATTGTCATAATGTTTTATGTGCAGTTTTTTCAACTGAAAAGCCAAAGCTAATCAGGGTTTTCTCTGTGTTTTCTCTGTCATCTGCAGGGTCAGAACAAGAGCGGATGAACTTGAGACCTTGTTTCGCCACACTTCCTGGACCTGGAATGGATGAGATGGGCCAGAATAGAGTGACATCGTCCACATCCGCCTAGATCCCTCCAACTGCCTTCCTCCCCCCACCCCACCCCCTCCATACCCTCCTCTTCCTCACCCTCTTACCCCCTCACCTCCTTGTCCTTGTCCTCAGCCCTTTCCTTTATTGATCCGGGACTGGATTCGGATGCTGTAGCCCCTGAAACAGTACGCCAAGCCTGAGCCAAAATAAAGAGGGGATAAAATCATCAACCTAGACTTGTTTTCTTCTGGGACACAGGCTGAAAGCACTTGTATGGAACATTGGTCCAGCAGTGTCCAAACTAGAGCTTATGGAAATTACAGGATGAGGGCCCTTATACGATGATGATGGCTAAAAAGCAAGATGCCCGGGCGCCCACCTACAATCTGGTTGTGGTCGGTTTGTCCGGGACCGAGAAGGAGAAAGGGCAGTGTGGGGTCGGAAAGTCCTGTCTGTGCAATCGCTTCGTCCGCCCCAGCGCTGACGACTTCTACCTTGACCACACCTCAGTTCTTAGCACCAGTGACTTCGGTGGTCGTGTGGTGAACAATGACCACTTCCTGTTTTGGGGTGAAGCTGGACGGACAGTGGAGGATGGGTACGAGTGCCGCATGCATGTTGTGGAGCAGACAGAGTTCATCGATGACCAAACTTTCCAGCCGCACCGCAGCACAGCCCTGCAACCCTACATCAAGAGAGCCGCATCCACCAAGCTGGCATCGGCCGAGAAGCTGATGTACTTCTGTACGGACCAGCTGGGCTTGGAGCAGGACTTTGAGCAGAAGCAGATGCCAGAGGGCAAGTTGACGGTGGACGGCTTCCTGTTGTGTGTGGACGTGAGCCGAGGCATGAACCGCAACTTTGATGACCAGATGAAATTCATCACAAACCTCTACAACCAGTTGGCTAAAACGAAGAAGCCAGTAGTGCTGGTGCTGACAAAATGTGATGAGGGAGTCGAGCGGTACATCAAGGACTCGCACACCTTTGCATTGGCGAAAAAGAATCTACAGGTCGTTGAGACTTCTGCCCGCTCAAATGTCAATGTGGAACTTGCATTCATTACGCTTGTGCAGTTGATTGATAAAAGTCGCGGCAAGCCCAAGATTATCCCTTACTTTGAGGCCCTGAAACAGCAGAGCCAGCAAATAGCTTCGGCCAAGGACCGTTATGAATGGCTGGTCAGCCGCATCGTGAAGAACCACAACGAGACATGGCCCAATATCAACCGGAGAATGCAGACTTTCACAGAGTACAAAGAATACGTCTTCCTGGAAGGTACGTCCAAAGCCAAGAAGCTCTTCCAGCAACATGTGCATAGACTGAAGCAGGAACACATTGAGAAGCGTCGTAGAATTTACCTGAACACCTTGCCACAGGCCTTGAAAACGCTGGTGCCAGACCTAGATGAAATTGATCACCTCAGCTGGTCGGGGGTTCAGAAGGTTCTAGAGACCAAGAGGGAGTTCATTACATGGTTTGTGGTGCTTGACGACACCCCTTGGGAAACCACGCCGCACATAGACAACATGGACGATGAGCGGATCCCTCAGGATCTGCTGGAGACTCCTGCTGCCGAAGTTGTCTATGAACGTCACTTGGTACAACTACGAAATGATCGGAAGCGGGTCGAGTTGAGGTGGGAGTTCAAGGAAAAACTGAACATTTCTCCCTTTGTCACTCCCGGGAAACCCTGGGAAGAGGCTCGAAGCTTCATAATGAATGAGGAGCTCTACCAGTGGATCGAGGAAACTGAGTACCTGGAGATCTACAACAAGCACCAGAAGGAGATAATCGACAGGGCCAAAGAAGAATTCCAGGAACTTCTGCTGGAGTACTCAGAGCTATTCTATGAGCTTGAGCTGGACGCCAAGCCCAGCAAGGAAAAGATGGGCACAATTCAGGAAGTCCTTGGGGAGGAGCCAAGGTTCAAGGCCCTACAGAAACTGCAGGCTGAGAGGGACGCCCTTGTGCTGAAGCATATCCACTTTGTCTACCACCCTACAAAGGATACATGCCCCAATAGTCCCAATTGTGTTGATGGGAGGATAGAGCAAATTCTGGCATCTCGATTCCCCACCCGCTACTCTTTTACTGATGGGCAGAAGTCCCAGTATGGCGAAGGCAAAGTGGAGAGGATCAACCTTGTGATCCTGGGCAAAGATGGTCTGGCAAGGGAGATGGCCAATGAGATCAGAGCACTGTGCACCAACGATGACCGGTACATGCTGGAAGGGAGGATGTACGAGCTGTCGTTACGGCCCATTGAGGGCAACGTGCGTTTGCCTGTCAATTCCTTTCACACACCCACTTTCACGCCACACGGCTGCCTTTGCCTCTACAACTCCAAGGAGTCCTTATCGTATGTGATGGAGAGCATCGAAAAGCTTCGGGAGTCCACCATAGGCCGCAGGGACAATAGCTTGGCCATGCTCCCCCTGTCACTCCTTTTGGTGACCAAGCGTGGTGTGGGTTCGGTCGGGGACATTGGAGGGGAGACAGCCCATGGCCTGATCCTCCAGGGCCAGCAGGTTGCTGGCAGGCTGCAATGCAGCTACCTGGAGCCGGCCTCCCCCGGTGCAGGCTACGGGCGCAATGTGAACGAGAAGCAGATTAACCATGTCCTGAAGGATCTCCTGGAGACCCGCAGGACCACTGGTGGTCTTGGAAGCAGCTCTCCCCCTCCTGTGCCCGTCTTCAGGGACTCGCACACGCCACAAAGCTCAAGCTCTGAAGCGGATCTGCGCATTATCATGTGCCTGATGTGTGGCGACTCGTATGACGTGGACCAACTCCTTTCTCCCTTCCTGTTGCCCCAGCATTGCAAGCCAGCTTCCAGCCTCACTGGCGGCACCTCAGTGCTGTTAGATCTTCCAGTTGGCAGCCAGAAGCAGAGTATAGAGCTCTCTTTGCTCTCGTACCACTCTTCCTTCTCCCTGCGGAAGAGCCGGCTGGTTCACGGCTACATCGCGGTGTACTCTGCCAAGAGGAAAGCATCCATGGAAACCCTGTGTGCCTTTCTCTGTGAGGTGCAGGACATTATCCCTGTGCAGCTGATTGCTGTTGGGGAGAGCCAGGTGGAGCTAGCAGATTTTGACATGGCCCGGGAGCAGGTTTCGCAGGGAGAAGAACTGGCTCACGAGCTTGAGGCCCGCTTCAGTACCATTGTCTGTGGACCTGGTGGTGTTGTCGGAGGCCTGCATCGAATAGACCTCTTCCAGCCCTTCCTGAAGGAAGTAGTGGAGAAAAAGACCATTGTGGAGGCCACGCATATGTACGATAACGTGGCGGAAGCTTGCAGCACCAACGAGAGTGTCCACTCGCCTCGCTGCGGCTCACCAAGCCCCATCACCACTCTGCTGGACTCGGAGGATGATGTGGACCCCTCCCCACCCTATCCTCCTTTCAGGGATGACCTCTTTGGGATGACCTCTTTGACCTCTCACATGAGTGGCTACAAACCACCCGAGCTAGAGGTCAGCGACACCTTCTCTGTCATCTCTGAGACCTTTGAAAGCAAGATGAATAACAAGGTGCCTCCTCAGGTGCGGCCAAAGCCCACAGTTACATTTGACATCCGTAAGGTTGGCCCATACTCTGACCCAGCTGGCAACCGGCGCTCAATGCCCGCCGTGACGTGGCCACCGAGTGCCGACAGCGGCTACGACCCCTCTGACTACGCTGAGCCAATGGACGCCGTGGCGAAGCCTCGCCCCACAGAGGAAGAGAACATTTACTCTGTCCCCCACGACAGCACACAGGGCAAGATCATCACCATCCGTAACGCCAACAAGAGCCACTCGAATGGCGGTGGAAATGGCTCCGACAGTGAGGCCGACAGCAGCTCGCTGGAGCGCCGGCGAAAGCTGTCAGCGGCGGGTGTAAAGCCACGGCTGTACCGTGACCGCTCCAAGCGGCTGGGCAAGTTCAGCACTTTTCGCACCAGCTTCTCTATAGGCAGCGATGACGAGATGGGCGGGCCCCCCAAGACCAAGGAGGATGATGCGGGAGCACACAAGGGTGACAACTCGCTGAACGAGGAAGGAGAGGATCCCAAGAGAAAGAACACCCTCTGGAGTCTTGGCCGCAGAACAACTAAGGTAAGACACCACCAAAACTCTTCCTGATGCATTCATGTTGATATCCGTTTGGACAGTTTGAATATCTGTCTGCTTATGTTTAGTGTCTCTAGGAAGAGTGTGTTTGTGTTGTAAGATTGTGCTTGATATTCCTGAATGAATGTTAAAGTGTGTCTGTTATGTGTCGTTCTATAGGTTTTGCATAAGAGTGTTTACTTGTGCATGTCTCTATCGGTGTGTGTGGATGTGGGTGGGTGTGTATTCATAGTCAGGCTGTGAGTTGCAGAAAAAAATTAGTTTCTCAGAAAGGAGTGATCCAATCTTCATCTTACAATGCCAGGTATTTGGACGATGTGGCTGTGAATTCCTCAACCTTTGATATTGCGTAACACTTTGAGCGTCTTAAGCAGTTTCGGTTGAACTCCCCTCTGCTGTGCGGTAACCCTGAGCTGTGGGAGCTTTCTCAACGCCGCCTAATCGCAAATCCCCGTCCGCTCTGCTCCGACTGACTGCAGTGCGGCCACCAGCAGATTCTCTGTCACAATCACACTCACACTCGTGAGACACACACACTCCCAAACCAGTGGAGGGTGGCCAGATATTCCCTCGATCACCCTCCATGTCCCTGACAGACATTGCCTGCTCTGCCAGATGCCTGCTTGAACTCCTCACTAAATAGTTAGAAATGTTACAATTGAGTGACAATCTAACTCTTTAGTTATAATGTAAGCCCTTGGCCACACTGCTCTCCTTAGCTGTGCATGACTGTTTCCTCACTGCAGTGCACTGCAGAGATTCATGTGTGTTCATATTGTTGACCCTGCTGCTCTGGCTTTATCTATTTCCATGACTGTGATTTAACCCCACTTTGACTAGAATAAAAGGTTATGTTTTCATACGATATATTGATAGCACTATTGACAGATCTCTAACTGTTTGAATAATTTACCTCATGCATGAACCCCCCATTCTGAAACTGAGATGAAATTGATAGGATAGGTTAAATGAAATCATAAATGGCAGTTTTGTCTCCAGAAGCTTCTTTCTTTCATCCTTTCGCCCCTACTCCCGCCCTGTTTGTCGTCCGAGCTGCTTTATCCAGGAGTAATGCCGGGCTTTGGGCTAATCTCAAATCACAAACCTGGGCCTGCTGCTGTCACTGCCGGAGAGCTCAGGGGTTTTAGTTATTTTATATTACTTACCCTCCTGTTGGTCGCATCGCCTACCCAAACAAGAGCAGCCTGAAAGCCCATGGTAAATCACCAGATGAGCCAGTTTGTGAGTCAGCTGGGAAATTCAGTCCTGAATGTTCTCTCACTGACTGTGTGTGTGTGAGAGAGAGAGAAAGAGAGACGTCACTAAACACGAAATAACCGACTCTAACCTTTGTCCCAGAAATCAACTAATGCTAATCTCCTGATAAGACACACTATGTGTTTTATTGATCAATATTTATTTTACATAAAGTTTGGTTTGTATTGGATTTGTGGCAGCGGTGGTAAACTTTCACCTGACTGTTAATTCCCTGTGTCTTTCTCAGTTTGTTTTGCCATTCTGAGGCGTCGGCAGGGCTGATGGCTGGCATGCTGTCGCATCCGTCAGCTGTCACGTTTGTCACTAAAGCCCCTCGCTGATCTCTGTGGCACACATTTACACCCGCTGACAGCCCTAAATGTCATCAGTTAAAGAGCGAGCCTGCATGCTTATTATTAGAACAGCTTGAGGGTCCAAGAGGAAGTGTGTTTTTTCTCTCTTTCTCTCTCTCTCTCTGTGTTTGTGTGTGTGTGTGTGTGTGTGTATGTGTGCGTGCGCGCATGTGTTTGTGTGTGTGTGCGTGTGTGCAGTGTCTATTTAGATGATATTAATGTGGAGGGGGCAGTGATGCCCCATGTGTGTGTATAATGACATTAGTGTTAAGAAGGCGTTGTGAGGGCTTTTGTCAGTGTGTGTGTGTGTGTGTGTGTGTGTCAGTCATAGATGGAGGACAACAGGGAACAGGATGATATAATTATGTGACAGCAAATGAGTGTGTGGATGTGTGTGTGAGTGCCACTGTTGTGCATGTCAGAAGTGTACCACAATGGTCTGTTTCCGCAGCTCTATGAGACCCAGGTAAAAATCCTGAGGGGTGAAATGAGAGGATAAAAGATGAGAAGAGAGGGAAAGAAAAGAAGGAAGTGAGAGAGGTAGGGAAGGAAGGAGCAGGAAGAGAATCTTACAGTTCTTTATAAACCAAAGTACGTCAATAAAAGCGTGTGAGAGACAGAAAGCACTCTCTACCCTGCTTGGTTGCAAGGGAACTATTAAGAGAGCATTGATAGTCAAGGGGGTGGGGGTGGTGAAGATGGAGAGAGCACATTCTCATTTTTCCTCCTTGCCTCAGAGGAGTCGTTACTCGCACGTCTGCTCGACTCACCTGTTCTCAGGTGTGCTGCTGCTGTTGCGGCCGGTTAAACTGGACTCATTGAAGCCTGCACTGTAGATGCCCACCATCTGGGCCTGGGAAAAAGAGTCCATTTACAGAGGCCCAGGGTCAGTGATGAACAAGCCGTTTTTCCCGTCTCCCTGCTCAAGAGCTACTGCATGAGTACGCAGGGAATCCACACACACATACACACGCACGCGCAAACACACACACACACACACACAGACTATATTGTGTATTTTCCTCCCTTTCTCTCACTTTTCTCTTTTACACACACACACTCAAACTGAATACTCCAACTCATAAATTAGACATTTTCCCTCCCTCCCACACAAACAAATACACACACACATGCACACGGACACACATTCTCCCCCTCCCGTACTTTTTTTCTTTAAGGACTCACACACACACCCACACACACACCTCGGGCCCCCTTCTCCCTGTCTGCGTGATTAAACCACATTCCTGTCGTATACCGGTGAGCTGCAGGCCGGAGGAAGAGGAAGAGCAGGGGCTGGAAATTGTTTTCCTTAGACCCCCTCAAGCCCCTTTAAAGCAAAATCTCCTCCTCAGCCAATAAGAGGAATGCCTCAGATTCCTCACCCTCGTCCACTCTCAGCCCCAACGCCAACCACGACTGGCACCAGAGAGAGAGAGAGAGAGAGAGAGTGAGAGAGAAATAGGACAGGGAGATGGCAAAAGAGTGAGTGAGTGAATGAGCGAAAAAGAGTCTTCTCTCTATCTATCTAGAGAGGTTTCTCTATCTATTATGCATATTGTCTGTTTGTGTGTGAGCGTGCATGCATGTGTTTGCGGGCGTGTGTGTGTGAGAGAGAGAATATTAGAGAGGCGCCTGTGTCGTCATGTTCAGCAGTCCGGTGGCATATCCTGTCTCTGTCATGGCTGCTGAAGGCGCTGCCGTCTATGCTGCATTTCAGGAAACAAAGAATAGAAAAACATCACAATTTCTCTACATGCAAGCATAAACATGGAGAGAGGCACGCTGATAACTTTGTGTACAGCCACTACACACACACACACACACACACACACTCATACAGATACATATACACACACACACTAAGGAAAAGTGTATGAAGTTTCTCCGATGCTTGTGGACAAGGGTGGGGGTGGGAGACAGACGGAGGCTGTGTAAACAAACAGACAAGAAAGCAGAGAGGAGAAACACGGAAGAGCATGGAAGAAGAGTTCCAGTCAGAACGACCTCAAAAAGCTATGTCTGTGTGTGTGTGAGAGGGAGAGAGCAGAGGAAATAAATGAGTCAAAAATATTTTTGTTATGAGATTAACACAGACAAATACCTGAGGAAAGAAAGCATCATCATCTTTTTAGGTATTGTGCGATCTTTTAATGAAGGGCAAAGAGGACTCTCTCTCTCTTTCTTTTTCTCTATCTTTCTTTCTCTCTCTCTCCCCCCTCCTTCCTCTCCCTCTGCTAAGGCCACCGCTAAGCTCTGTGTAGAGTCTGACAGCTCTGCAGTGTCTGTGCACCCAGCCAACTGTGACGCCACGGCTGTTGCAGCAAAGCATGCTGGGTACTCACTCTGGGCCCTCCCCAGGGGAGTGATGACAGACTCTCTCTAGACCTTCACGGCAACCGGACTAGACCCACAAACCAGCCATGGTGCAGTGGCACCCGGCCTTTTGCTAAAATACACGTGTGTGTGTGCGTCTTTTCTCACACATAAGCATTTTGTGTGAAAAAAAGGAGAGACCCTGCAGGAAAGACAGATGGAGAAGGGGAGAAAAAGAGGGATAGAGAGAGACATGGATGGATAGATGGATGGAGGGGAGAAAGAGATAAGAAAAGAGGATTTCAGAGAGAGAGAGAGAGAGAGAGAGAGAGAGAAAGTGAGGGAGGAAGGAGGAATAGAGGAGATAAAGGTCAGACACCACCGGACAGGCATTTCAGAAAAAGAAAAAAAATACTAAGTAAAGGAATGTCCGATTGCTTATCAGCCTAAGCCGAGGAATTAAATCCTAGGGGTGTTTGTATGTGTGTGTGTGTGTGTGTGTGTGTGTGTGTGTGCGTAACTTTATGTGTGTGTATAGCTTCTGTCTGTGGTTGCATATGAGTTTGTTTGAGGAAGTGTGAGTGTTTGAACACATTCTTGCAAGTGTTTGGACTTGTTGTTTTATGGTATGTTTGTTTGAGTTTGCCATTTGTATGTACATCAATGTTCTGTGTGTTATGTGTGTTTGTTTGCATTATTGTTGTTTGCGTGTGCGTGTGTGTGTGTGTGTGCGCACACGCACTTGTCTGCTCGTATCCAGTGCAGTTGTTAAACTGTTTCCGACCTCTAATTTGTCCTTTCTTTGTTTCTTTCATGTCTCTGTCTCCACCCCCCCTCTCTCTGTCTCTCTGTGTAGCAGAAGAGACCAAAACCACGTCAGTCCATCTCGAAGCCCCTGGAGAGTAACTACTTTGGGGTCCCGCTGGCACAGGTGGTCTCCCCCGAGAGGCCTATTCCCTTATTCATCGACAAGTGCATCCGCTACATTGAGGCCACAGGTAAGAAGCTCCACTCCCAAATCACTCCCCCAACTCTTGTATGGGTCAGAATGGAGGACTCTGCTATACATGGGGTTCTATGTGTCTCCTATGCCACACATATGATTCCACCCCTACAAATGCCCATTCAACGGTTCAGCGGTGAAAACGGGGAGCTAGCTGGACCACCGAGCCGCATGATCTTATGGTCAGTCTCCTAAGCACTGTGTTTGAATGGGCATTTGTAGGGGTGGAATCATATGTGTGGCATAGGTGACATGTGTGGCATAGGTTACACATAGAACACACACCACCCAGACACCATCCACGCACCATCTCTTCACCTCAAACAAACTTTCCCCTTCCAACACAACTTGGGAATATCCAAATGATATACTCATTTGCACTGCACTGTGATTGCAAGAGTCTGCTAGCTGTAGCTGTCTGCTGACGTGTGAATGTAGCCTGTGGGTCAGTGAAGGCTGGAGCAGCAGCAGCAGCAGCTGGTGGTGGTGGTGGTGTAGATGACTGGATGTGTTTGCCTCGGGCACAGAGACTGACGAGGGCAGCCAAGGAGCAGGGGCTGGCCAGGGCTGTCAGTGGGCTTTATAGATTATTTTTTATATAGTATGTATGTGTGTGTGTGTGTGTGTGTGTGTGTGTGTGTGTATACACACACACACACACACACATGATATCTTTTCCGTTTATCTCAGTATCTCATCTTTCTGCTTCTTCGGAAAACACATCTGTCCCTGAAGACACACACAGCTAGGCAATATGTAGGCCTACTGACTACATTAGGTTAACAATACCTATAGGTAATTATACGTTATGACCACTATTTTGCAAACCAGGGCTGTCTGTTAAAAATCAACATTTTTCTGTTGGGTTCGAAAGCCAGAACCTTCCTACTCATCATGGCATCCACCAACATGGATGTAACTTTTAAAAAGAAGGAAAAAATGGATTAAGGTTGTGTGCAATTGAAGTGGAGGACAGGACTTCTCTTCAGACAGTCATAGGTGACAGACAGTTCAAAGTCTGTCCCTGCTGCAGTTTGTGTCTGCTGCTTCCGAGGCGTGGAGTTAAATTACACACGCTCAGAGAACTGGTTCGGTAAGGGCAGTTGGCAGATTCTCTTCACATCGCATTTTTTCGTGTTGCAGTCCTTAGCATAGTTTTCCTAAACTCGTCTTGCACTCTTGCTCATCATCGAACTGTTTCGAAAACTTTCAAAGTGCTGATTTGCTGCTACACTAAATCACGTGACGGAAAGGTCAACTTATCATTGGTTAAAGTCGAAAGCAGCGACGCGGCAGTGTTTGCAGGTGCTTGAGAAACGGTCAGAGGACAAAGGCATAGGTGCGTTTATTTGTGATGCAGCACAAATACAGAAAAAAACGTCATTGAGAAATGACATCGTATGTAGGTGTGAATCGAGTCCATGTTTTGTTTTTTTAGCGATTTATCATGCAGCCCTACATGTTTTTATAGAGACAGATGTGGAGATAGAAAAGGAGAAGGAAAAGAAGACGGTGAGAGAGAGATGGAGTAAGAGAGAGCTTGTGAGCGAGTGAAAGAAAGGTGAGAGCTGAAAGAGTGTGAGAGATGGGTGGAAAGAAGGGGTGAATGGAGAGGAGGAGGTGAGGTAGTGATGGAGTCGGGGGCGGCAGAGAGAAATGCAAGAGAATGAGGCAGAGTGGTCAAAGAGTGCTTTACGTTGTTCTTCTCTAATGTGAATATATGAACCTCTATTATTTGTCTGAATGCTTTGGCCATGCAGCTATGATTTGTAATGCCAGTAAAGCATGTTTGAGTTGAATTGAAATTCATTGAATTCAGTGGGAGGAATAGAGTGTGAATGAGTGAGTGAAAGTGTGTGAGAAATGGATAGAAAGAGGGGATGCAGGGAGAGGAAGGAGGGATGGGCAGAGAGGAGTGTGGAGGGGCTTTGCTCTGCTGTGTGTGTGTGTGTGTGTGTGTGTGTGTGTGTGTGTGTGTGTTAGTCACACTTGATCTCTGCAGGGACCAGGCCCAGTGGGAACTCGATAATGGGCATGTCCACCCTCTTCAGTCACACACACCACCCACACACCAT
>JAIFZK010000020.1:6132500-6172500 GCA_027481765.1 Tenualosa thibaudeaui | reverse complement strand
AAATAATCTCCCAACACATGCAGTGTGTTGGGAGATTTTCCACTATAGAACTCACACAGATAGCGTGTTTGTCATGTGTGGTGTAGGTTATCCAAACTAGCTATCTTCCTTTTCCTCTTGCTGCATGACTCTCTCTCTCTCTCTCTCTTTCTCTCTTTTTTTCTCTCCCTGTCACTCTTTTATTCTCTTCCTTTCTCTCTCTCTTACCATCTCTATCTTTCCCACACACACACACATGTACACACGCTTTAAGTGGTGATATTTGAATATTTAAAGGCCTTGTTTGAAGGTTGAAAGGTTAAAGGTCTTTAATGAAGTTAAATTCATAGGTTCATGATAAGTGTACCTCTCCACAACAGGGTGAGCCAGCTGAACCGTGTGAACCTGATGACCAGTGAGAACCTGTCCATCTGTTTCTGGCCCACGCTCATGCGGCCTGACTTCACCACCATGGACGCGCTGACCGCCACACGCACCTACCAGACAATCATCGAGACCTTCATCCACCAGTGTCCCTACTTCTTCTACAATCAGCCGCTGGCGTCCGACATCCCCGCGCCCTCCTCCGGTAACGTCATGGGCGGTGGCATCGGCATCGGCAGTCTCGGCGTGGGTGGGGGCGGCGCCGCCATTGGCATTCCCGGCTCACCGACCTCTGCCATGGCGCCCGGCTCTTCCACCGCCCCAGGGAGTGCGGGCTACTCTTCCTCCTCCTCGTCCATGACCACCTTCCAGCCGCTGACGCCACCGGTCATCCCAGGCTTCACGCCGCCCCATCAGCTCTTCCAGATGCAACAACAACAACAACAACAACAGTCCCCTCCCCATTCTCCGCCCCCGACTCCTCAGTCACCAATCCAGGCCCTCATGCCCCCTCTGCATCCTCACCACCACACCCCACCCACCGAACAACACATGCTGTAGATGGAGGGAGAGAGAGAGAGAGAGAGAGAAGGAGGGATGAAGGTGAAATAGAGGAGAGTTGGGAAACAGATGGGATGAGAGTAGGAATGAAAATGGGATAGATAGAGAGAAAGAGAGAGAGGCAGGCTGTAGAATGTAGAACGGTTGGAGGAGGACCCATAATGAGATTTTCTTGAAGGGATCTAGGAGAAGAAGGGGGGATATGAAGAGAGAAGAGGAAGTGCACAGTAGGGAGGGAGGAGAGGGGGGGCTGTGGGTCACACCCTACCTTTGGACCTGATTTAGATTTCTAGAGAGTTCTGGGGGATGGTGTTTCCATCATGTCCAGGCAAATGCAGGTGAGAACACGGGGATGCAAGGCGGACAGAGAAAGGGAGAAAAGAAGAGATTACCACTTATTTGAGCCACTTTATCCTTGCTTTGTACTCCTCCTAGGCCAGCTCCCCTACACACACACACACACACACACACACACACACACACACCTCAGCTACACTCTGTGGCAGTAGCAGTGCAGTGCAGTCGTCCGTGATCTCAGCTCCTCTTCAGTTGCCTTCTCTTTCCAGTTTCCTTTGCTGCCTTAGTATGCCCACACACACACACACACATACAAAGCCTGGTGTTGGTCCTCCAGACCCTCTGAGAAGCTGTTTGAACCCTGCAAGCAGGTTTGGAATTGGGAGAGAGAAAGGTCAAAGACATGATGATCTTGACCCCTTTGTGACCTCTGAACTTTGTCCTTTTGTCTAAGGGGGGTATTGGGACCACTCCTTTTCCTGCCACCGCCCTGCTTTCCTTTCCAAGTGCGCACCCAGAAGACCACTAGACTGACCCCTAACCTGCATCTGAACACTGCAAATATTACTGTTTACTACAGCTGGGCTAAAACAACCACAACAACAACTTGGAGAATGTTGGACGTGTTTCTCCAGCACAGAAACTGTCAGCTATTTCCTACGGACACATTCCTGATGCCTCACCTCATTACAGGTGCAGATAAACCGCTGACAGACACACACACACACACACACACACACACACAGTGAACACACACACACACAAGCTCTCCAAACTCAACTAACTGGATTCCGTTCCTCTTGAAGGCCTGGATATATCCAGCTCTGGGAGCCAATCAACCAATCATCCGCTCGGCATCATGGGATAGTATTTGATGTCAGGCCATCCTCCTCTCCTTTTCTTCTTCCACCTCCTCTTCCACCGGTCTTCCTCTTCTCCCTCCCTCTCTCTTCCCCAGCCCAGAGCCAGAGCCTCCAGTTGAAACTGGATGATTGATGTTTTTTTATATAGAGGAGAAGAAGAAGAAGCAAACAAATCGAATGTCTGCCTAAAGTTCCCTTAGTCTGACTTCATTCCTACTGTCTTTCCTCCATTTCCTGTTTCCTCCCTGCGGGCTGGACCAATGAGGCAGCTCGATAGAGAGTTCCTTCCCGGTTGCCACCCAATCAATAAGTGTTTTCAAGTTCATAGGAACCATCTGCTCCCCCCCTTTTTTCATATGTATACGCATCACTTCCTAGCTTTTGTGCTTTCTGCATCTGGGGCGGGGCTTGTGTTTGTCATTGACAGGAGCAAGAGAAGTGTCAAAGGTAATGGGAGATATGTTGGGACGTTCCAGAAAATTGCATATCAAGCCAATATCTGTTAACAAAAAGAAAGAAAATGAAATGAAAGATGAATATGTCGGCCTGTGTTTCGAAGAAGAATGTCATGACGCTGTGTGTGAGTGTGTGTGTGTGTGTGTGTGTGCAGAGAGGAGAGGGAGGTGGCACAGGGCAAGCCATGCTGAACTGAGGTGACGTGGCAGGTCTTGTGAGCCAATAATGAAGATGTCAGCTGAACTTTGGTGGCATTCATGTGTGTCCTGATGAATCACCACGCTGGAAAGGGATGTTTGTCTGAGGCTGATAAGAACAGAAGGCAACAGAGGTCAGGGAAGAGGAAACTAGCAGAGAGGGAGAGGGAGAAAGAAAGGGAGGTATGGAGCAAGAGTGCAGAGGGAGGGAGAAGTAAAAGTTGTTTCCCTTCTTTTCATGGCTGGATGCGACGGACAGACTCAGCAGACAGATAAGTAAACAGATAGATTGACAGACACAAGAACAGAAATATAGGTGGACAGACAGACAGGAAGGCAGGTAGGCAAGCATGCAGACAGTTTGGCCGGCAGACAGACAGACAGACAGACAGACAGACAAACAAGCAGGCAGACAGAGTGATCCATGGCACTGACAGAGTGTATCTGTGTGTAATGGGATTTCAAGTGACCGTTGTGACCCCAGTGGATGTGTGAGGGGAATACAGAGAACTTGGAGGCGACAGAGACCGTACTGCTGGGTTCCTTGCTGCTGAACGCACCGCTAATCCTGTCCAGGAGACTGTCCCATGGACGGCCGCTCACGCGCACTCAGGTGCTCAGACTCGCCACCAGCTCATCCTGGTAAACAGATGAGAGAGAGAGTAGAAAACCCTGAGTGAAAGTCATCTTATTGGTGTTCCAGTCTAGTGATGAGGCTTTGAAACCATGGGATGAAGAAATCCATTTTAAAAGTTCCAGTCTCATTCCCAACAGGCGTTTTGTGCTGCACATTACTTCAGCTCTTCAGGAGACTCCGCCCCTTGGGCGAGTTTGCCTTGTCTTTCTGGTGTGGCGCTGCTTGACCTCCAGTGCTATGCTGCCATCTGCTGTTGCATGGCGGAACTGCAGATTCTTAAGAAGGAGAGCTACATTCAGTACAGAGGAGGAAGAATAGGAATCAACTTGAGCACATTAATGATGGTTGTTAAATATTGAAGGCATTTAGTGTTTAAGTTGAATATCTGTCTTCGGAAAAGTCTAAGTGCCATGCTCACACTTTAGTTGTACCTGTCTGTACCTGATAACACCTGCTGTTCATATAGACTGACTCTCAATCCTCTTTGCTCCTGTCAATTACATCCTCATGTGAGCTGCGATTGGTTGGTAGAAACATCATCTCTTCATGAGTAACCAGATAGGCTGTGGATTCTGCCTTTTCCCGCCTCTGTCCTTCATCTGCCATGTCATTTATACCATTTTGTGCATTCCTTCTGTCCATCTTTCTTTCTCTCTTCCTCTATTTCTTTCTCAATTCCTCTATTTTTTTCTTCTTTCTCTCTCCATTTCTCTCTTGCTCTCTCTCACTCTTTCTGTCTGCCCTTAAGTGTGTCTTTGAGAGAGAAGCTGGCAGTTATGTTTTGGGAAATGGGGTGGGAGTCAGGAGACTGCTCCTCTGGTACTTTAGCTATTAGTTTTGAGCGGAACACAGCCTAGACGCCTTTTCTGTGTATATCAACATGTTTATATAGAACCAGACTGTGAGAGGCGTCCAAAGACTGTGCAGAGGTAAACAGAAACAAACAGACAAACAGACAAATAAAAACAACAGCAAGAAAAGTGTAAGAGAGAGGAAGTCTACAAAAAAATGTATTAAAGTGAATAATGTGACCTTGGTTCAGCGGATCGCTCCGGCTGCATCACTCTTTGTTTTCTTTGTTTGTTTTTCTTTCTTTTTTTTGGTGACAGACTGTCTGTTAAGTTAAAATGAGAAACAAGCAAAAGTATATTCCGGAAAAAAAAATAAAGGTTGTTTATTTGTATGTTAGGGAGAGGGGGGGGAATCTAACATGTGGCCCTTTAGTCTGTGGTGATAGATAAAATAAGTATGTTTTCTTTTATGTTTTATTTTTTAATAATTAAAAAAAATAAAAACAAATAAAATGTTTTTTAAAAACATTTTTGTGAAAGGAGTAAAGGCCACCGCCAATGTAGTGCATGAATCGAGCTTGGGAAACGGATGATGGTTTGGATGGATGGTCAGACCTTCATTCTTTGTGCTTATGAAAGGATTTTAAAAATGAAAATGAAATAAAGACAAATGAAATACAGATACACAGGAAAAAAATGAAGTACACAAAAAGAGACATTGACACACACATACACACACTCACTCACACCTACCACAAATCATGTTTTTGCTTTGGTTTCAGTTTTTTGTTTTTTTTTTTGCGAAGGGTATGGTCATGTTTCTCTTTGGGAAAATTGTGTGTGAGTGTGGTGTGTGTGTGTGCGTGTGTATGTATGTGTGTGTAAGAGGTCTTGGCCTTACTTCAGTGAGCTGTACCATAGTTAATAAATCAATCTTGTAAAGTTGGGCCCTCTGTGTGTGTTTTATGTTTTTATTATTGTTTTGGTGATCTGGTGTTGCAGGAGATTCCCACGGACTTGGCTCTGTCAGCCAAAGCAAAGGGTGAGTGAGGTCATGGGAACATGTTCAGATGAAAATATACACCTTTATGGTCCTTTGATTGGCGTCACCTTCTTAGGTTGCAAAAAAAAAGAATGCAATGCATCATTCTCATACCAAATACATTTGAAAAAGAATTGCATTTTTGTGAGGTTTTAGGGAATTCCAGTGAATTCTGCAAAACATCAAAAAATTGTGAAAATAAATCAGTCTGTTTCCTCAGGCCAAATATATTTTGCCATTTAGATTGCCACTTGGCACAGAGGAATATATAAAGCTAACAACTTTCAAGTTTTAAGAAACTGCAGTCAACGAATTTTAAGGTTTTTTTATTTAAAAGAATGGCCCAGGCTTGTCAACAAATTGATTATAAATTAGTGCTCTATCCCTGAATGAGAAACCTTTGTCCAGACAGTCTGACAACAAGTCCTGGGAACAAGTGCAGAGAGGTACAGCAGGCTTGTGTGACAACTTTGTTTGCTAACAAAGAATATTTGGTAAATAAAATATTCACTCATTCACTGCATACACTAGAGCACTATAAAGTATGTAAGCACTAGTCGAGGTCCAGATCCACCCTAGGATAGGCCCCTGGGCCCCTGGTAAGGTTTGTTAAAGGGCCTCCAGTTTGCCTATGTGGGGCTTTTCACCATGTCATTTTGCCAATGAGAAGTAAGAATTGAATCTTCATCGGACATAGTATCACGTGTAGCGACAGACTGTAGCATTACAAAAACATAACAATGAAAAGATGTCTCGAACCTTAGTCCAGTCAAAGAGGTGTTTGCCAGCCCCCCCACCCCCCCAAAAAAATGTCTGAGTGCCATTTTACAGTGACCCAGCCTGACCTTTTTATCAAGTCTGCGCCAAGCTGGATCAATGGAGATGGCCTTTTTGCCATGTCTCTCCCAATTCTGAACGTTCCCAACCAGGGCGGCCCAGGCGGGTTGGAAAAGGGCACGCTCCAGGCACTCCGAACACGTGAACTTTCCCCCCTGACCTTTCGAGATGAGGTTGTCTGCAGCGCTCTGTGTGTGTGTGTGAGGGAGAGAGAGGGAGAGCGTGTGAGAGACACAGTCAGCATCTTCCATATTCTCAATATATTGGTGTGGTTGCACTCTCTGTTAAAAGGTCAACAGGCTTGTGAAGATAGGCTAATTCTAAATGACTGGAAGAGCTCTGAGAAAGATGAGTGGGCCAAATTCAGCCTGCTCTGCTGTCACCTGTTGTGACGAGAACAAATGCTGAAGGACAATTGGCCACTCGTTTTAAGAAGATTGAAAGGGAAGTCAGTAAGCTGCCTTCCTGGGACAATTTACAGATGATACAGTCTTAACTTGCTAAACTGCAGTTGCACTCAATAGCCACAAGATGTCTGACTTGTAACAGGTTGTTATTCGTGGAAGCCTTTTAGATTAATATTTAACTTGGAACAACCTCTATGAAATCTGTGAAGAGGCTCGTCTGAATTCTGAAGTGACTAGATATTGAAAAATTAAGAATAATATGTTATGACAAGGTTTATTTAGCAAGGTCATTTGCCTTAGTAGCATAAAGACGACAAATGAGGTGAAGCTGTTTTAACACGTGCCGTTTTTCCAGTAGAAAATGAATATTCACATTTTATTCAACAAAATCATGATACAGTCCGTGGTCTTTTTTTTTTTAGCTATCTAGCCTATTTATAGACTGTGTGTCACTTTGTGAAAACTTGCTGCTTTTTCTTTTTTGTATTCGTTCTGTCTATTTTTTTTTTGTTTGTTTTTTGTTTTTGTTTTTTTGCTGGGAGTTGAGGAGAAAGTGGGGCTGCTATCCCTCTCTCGTCTTATGATCAGTCGGAGCACGTATCGCTGCTCATCCGTGTCTCTGTCCTAGTCTCGCTGCTGCTGCGCCGGTTGAATTCAGATGCGCCGACACCGACGCCGCAAGTTCTCGCCACAGGTGGAAAAAGCAACTCATATCAATACGGACCATACGAGTCGGTCGGTCTCGGCGCCGATCGCTCTCATTGATGATTTTGTGAGCACCCATTCGCCCCAAGGAGGATATCGATCGTCTGGGTCACTGTGGTATTTCAATATCGAAACCTCGATTGATGGCGTGGCGAGCCGGAGAGGATGTTATTGACAATGGGAAGTGAGATGGTCAAATTGATGTGTGCCTGCCCTGGTCGTGCGCGAGAGACAAATTTGCGGCACTTTAGCGGCCCTGGAGGCGCTCAGAGGTCTAATGTGATAATTGGTGGCAAGTTGCATGGTGCCTCTGTTCTTGGCTTAAATTGATGTGATGTTTGAGAAACATAAAAAACAATAGCTCACTTGTAATTATGGATCAGAGGGTTGTTCTAATTATCACAGTCTGGAAGTTTATCCCAGAGACTATAGCTGTGTCCACTCATAGCCTACATAAACCATTGTTCCCTTCCAGACAAATTTAGGTGGGCTGTCAACGTACATTCTACAGGCCTTCTACAGTTATGCTTTAGGTCAAATTTAGAGAAAATAGGGTATATACACACATGCATGATCTGAAAACTCACATACTTGTTAACTTTTAACAAAGGTGTTAAAATTTCTTTGTTTCCTTTATTTCTAAAGACATTGAAAAGAAAAAGGATGGGGAAAAAATACAGGTCAGGTACTTAAAATCCTTCATTAATTCTATGAGCAGGGCCAGTAAAAGGGACTGGACTTGCAGTACAAAGTGAACATGCCCCAAGTTGATCCAGGAGAACTCTCCGCACTGGGCTAGTCTCATGCCCCTCTTTAAGTGGCTCAGGGGCACTTGCAGTTCTTACTGGGGATCTGTGTAATAGCAGCTTCAGTGGTGGGATTATCTGGCTCGATGAGCCGCTCTTTACTTCAAACCTCACACTAGCATCAGTGATCGGCTGCAAAGGCTGACAGGTTAAGTGAATCCCCCCCCCACCCCCATCCTTAGGTTGCTGCCAAAGCTTCTTGAGATTCAGCTGGTATGTTTTGTTGCTTTAAGGATAACCAGACCATTTTTTTGGTTTGATTAAATCATTATTGTTTTTCCAGCACCCTTTCTCTGGTTCTCTGCTCCTTAGAATCTCCAAGTTGTCTAAAGTTGTTTCCTTGTGATATGTACTGAGACAGTTGTAGGTATATGCAGTGTATGTAAGTTCTGTGTGCGCACTGAAGGGCTGCAGCAAAGTTGCCTAAATCCAAAGTCCTAAATCTGGTGCCAGTCTATAACTACAGAAACAAAGCCAACATCTCTGCTGTTCTGGTACTGTGGGTGTAGACGAGGAATCTCCAACACATGTTAGCTGATTATGTTTTCTGATGTGGAAAAGAAATGCAATTATTAAATGTATGAGTGTAGCAACATTTTTTTCCTTTAGCATGATTAATTATGCTGTTTAATTCTGAGATCCGGCACCGCAGCTCGCCGTAATTTCCCCATGGCCTTCTTGTGTTCCTCCTTTTTTTTTTTTTTTTCTTGGTTGTTTGTTGCGTGCGTTCATTTTGAAATGAATCACAGCTCCAACGCTGGACTTAGCGTCAACTGGGAGAACTGGGAGAGAGGGAAAAAAAATTGTGATCATGGAAAAATACATTCTGACCTTGTCAGGAACATAACATACATAGCATGTGATAAATATATAATATGTATTTAAAATACATGTGATAAATATATCATGTGTATTAAAAATAGGAAAATAGATTCCATCTTGAGACCACGGTGACTACAGAAGATTGCTGCACACAGATGCTAAAAGCCCAAATGAGTTGGTGACGCTGCCACTGAAGTGGAGATAAAGGGACAGACAGGGCCACACATGTCACACGTGGAAGAGAGGATGAGTGCAACAATGGACAGGTATGGGACTGAGTGTATGGGATGTACTGTGTGGGTCGTCTGAAGCTGTTTTATGTATTTTCTGTTTTCCCTCCTTTCTCTCTCTCTCTCTCTCTCTCACACACACATACAAACACAGATACACACACACATTCTCAGTTTCAACTTCATTCAGAATAATTCACGTCTTCTATGTTTGCTATCTCTCTCCCATACACACTCTCTCTCTCTCACACACACACACAAATACACATGTGCAGTACCCCCCTGGATGTCCCTGTGGCTGGGAAGCCCTTCATGTGCTCTTGACAGTTCCAGGCTAGCCCTGGCTCCTCTCGTCCCTCTCAGAGCCCCGTGGAGGATCCTGCCCAGATCCAGGTCTTTGAGCCCCAAAGCCGCACCATAATCCTCCCCCCATCGATCGCCCTGAGAAATTCCCCCAGAGCACAGCAGGAACCAACCCTCTGCCCCCCCTCCCCATTTCTCCCCAGTAGACCATAACCAGTAGCTCCCACCACCAGGAGATGTGGAGAAAACAAGGAGTGAGTGAGGCGAGATGAAGAAGAGACACGTGAAAGAACGAAGGATGGACGAAAGAAAGAAGAAAAGAAAGTAACTGATGGAGAGAAAGATAGAATGCATTTAGTCAAGTTGAAACTGTCGACTTTCTGTGGCCTCTACTTCCTGTTTGACCCCTCTTTGTAGCATGTTTGTATCAGCGTAGACGGTTGATTGGTCACCAAAATGGCTTTGGCCTATAGTTGGCATTCTGACCTGGGCTCCATCTTTGAGTGCTTCTAAGGGTGTTGGATTTAAAGTTAGTCAGTATTGCTATTTTGGGAATATGGGCAAGGTCAGACCTAAGTAGGACCACCAGACTTATTTGGAGTGCACCATAGACAGCTAGAGGAGGGACTGAGATTAATTGAAGAGCTGGATTAAACACACAAAGTAGATTAGAATCATGGATGTTATCTTTAAAGCTGTCATATCATCCATTTAAGAGGCTGACTACTGTATTTTTATGACTTTCTTTCTTTCTATCTTTTTTTCTTTTGTTCTTTCTTTCTGTCTTCAGATTTCTTTCTTATTTTAGGTCCTTCAGGTAGGCAATTTGTTTGGATGGTCCTGTACCCCAATCAGTGAGGTTTTGCCTGTGGTGGAAGATGGGGGGCTGTGGTCATGTCAGAGGTGTACTCTCTGGAGGTGAGTCTGGCCACACTGATATTCATATCATCACAAGACTGCAATGCTCAAAGGAGAGGGAGAAGAAGAAGGAGAAGAAATACACACACACACACACACACACACGCACGCACATGCACGCACATACATCGAAGAAAAAGACACTTAATAATTCATTTACTCACTCCAGCACAAGGCTACACTGCCGAGTTTGTTTCAGTCAGCGAAATATAAACACACAGACACACATACACTATATAAATATATATATATATATAGATATTCTGAAGCAAAGCATGTTTCTCTTTTAAGATCCATATCATTGCCTTCAATAAAATCTTCAACCAAAGCACACACACACACACAGTTGTCAAATAAGAATCAGAGCTGTGCTTGACGTTTGGTTGTACTTGGAACAATTTCTACTCAAATTTCAGAATGTCGGACTTTCGTTCGTTCCTCTGTGGTCCATAGAGCTGTAGGGAGCTCTAAAATAAATAACATTGTCCTGTCTAGTCCACAAAACATTACTGAGCGCTGTAAAGAACAAAATTCTGTAAGACAGACGTACATCCTGTCTAGTCCACCGAGCTCTGTCAAGGAGGGAAACTGTGTCCTCTCCAGTCTTTCAACAATAAAAACAAAAACAATACCTGAATGTTCTATTTCCTTCCTAATGTTTAGACCCTCTGATATCCCATCAGACAGCCAAATGGAATGTTAAAAAGGAAACTGTGTGGGAACAGCTTTGGCGCTAATACTTGAAATCTCTTGAAATCTCTTGAAATGCTCTATAGAGCTCTGTCTAGGAATGAAATTGTGTATACAGACTTGTGTCCTCTTTACTCCACAGAGCTGTACTCAGACCTGTCTATCAGAGTAAAATGGTGTATACAGACTTATGTCCTCTCTAGTCCATAGAGCTGTTCTGAGCTCAGCTGGAACAGGCACTTGTGCCTAATTCCCTTTGCTGTTCTACTCTCCTCTGTGAGTATGCCTTTGCCAATTAAATTCCCCTCCCCGTGACACACACACACACACACACACTCAGCTTTATTAATTTATTTAGCTGTTATGCTACAGACAGCCTGCACTAATGAAGCACCTCATGCAGATAGGGGTCAAAGGTTGTCGGAGAAGCCACCGTGCGCTGCCTGACCCTGTGACCCCCATGCATGCCATGAAGACTGCCACAGGGCACTGAAAGCTGTCAATCATTACAATGTAGTCACATACACACAGACACACGCACACACACACACACTTAGTACACTTAGTACACTTACCTAGGCATACAAATGTGCACAGGTGCAATTGAAGGAATACACAGTGACTATCAGCACTTTAAGTGAGCATGGCAGAGAACACACAGAGGCTTACCGTACTACAAACCTGCCTGCAGACACTCGCGCTCACACACACACACATAAAAAAAATACAAACACAAACATACATCATGCATTGTTGTTTTAGGCTAATTGCACACATGAAAAATAGTTGCAGTATAGTAACAGTGACAAACTAACAAAGAAGTCATTCTTTATTTTTTTTCTTTCTTTTTTATTTTATTCTCATTATCTCACTCTCTCTGTCTCTTTTTCTCTCTCTCTCTCTCTCACACACACACACACACGTGGACACACACACACACACAGAACAAGAGAGAGTGAGACAAAGATAATCTCAGATGACCACATCCCCTCAGGTCCATGTAGGGCAGTGTTTTGTGTCTGAACTCAAGTGCTCATAAAGCAGGGTCTAGCCCTGTGGTCAAACACACACACACAACCCCACCCCCCAACCCCCTTTTTTTAGCCCTGAGCCAAGAGCCTTAATGTCCCTGGCAGGCCACCGTAGCACATCAGTCAGCCGTGTCAGCAAGAGGGGGAGAAGGGGCACACTGAAACAGGACTAATCTGTCACCTCTGCTCTCCGCTGCACCAGGCTACAATTCAATCAGTGTGGGTGTGTGTGTGTGTCTGCGTGTATGTGTCTGTCTGTCTGTTTGTGTGTGCCTGTGTGTTGTCTGTGTGTATATGTGTCTACATCCTCTTGTGTGATTGTGTGTGTGTGTGTGTGTGTGTGTGTGTGTGTGTGTGAATCACAGCTCAGGTGTTATGCACTCCTCCTGTTTGTTTTGTCTTGCACTCGTGAACACACTTCTCTCTCATTTCACAAAATCATTATGACAAGTCACTGTTGCTCATGTGATTTTGCCCTCCCCCCCCCCCACACACACACACAAACACACATACAATAAACACACACTCCAACTCTTACACAGAGGCTTGCACACAGTACAGCTACTTACCCACTCCTATTCACACACACATGTTATTCTCTCTCTGTCTCTCACATACACACACACACACACATACACACACATGCATATATAAATCAGACATTAGCATTCACCTACTAACTTTACACTTTCACAACCATGCACTCTAACACAGACATACAATAATGTAAGCATTCCTACCTTCCACCCCCCCCCCCCACACACACACACACACACACAAACACACACATCTCTATTAGCAGTAGCATGGTCACGTTCCCCAGTCCCCTGCCCCTTCATCTGCCACTTATATCTATGCAAAGTCGAGGTCCTGCCAATCACTCACCCCGGTGACACGGGCTCCACCTCCCCAATTAGTTCTGACAGGGCAGGATTAGGTGCGGCCCGGATGTGCCGCGACCTGCCTCTGTGTCAATCATGCGCCAGGCATCCACACGGCTGTTTACCGTCAGATCCCATCACCGTCTGTCAGGACCCGACGCCTCGGGACGGGGGGCTAGGAGAGGGTAGGGGTGAGGGGAGCAAGAGGAGTGGGGGGAATCTGATCAGAATTAACTATGGCTCTTCTCTCTTGACTGCACTTTTAATTCATTAAAAAAAGGGGGGTAAGAGAGAGCAAGAAAGGAGGGAGAGAGAGAAAGAAGGAGGAAGAGAGAGAATGAGAAAGAGAGAGAGACAGAAGGTACGGTGATGAGGGTGGTGAAAGAGAGGGAATGAGATGAGATGGAGTGTTTAAAATCTTAAGCAGGCTGTGCTTTGAGAGTTGGATGCAGTCAGTCGAGTGCAGCAGGATTGCTGAAGTGTTGGGGAGGTTTGGACATGAGGCTAATATGTAGCACTGTATTGATACCAACAGTTATTAATTGTGTAAATTGGAATACATTTACATACATATATTTTTGTTTGTGCAAAATTGGGTGTGCGTTTGTTGGTGTAGGTGTTTGAGTGGGTGCAGGTATATTGGTATATTTGTCTGTGTGTGTGTGTGTGTGTGCGCGCTTCTGTGTCTCCATAATAGGACATTTCTCTCGCTCTTTCAAACACACACACACACACACACACACATATACACACACACACACACACACACACACACACAGAGGCATTAATCCCACCTGCGTGCAGTGTAGTGTCCCCTAGACTCCTGGGCAGGCGTGGTGTGTTTCTCCCAGGAGAGGTGGCTCTGTGGCCCAGTAATCCTCCAGCAGGCCCTGCCAGACCCCCATCAGCGGGGGGATTAGACCCCATCAACCAGGGGGCAGGATGGGGCCACTCCCCTGGTCCCACTGCCGCCATAGAGAAACACCAGGGGACACAGGATAAAGACACACACACACACACATACATATACACACAGTCTTAGATGCATACACACAAACACACATACACACACACACACATATGCATACATACACATGCACACACTCTTACACACACACACACAAAAACACACACACACACACAGACATTTACAAATATATTAAAATATACACCAATATACCCACAAGCATGTATGTATGCACAGCCACTATCAAATGAGCACAAGTCAAATGCGCAGAAAGATACACACGTATACACAAATGCAAACACACACACACTCATGAATGCTATCACTGAGGTTATCAACACAAATTTAAACTTGGATCAATATTGCACCTTCATATTTATGCTGAAGAACCAGTGATTGAGAATGATAATTCTACTCCTCAAGAACTCTTATTCAGTACAAATCTCATTCACTTGCATGTATGCTTGATTCCAAAAGTTTTCCAACTTCACTAAGTGAAAATGAGCTTTTACTGTATAAAACCTAACACCCCAGTTTACATCCCAGGGACACCGAGGGCTTGGCTTGTGGCTGCACGTTGGAGTGTGTTTGTGTCATTCTAAGTGTTTAATAGATTACAGGGCAGTCGAGCGTGAACATTTGCATTCACACTACATTTCACCACATCCATAAGCAATGTGCTATAGTCTGTCAGGTACTGATGACTAATCATTAACTTGTGTGCAATATTAAAAGCTAGTGACTGTGGATCATAAGGCCTGCCTGTAGGAAGCCAACATTAGAAGATTATGTTTGGTTTAGAGCTTCTTCATTTTCTAAAAAGGACGGAAAACAATCCAGACAATCCAAAGATACACGTTGACATTTTGTAGTCATTGTGTGTATATGTCTGTGTTGCCTTTTTTTTAAAGAGTTTCAGGGGCAGAGAGGCCGGACAGATTTGGGAGATTCTTATTCGTCGGAACAGTTTGACGGACGGACGGGGATGAGAGCTTCAACCTGAGCGATGGCTGGGGGATGCTGTCATCCATCATGATTTCAAGTTCGTTCCTTCCGGTTATGGGATGGTCACCGCTATCTCAGTAGCGACAGGAGAGGGAACAAAAGCTAGCAGAGAAACTAATAGGAAAAAATAAACACAGTCACTCAATGCAATTGGGAAGGTTGGCACACAGCTTATTGATACCAACAATATTGACAGTTTTTTTTCAGCAAATTGGAATAAATTCAGTTCATTTATGTGCATTTCCCAAGTGAAATATCTTGTTTCTCCTCTCATCTACCACTTTGGAGGGTTCAGCAAAGGAAGTCCAGTCGCTGCTCCAGACTGTAGAGAAACTTCAGGCTTCTTCATGTTGCCAAATGGTGTCATTTCTCACCAGATGCATGTTTCATGTAGCAAAAAAGGACAGTGAGAGCAGACAAGGTGGGTGCAGGTATGGGTGAGTGGGTGAGAGACCCCGTCGTTTTCTCTCTGACCATGTCCACTAGTGCCGGAGAGCAGATGGGCAAGGTCCAGGGGTGCGAGTGAGTGAGTGAGTTTGTGATTATTTATTGAAAAGGTGGAGGAGGAGAGAGAGGTGGAAAGACTGGGTGGAGATGAAGAACTCGATGATTTTCGGATTGGAATTCTGAGGCCAACTCTCTCTTCAGCGGTTTGATGTCCAGCTCCACCTCTGACCTTGAACAAGAGTAAGACTCTGTGTGTGTTTGTGTATGTGTGTGTGAGAGAGAGAGAGTTTATGTATGTGTAGGAGGAGAGTTACTAGTAAACATCCAAGAAACAGGAGGGTTGGATTGCACAGTTAAGTTTCACACAGATCTGGCCCTCTTCTGGCCCAGCGTCAGCTGTGTGAAGGAGGGGCATTCTTCATGGCCATTCTATTTTTTGAGTCTGTCCGAATCAAATAAATACATACAATTAAAGGTACCATTATTTTGCCCAATTTTAAAGGCAGCATGGATGTGTTCTTTATGCAGCCTTCAACGTCAATGTTCAAAATTCTATCAAATTATGAAGTGAGCTGTTGGTATTTTGGCAAAGTTGTCTAGACAATTACATTTTAGTTTAGCAAACTAGCTAGGTTTTTAGCTGGTGCATTGCTGCCTGATATGTCGAGTGACTTGTTAGACAGTGAAGACAGCAAGGAAGCAAGTCACCTCACCTTTTTGGACACACTGTCCAAAAGTTCCATTGTAGAACTCCTTTTCCTGAAAGATCGTTCTAGAGCCTTCCTTCTGTGAGGGCACATAATGTCATTCTTGAACGATCCATGTACACAGAGAAAACTTTTCCTGTTTTGACAGATTCAACTCCATTCTAGAACTCTCCTCCCAGCAACAGTGGAGCGCAAGACAGACAGAAGAATGGGCAGAGGAGAGGAGGGGGAAGAAAGGGGGGGTGGGGGGTGGCAACACTGTTAAGATGCAGGGGGGTCAACTGGCTGCAGTGGCTGATGGGATTTCTAATGAGGGGGAGAGAGAGGAACGGTGGGACGGGATGTGGAGGGACTGTCCAATGAGGCTCTGCCACAACCTCTCTTTCCTCCGCTGCAGATGAGACTCCGCTTTGAAACCAACCAACTTTCCTCCTGCTAACTTCCCTCAGGTGCTCCTGCCAGCCAGGCAACACACAGCAGAACTTTACTTCAGTTTACCTAACTTCCCAACCCACCCCACTTTAGGTAAAAAAAAAAAAAAAAAAAAAACACGATGGCTCCTCATTGTCTTGCTAGGCTTGGAGGAAGGATATCAGTTTTATGTGTGTGTGTGTGCGTGCGCGCATGCCTCTGTGTTGTGGTGGCTGTGTGTGTTTGCATGTGTGTGTGTGTGTGTGTTTGCGCACGTGTGTGTGTGTGTGTGTGTGTGTGTGTGCATTTCTGGGCACCTTTTATTTCTTTGTCCTTGAGTGCCCTTGCTGGCTGTGTGTATTTACTAAGGCTGAGTCTGGAGAGTATTGGCTTTGTGTGCATTAGTGTATCTGTGCAGAGCGGGAGCATTTGTCTGTGTCTTTCTCTCCCCCTTCAGGCCGCAGATACAAGCCAGTTAATTCTTCAATTAACACAAACTAGATATTCAAACCTGATTGGAGGGCCTCACTAATCGATGTCCAATTAGGAAGGGGGGAGGGGGGCTCCTGGAGCAAACCAGGAATGAGATGGAGGTAGGTGAATGGCTCCTGATAGCATAACTGTGTGTGTGTGTGTGTGTGTGTGTGTGTGTGTGTGTGTGTGTGTGTGTGTGTGTGTGTGTGTGTGTGTGTGTGTGTGTGTGTGAGAGAGAGAGAGAGAGAGAGAGCATATGTGTGCCTGTGACTGTGTTTAATAGCAGTGTGGTTGTGTGTGTGTGTGTGTGTGTGTGTGTGTGAGAGAGAGAGAGAGTGAGAGAGAGGTAGCATGTTCAATCAGTCTGTAGCAGATGGGGTGTCATTAATCCATTGTAGATGCCTGATTACAGGTGACTTTGGTGGGGAGGCAGTGGACAGGCAATGACAATGGGACAAAGCCATGCTGATGACTCTGGAGGGTAACAGACTCTGCATTTGGCCCAGGTCTGGCACAGACTCACCTTCTAATGCCGCTCAGGGTGTGTGTGACCACTGCTGCTGTTGTTCTCCCCGTCTGTTTGTGTGTGTATGTGTGTGTGTGTGTGTGTGTGTGTGTGTATTTGTGTGTGTTTACTGTTCACAGATCGATTAAATGGATCAAATTTCTGTTCTTGTAAAAAACAAACAACTATTCTGATTCTAATTCTTTCTAATTCAAATTTTGACTGATTTTGAATTCTTCTTTGAAGGTATCTGTTGTAAGCCTATAGGTCTCTTTGCCTTGCAATGTGATGGCAGAGGAAGCAACACTATTTGTTATATTTAATTTAGAGTTATAACCAAGTGAGTTTGGAGTGTATCATACATATATATATATATATATATATATATATATATATATATATATATATATATATATATATATATATATATATATATATATATATATATATATATTTACATTTACATTTAGGCATTTAGCAGACGCTTTTATCCAAAGCGACTTACAAAAGAGGATAACATTCAAGCTACGACACAATGAAAGCACAAACAAGGGGTGCATATTGCTAACATAGAAACTGCACCATTTTAAGTTGAAAGTGCAATAGTGCAGAGAAATTAAATTGTTAAGTGCATTCTCAAAGTTTACGCCAGGAGATATTCTTGGAAGAGCGGGGTCTTCACAAGTTTCTTGAAGGTGGAGAGGGTATCAGTTGATCTGGTAGCATTTGGGAGTTCATTCCACCAGCGCGGAACCAGATACGAGAAGAGTCTGGATTGACCTGCACGAGGTGTTGGCTGTGCTAGAAAACGTTCCTTAGAGGAGCGAAGCGGTCGTTGGGTGACATAGGGCTTCAGGAGAGAATTCAGGTAGATGGGAGCAGAGCCATCATTCACGCTGAAGGCCATCATATCTGCCTTGAATTTAAGCAGCCAAGGGTAACCAGTGAAGTTCAATGAACAGAGGTGTGACGTGTGCTCTTTTTGGCTGGTTAAAGACCAGACGTGCAGCTGCATTCTGTATTCTGTAGAGGTCTCACTGCACAGTCTGGTAGGCCTGATAGGAGGACATTGCAGTAGTCAAGCCGAGAGATAACCAGGGTCTGTACCAGGAGCTAGGTTGCGTGTTGGGTTAGGTACGGCCTGATCTTCCTTATGTTGAATAGGGAAAAGCGGCACGATCGAGCCACAGAGGCAACGCGATCTGCAAAGGTCAGTTGGTCATCAAACATGACACCTAGGTTTCTTGCCACTTTGGTGGGAGAAACAGACAGGGAGTCGGTCTTGATGCTGATATCGTGATGTATGGCTTGTTTGGTTGGAAGGAACAGCAGTTCAGTTTTTGAGAGATTTAGTTGGAGGTGGTGTCCTTTCATCCATGCAGATATATCAGAGAGACAGTCCGAGATCTGTGTTGACACCGTGGAGTCATCAGGCGGAAAGGACAGATAGAGCTGGGTATCATCAGCATAGCAGTGGTACGAGAAGCCATGGGAGTGAATAACTGAGCCCAGTGAGGTGATGTACATATATATGTATGATACACTCCAAATTCACTTATCTCTCTCTCTCTCTATATATATATATATATATAGATAGATCCTAATAGAATGATTCATCCCTGGTTTAGTCCTGCCCTACTAACAGACCCGACTTGAGGCTGTCTGAGCCACGGCCCCAGTCCAGCCTCGATCACAGAAATGGTAGAAGTCTGAGGCTTGTCCCCAAACACCGGGCTTTTGCAGTGGAAATTGGGCAATAGAATGTACTTCTTGCACCCCCTTGTCTTCCATTGTAGCCTATGGCACTGGACACGACCTTGATTTGACTCCTGCATAGATGATTTTCTGACAGACGTGTAGCATCAGCCTAACTGGTAATTTTATTTCACAGTAGATTTTAAATCTTTTGCCTTTTAGGTTTCATCTAAGAAAGTCCTGTCCTGTGACATATTTTATTTTATTTTATAGTATATATATTTATAGTAATATTTTTGTGATGCCCACAAATGGAACGTTTTGCTTGTGTTCCAAAGGCTTTCTAATTGCATTAAATGCTTGCTACAATGTACAGAAGGTAAGAATTGAATGTAAGGCATTAGAGAAAGTGTTAGGCTTTGAGATAAAAAGAGGAAGGATTAAAACAGGGTCTCGTAGGTGTTAGCTCAGTTTTATGTCGCTGGCTGTCGGAGTGATTCCATTTTAGCCAGTTAGCCAGACAGTTGAGGTGAATTGCTATCGACCCATGTTGTGTTGTGCTTTGCTGTGTTCTGTCTGTCTTGTTTCCATGACAGGCAGAAGTGTGTTAATGTCTGTCTGTCTCACCTGCCTATCTCCTCTCGCCACAACAACCACGATGCTCCTGCTGCACCTGTCGTCTGCTGACTGACAACAGACAGAATGTTACTCCCTAACACATACACACGCATGCACACACACACATACACACACACACACACACACACTCACACACTTGCCATTCCTTCCCACCATGCTGTTTGCTGCCTCATACACACAAACACATACACGCACACGCACACGTACAGACACACGTACAGACACACATGCACACTGTTGGTTGAAAGACAGATGGAGAGAGAGTGAAGAGAGAGGGTGAGAGATGAAAAAGAGAGAGGGACATGGGTGAAACAGGGAAAGAGAGGGAGGAGGGAGAAGTAGAGAGAAGAGAGAGGTGTGGGTCCACACGGTGATGCCAGTGGCAAGCAGACAGTCCTTGCGTTAGGTGAATGCTAATGTCTTTGTTTTATATGTGTGTGTGTGCATGGCTCTGTGTGTGTGTGTTGCTGTGTGTATATGCGTGTGCGTTTGTTGGTGTTTGAGAATGGATTGCGATCATAGTCATCAAAAATTATGCTCCAGGACTGTGTGTGTGTGTGTGTGTGTGTGTGTGTGTGTGTGTGTGTGTGTGTGTGTGTGTGTGAGTGTGCATGTGTGTGTGTTTGTGTGTGTCTGTATGTGTCCATGAGCAAGCGATTTGAAGCTGTGAAAGGGTTTGTATTTATATGTGTGTACTTGAGTGTGTGTGTGTGTGTGTGTGTGTGTGTGTGTGTGTGTGTGTGTGTGTGTGCGCACATGGTTCTTTGTAAACTGCTCTCCCCCTCAGGCCTTCCCCATCATGCGTGCTTGTGACTCTGTATCCATAGCGACAGTGGTGTCGCTTGGGGATGGTGGCGAGGCAACGCGGGGTCATCGGTGGTAACCTTTCCTGTCTGTGTCACAAAGGTCGTCTCCACGTGCAACCAAGAGCATCCAATCAGAGTCAGCCAGCCTCAGTAGCCTTGACAAAAATCTGTTTGAAATTACCCCCAGCCTTTGAACAACAACAAGTGTAGAAAAATAAAACACACACCATTCGCTTTCAATTAAAAAGTGATTTTAAAAACAATAAGAGAAATGGAAATAAATGAATTCAAATCAGTTAAAGTTAAAAATCAGTTAAAAATATTTTTCAAAAGAAAACAGTAAAAACAGAAGAGCAGTGTGTCTATTTAGAGCATAAATTGTAAATATAAGTATGTAACTTGCTGTAAATTCCCATAAACAGACTTGCATTGTTTATCTCGTCACGGTTGGTAGTCTGCCTGGTCACTGTGTTGCTGGCATCCAGGTGATCGTGGTTCATGTGTCTGTGGATGAGGTGTGGGTGATCGTGGTTCATGTGTCTGTGGATGAGGTGTGGGTGATCGTGGTTCATGTGTCTGTGGATGAGGTGTGGGTGAGTGCGGACGGGCGAGGCATCTGTCACATGCTCCCGTGACTCGCACAGACGCTGATGCTGCTGTCAGCCGCATGTCTCTAGTGAAGCCACTAAAGTCTGATCTATTTAGATAGAGGAGAGAGGTTCTCCCACGCGCCCATGCATTCATACACACACACACACACACACACACACACACACACACACACACACACACACACACAGTGGCCCCCTAACACAGCACTGATAAGCTTGACTGACAGTCAGTAAATATTTGACAATGGCGGTGGCCCCCCATCACAATTCTTTTCCCTTTCCTCTCTCTCTCTCTTTTTCTCTTCTGACACTCTCTTCTTCTCTCTCTTTTTCTCATTGTTTCTCTCTGCAAGCTAATTCCAATAATATCTTCTTTCTCTCTGCAAGATATTCCAATATCTTCTTTAATTCTTTATATTTGCTTGAGATATTTGGATATATTTAGATAGAGGAGAGGAGATTAAATATCTTAAAGTTCTTCTCAGTCATTTTTTCCTTGAAAGAGAAGTTGCCCATGTCCTCTCCTTCATCTCAACGCCACACATCACTTCACATGCTGCGCTGGTTGCCACCTCCGTCATGGTAATCACCATAGTTATTTTTGTTGCATTTCTCTCTCTCTCTCTCTCTCTCTCTCTCACACACACACACACACACACACATATATATATTCCTCCCTTTGCACACAAAGGCCCTGTATTAAACATTCCAGTCTTGTGTTCCATCTTGCTTTCATTCCAGCCTTATCCCCATGACTACTCTGCCTCATCCCTCTGTTTTCTTATCTGTTTTCTCCTCCGCCTGCTTCCCTCGCTCTCCTCCTCCGTCTGCGGGCCTCTCTCTCCTTCGCTCTCCTCCTCCATCTGTGGGCCTCTCTCTCCCTCGCTCGCCGGCTCCTCGCGCCGTTCCCCTGTGGCTCAGCGTGTCGTGTCCCTAATTTATTTATAATTAGTGCTCTTTGTCAGAATGCAGGGGGAATATTAACGTACAAGCCGCTCCGGACTGGGTACTAATAGCCTGTGTCTCCTTTTCAGCTCTGTCTCTCTCTCTCTCTCTCCCTCTCTCTCTCTCTCTATGTCTGTCTCTTTTACTGACTTCCCACCCTTTCTGTGTTTCTTTTACACTGTATCTGTCTTTCTTTCTCTCTTTCTCTCTCTCTCTCTATATATATATATATTGCTCTCTCTCTCCCTCCCTCACCATTTATTTTGCTCTCCATCTCTCCTCCTGTTCATCTTTCCATCTACTCTGTTCTTTTTTCCTTCCTCTTCGTTCCTCTACTTTCTCTCTCTTGTGTTGTTCTCGCTCCTTACCTGAACATCACATTATGAGGTCTCTCTGTTCTTGGAAGCATTAGACTTTCTCCAGGTGACTTTGTGCAGTTGATTGGCTTGGTTGTCACTTAAGGGGGAAAATAATTTGAACATAACATATAGCCTGTTACTATTAAGATAAGGCTGCATATTGCCATTTGGTCTTTTTTTAAGAATGATAAAAAAAATACAACTGAAAAGTAAACTATTTGTTTCACTGTAAGCATGATTGCAAATATTCTTTGTGTGTGTGCATGTGTGTGTGTGTGTGTGTGAGAGAGAGAGAGAGAGAGAGAGAGAAAGTGAGGGAGAAAAGGAGAGAGAGAGAAATTGTGTGTGCATATGTGCACATGGGTGTAAGTTTCCTCTTGACACATGCTGGTGTGAATGTTCTCCTGAGCCACCCAACTAACCTCGATCAAGTTGAGTGCCCTTGGAACGAGATCACCTGGGTCTCCTTCGCTCTCTCTCTCTCACCCTCTCTCTTTCATTTTTCCCATCCTGTGATCTCTCTGTTCCCTCCTCTACTCTATATTCCCCTTGTCTATCCCTCTCTTCCTCTTTCACTCTCTTTGGATGCCTTCATCCCTCGCTCCCGCTCTCCTCCGCCCCGGGCTACACCGTCCTCCAGGCTTTGATCACACGGCCAGGGAGGAAATGGGAAGTGGGTCAGAAAGTTGGGCTGCAAACTGCAGCAGGACAAGGCTGGAATAACGAGTAGGTGTGTGTGTGTGTGTGTGTGTGTGTGTGTGTGTGTGTGTGTGTGTGTGTGTGTGTGAGAGAGAGAGAGAGAGAGAGAGAGAGAGAGAGAGAGAATGAGGAACAGAGGAAGAGGGAATAAACGAATGAAGGAAGAAAAGACAGAAGCGTGATCCCTATCATGGGAAACATGACAGAGAGAAGAAGAGGATGAAGGAGAAAAAAGAAGATGAAGAAAATGAAGAGAGAGAGAAAAAGAATAGAGAGAAGAGATCAAAGGAGGAGAGGTAAAGGTGAGGAACAGGAGGAGCTCTCATCGAACTCCAGCAACAGGGCATGGGTTCCTTTACACTTTCTCTTAAATGCATGTGTACACACACGCACACACACACACACACACACACATACACACACATGTGCGCACACATGAACACATACTCACACACACATGCACACATCCACACACACATTTACATACAGACACACACACACCCACACAAACACAGACAGTGCTGGTGACGTGTCCAGTCCACCACACCAGACCTGATCCCATCTCGGTCACCAAAGCGACCAGCAGCAAAACCCTTCACCTCACCCAATGAAAAGCGCTAGGACGAGACCCCTCCGGTCTCGAAGCGATGTGATTGGTCAAGGCTGCATCTCCCCCGCACGGCCTCATTGAAATGTCAGCGGACATGAATATTCAGCGCCGCTTGTCCTCATCAGGGATGCACGTGGCGTCTCGCCGCTCCTGTTGTCGTCAGCTCACCTGGGACTGGGCCTGGGCAGGGAGGGAGCCAAGGGGCCGGGGGCCATGGAGGGGGGTGAGCTGCAGGCTGCGGCCCAGCAGAGGGGCCTTCTGGCTGGGCCAGGGAGACACAGAGGCTGGGGACCCCATCGGTGGGTGTGGGTGTGGAGGGGCAGGGGGTAAGGGCAGTTAGTGCTGGGTGGGAAGGTTGAGGCGGGGGGATGGAGGGTGGCGATGGATCTGTAGGGAGACTTGTGAGATGAAGGAAGGGGTGTGGAGGTGGAGAGGGTCTGGGGTAATTGGACCAAGGGGAGGTGAGCCAGACAAAAGATGCACATGCAAATACACTCACTCACACACACACACACACACACACACACACACACACAAGCACAATTACATATATGCACACATACATGCATGCATACATACATACACACACACACACATACAAATATACTTACATGCATGTATATATACACACACACGTACATGCACACACTGACCACAAATTTGTATATAGACAAAATGTGTGTATACGCACACACTTACACACAAACACAAGCTCACACGTACATGCATAATATTATGCAGAAAGCAGCACATGAAATATAGCTCATATGCATAAGTCCATCTCTTCCATTCTGTCTGACTCGCGCTCTCATACATACAAACATGCATTACTGCATGTACACACACACACACACCAGACATAATAACATACAGAGGCACACACACACACACACACACACACACAACTAGCCACAAACGCACATACACAGACACATATACAAATAAAGACACCACACATATGTGTGCACACACACACACATGCACATACACAGATGAACACACACAGACAAACATCCACATACTCACACACACACACACACACACACACACACACACACACACACACACACACATACACAGACACAGACACAGACACACACACACACACACACACACATACACAGACACACACACACACACACACCACACACCTTCACATTTGTGCATGCTAAGAGAGAAGAGGACAGGGCAAATGAATGTGGTAATTACTTTTTAGAGCCAGAGACAGAGTGAAAGGTGAGGGATACGCACCGGACAGCAGTGGGTCAGCAGTGAATATAGAATGAGAGAGAACGTGTGTGTGAGTGTGTGTGTGAGTGTGTGTGTGTGTGTGTGTGTGTGTGTGTGTGTGTGTGTGTGAGAGTGAGAGAGAGAGAGAGTGAGAATAAAAGAACAAGGGAGCCAGAGAAAGACAAATCAGAAGAAATGAAGATGGAGATAGTGAAAGAGATGATATTAACATAAACTAAATTATTATTATTATTATTGTTGTTGTTGTCTAAATATATGTCCAAATATATGTCCATATGCTTCAACAACATGTAACATCTTATTTTCCAATTTGAACAGTTTCAAACATTTTTTAAAGATCTAAAACTAATCATCCACTGATTTGAACACAGCATCTCTGCTATCAAAAAAAAGTGCAACGCCTGCACTACTGTAGGGGAAATGAATCTCTCACTTTGAGAGGACTTCAGATCTTGAGATTCCTATAGATAATGACAGGAGAGGTGCGTTTGAAACTTGTTTAGAAGAACTTGTTCAGAAGCATGCAACACTTCCGATTTAAATTTTCCGAATTAATTTTTTTAATGTCAAACTAATCTGGCACTGAATTGAACACTAGACACGTATTCTGGGAAACTATCACAAGTCATGAGTCTTTCTCAGGTGATGACAGGAGGTGTGTTTTTTTTTTGCCGTATTTTGGCAAGAAAATGCCACCAAAGAAGCTTAATTGTATGTTTGAAGCTGCTTCTTAAGTGCTTCTTAAACTATGACATTGTAAACATATTCACAATATGCATAATTATTGTGGTAGTTATACTACATAAGCACTCAATAATGAGACTTTATAACTATCTGTGTCTTGAAGTGTTACCATTTGTACCAAACCACATACCAAAATGTGTCAGTGTTGTTTGTATGTGTGTTTTTTGGGTCCGATGTTGTGGGCAGTGTGTGTGTGTGTGCGTGTGTGTGTGTTGTATACACACATTATATTTTCATTGTTTATGTGATGCATATTGCAGTATTGTCATCTTTCTGTCTATCTATCTATCTATCTATCTATCTATCGATAATCTAAATTCTGAGTGTATTTCATGAAAGACAAAATGCTTTGTGTGTGTCTGATGCTTGGCTAGTAAATTGGATAGTGATGTAGGAGTGTATTTGCTTCTTTGTGAATTTGGACGATATTTGTATGTTGCATGATGTGAATGTCTGTGTTTGTGCATGTGACATGCATATCTGGGTGTGTATGTGCGTGCATGCGCACATGTGTGCGTGTCTGCATGTGTGCGCGTGTGTGTGTGTATATGTGTGTTTGTGTGTGTGACTTGGAGTGTATGTGCATGTGTGTGTGACATGCATGCCTGTGGGCATTTGTGTGTGTGTGTGTGCGTATGTGTGTGTGTGTTTGTATGCGTGTGTTTTTGTATGTGTGTGTGTGTGTGTGTGTGGGGGGGGGGGGTTGATGCTGTGGATGATATCACTGCAGCAGTTCAAGCTCCCACCTCACACACTCTCCTTCAAGGGTGTCTGGGGAGACCTTGGAGGGCAGAATCACACACAGGCCTTTTGTGTTTCTGAGATGATTACTTCTGATGTGGGCAGAGCAAACAGAAAGAGAAGAGAGGGAGAGAGAAAGAGAGAGAGGGAGAGAGAGAGAAGGAGAGAGACAAAAGATAGAGAAACAAAAGAAAAGGGGAAAGTGATGGACAAATGTGCAGGAAAGTATAAGTATGAGACAATCAGAAGAAAGGAAGAGAATGGGGTGAATAAGAAAAGACAGTGTGTGTGTGTGTGGGGGGGGGTTGTGGTGGAGAGCCCTTAGAGGTTTTGAAGTTGTTTAATTTTGGAAGAGTGGAATGGGGGGGGGGCATATTTCCCTTCATTCCCTAACCCCTTCTACTGGGCCTTCCACAGTCCAAAGAGAGGTGGAGAAAGAGAGAGAGAGAGAGAGAGAAAGAGAAAGAGACGACAATTAGGAGAGAAAGATGATGGCAAGAAAATTAAGAGGAAGGGGTGTGTGAAGAAGTAGAAAGCCTGAAAGTGTGAAAGAGTGAAAGAGATGAGGGGGTGAGACAGAGAGAGAGGTTGTTCCCTAATAATGATGGAGATTCTAAAGAGTGTTGGTTTTGAAGAAAGGGATCTGCTGGAACAATAAGCTGATATAGTGGCCTTCACAGCATTATCTCCACCAGACACACTGCAAAACACCAGACACTTTGCTTGAATACCAAACTATGAGTTTTAAAAGTTTAAAAAATTAGACATGAAAAATGGGTTTAATGTGCATTGTTGCTCTTATACTTTACAATACACTAAAGACATTTTTGAGAAATGTGCATCCTAGAAGCATTTGTTATTAAAAGTGGGAAACCTGTCTTCTTAACATAAGCTTCTGCTTAAACTCCCTGCAAAGTGCTGATCAATTTTTTAGAGGAAAAAATAAACATTCAACCACAAAAGTTAAACTATTTTTAACTAAAAGCAGCTCACATTTTTTCTGTCCGTGCCTTGTGAGGCACATCACAGCAGTTTAGATCTTCCCTACTCACATCACCCCATAGAGAGACAGCTGAAAATGAGCACCTACAGTATATGGATGAAGAAGTGCGGCTGTGAAGGTCATCTTATCTCAGGGTCTTGCTGTAACTACGCTGAGGCATTTATATCAGCATATCAAGAGAGAATTTTGGGAGAATCTCAGGAATTGAGATGGTGTGCCCAGTGGTCTGTGTTCAGTAGGCATGTTTAGTAAAGTATGGGTTCAGTAGGATTCTGGCCCCAGCCCTTTTGAATTCTCACAGATTCTCATGCTTCTGTTTCTTTCACCTTTTCACTCTCCTCCCTCCATCCACACACCACCCTGTCCAGACCTATGTCTGCTTTCCTCTTTCTTTTCCCTTCGTTTCTTTGATTCCTCCTCTTCTCCTCCCTTCTCATTCATTCCTCTCTCTCTCTCTCTCTCTCTGTCTCTCTCTTGTCTGGTCTTGTCCGTGCCTTCACCCACCCACTCCACTTCAGGCTCATCTTCACTCGGACGCCATCTGAAGTACCGACTAACTGCATTTCTGTCCACCTCTGTGGATAGACTTCAGCTTGCTTTTTGCCTTTATTTTCTGTTTTCTTCTGAGGGCACTAGAGGGAGGGAGGGGGGAGAGAGAGAGGGGGAGAGGCAGAGGAAGGGAAGGAGAGCTAGATAGAGCGAGAGTGAGAAAGAAAGAGGAAGAGAGAGAGAGAGAAGGAGAGAGAGAGTAAAACATTTGAAACCCAGACCACGAAGTAGACAGCCTATCAGTATTCAGCGGAGAGAGTGAGTGATGGGAGAGAAGAGAGAGATGTAGAGAGAGATGGAGAGAGGGAGAGAGAGAGATGGAGAGGAAAAAAGGAAGGGGGGTGATGTATCAATATTCTGAGTAGTGTTTGAGGGCAAGGGGAACGAATGGAGGAATGAGGGAGGGGGAGGGAGAGTGAGAGGGACAGAGCGAGAGAAAGAGAGAGAGAGGGAGAAAGAGAGATGGAAGAAAAGAGAAAGGAAAGGAAGCTTTACTCAGTCTTACTGAGTGATATTATTCACGTATGTGTGTGTGCGTCTGTCTGTCTGTCTGTGTGTTTCTTGTGTGTCTGTTTATATGCATGTGAGAGAGTGTGTGTGTAAGAATGTATGTTAGTGTGTTTATGTGTGTGAATGAATGTGGATATATGCTTGCATGTGTTTCTGTAAATGTTTATATATGTACCCATATGTGTGTGAATGAATGAAATTGTGTGTGTATGTAGATGTGTATGTATGTGTGTGTGTGTGTGTGTGTGTGTGTGTGTGTGTTTGCGTGTGTGTTTTGCGTGTGTGTTTACATGCTGTCAGAAAATATGTCTGTGACTCCAAAGGCTTGTGAACACATCCTGTGATGACTTGCCTCCTGTTGGCTGTTGGATGCCAGGAGATGTGTGTTGAAGACTTTTCCCTGGGTGTGTGTGTATGTGTGTGTGTGTATGTGTGTATGTGGCTGTGTGTGTGTATGTGCCTGTGTGTATGTCTATGATGCTAAAGTGTTGGTCGCGGTGTTTATGTTTTGGCGTGTGGAAAGTGGTTTACAATGTGCTCAGAAGCGATGGAATCTCCACGACCCCCAATGGTCCCACAGTCACACAGCCATCCTCCCTCTCCCTCCCTCTCCCTCCCTCTCTCTCTATCCCTCCCTCTCCCTCTCTCTCTGTGTCTCTCTCTCTTTTAGTCTCCCTGCTAATCAGCATTTGAAAGGCAGCTTTGACAGTGAATAAGAAAGTGCAGGGCAGTGGGAGGAGGGGGGTAAACGAAAGCGAGTGAGAGTGAGAGAGAGAGAGGGAGGGAGAGTGGGAGAGAGAGAGAATGGGAGAGAGAGACGAGGGCTGTACAAGTATGCCTTTCATATATTTACCAGTGATTGAGAGAGAGAGAGGGAGAGAGAGATGGTGAGAGAGACAGAGAGAGAGAAAGAGAAAGAGAGAGGGAGGGTGGGAGAGGAAACAACCGGTGTGTACGGCTTTCCCAAGAGGAAATGAAGAGAGAGAAGAGCCGTGCCTGGAGAGTGCGGGAGCATGCCAGAACGTGAGCGAGAGAGCAAGAGAGAGAAAGAGAGAGAGGGAGGAGGCAGCGTCACACACTCTCTTCCAAACCCAGAGTCTACAGACTGCATCTGAGAAGGATACTTCAGCAAGACACGCTCATGGAGTGAATGAGCGAGAGAGATAGAGAGAGAGAGAGGGAGAGAGAGAGAGAGCAAGCGTAGGTTTTTCTCTGTCGCTGCCGGCACTCTCACTCTGATGCTCACAGAGACACATGCATGCGCGCGCACACACACACACACACTCATATACACTCACACACACACACACACACACACATATACACAAACATAGTCTTTCTTTCACACTGGAGAACTGCTGCTGCTATGTGTGTGTGTGTGTGTATGTGTGTTAGCTTCAGTCTCTTTTTGTGTGCACGGAGGGGATTGTTCTCTCTGTCCTGGAGAGACGACTGACTGACTGACTTACACACACACACACACACACACACATACACACACAAACAGGGACACACACACACACAGAGACATACAGATTTACTGTGTGTTTGTGTCCGTGGGATTTCCACAGAAAAGTGGAATAGAGGAGTTAGAGAGAAGAGAAGAGAAGAGAAGAGAAGAGAAGAGAAGAGAAGAGAAGAGAAGAACAGAAAAAGGAAGATCCTGCCACGACTACGGAGCAACACTCTGGAGATGCCCAGCAGGTGAGCAACAACTTCCTCTTTCTGTCAGGTCACATACACACACACACACACACACACACACACACACACACGGAAGTGATATCTCTGAGGGATGATTTTACTGTCAGATTGTCAATAAATCTCACAGTAGTTGTTGTCTGAAGCAATGTTTATAGTATGTGTGTGTGTGTGTGTGTGTGTGTGTGTGCTATGGTCCTGAAAAGATCCTAAGGAAACCCAGCAGCATAAGACTTTGCTTGCGTGATGATACTCTTTAAACCTCAAACTGACAGACTGTTGCTCTCTGATTACGGTTCAAGCGAAGTTAGAGTTTTAGATTTTCTGGTTGTGTGTGTGTGTGTGTGTGTGTGTGTGTGTGTGTGTGTTTGCATTTTTGTGTGTTTTGGAGTAAGTATGCATGTGGTTCATGGACATAGTATAAGTGCATTAAGGTGCTTACATGTGTGCGTTTATGTGTGAGTGTGTGTGTGTGTGTGTGTGTGTGTGTGTGTGAGTGTATTTGTGTGATTTTCATAGTTTGTATACTGTACCACAGAGAGCTAGAGGCATTTGGGGCCAGATGAAGTTGTACCCATCTTTGTGTGTGTATGTGTATGTGTGTGTGTGTGTGTGTGTGTGTGTGTGTGTGTGTGTGTGTGTGTGTGTGTGTGTGTGTGTGTGTGTGTGTTTTAGTATGTCTGTGTCTCATTTAGAGTGTTAATAGGATTAACTTCAGTGGCGTGGCCCTCGCTCTGTGTGCGTGTGATTCTTCATCCCTGACCCATGAGGCACCCGTGCGCTTGTTGACAGAGAGAGAAAGCAGCATTTTCCCTCTCTCTCTCCTCTCTCTCTCTCATTCTCTCTCTATCTTGTGCACAACACGTGTGTGTGTGTGTGTTTCAGTTCCAGTACAGATTCTCTTGTAGTTTATTTGTTGAAGACATTACTAGCCCATAAGCAAAGGTAGTGGCACTTAAATAATCAGCTTATCATGGTGACCTGCTGGTTGGAAATGCATCCAAAGCATCCAGCTCATGACTGCTCTCAAGACAGGTAGTGTGTTTGTTTTGCCAGGTTGTTCAGGACAGGTTGTGTGTGTTCTTTTGTCTTGTTTTGCTCCTACCAGATCAGGTAGTGGGTTTGCCTTGTACCTCTGGTTCCTTTCTGCTCTGGGACAGGTAGCGTATTTGTGCTCTGTCTTTTCTAGGAGAGGTAGTGTGTGTTGTTCAGTTGTTTTCTCTCATCTATTTCTCCTCATTTTCTTTATCGCATTCAGTTACATTTTTTAATCAGTCAGTGGTTGAATTCTGAAGGTCTTTGATTACTGACCGCTCCAGTCCTCTCTGATGTGACTTGGTCCGATATTGGTTTTTTTTTGGACCAACAGTAATTCCTTGTTTGTAAAACTCCATTATAAATAAATAGCCACACTGCTGATATATTTTCTAAGATTCCAGTTGTAACAACTGATAACATCTTTGATCAATAACAGTTTTTAAGTTTGTGCTTATCAGATTTTAAAGAGGCTGAACCAAATAGAAAGCGGAAAGAGATTCACATTAGCTTTCTTTCTTTTTACAATTCTAAAGCATTTTTCTCCATCCTTTTTTTAACTACAAACCATTTAGAAAATTTCTGAAAACAAGTATTCCTTCACTATTGTTTTTGTCAGCATGATTTCCACATCAGCAGACTGCTGATATTCTGATGTTGATCAGTTTAAACCTGTTCTAGAATCAATTCAGATCTCGTTTTGTCACCTGGTTTAGATCCGGTCATGTCTAACTTGGGTCTGTTTTGTTGAGGTGGCTTCTCTACATGGAAATCTGAAATCTGAAATCTGCTGTCCGTTTATGTGTGTGTGCTGGGTCTCTCAGTCTGGAAGAAGAGAAGAGTGTATAGAAAAAACAAGGACAGTTAAAAGAAAGAATGATAGAGATGGAGAGTGAAAGATTGAAAGAAAGAGTGACAGAGGGAAGAATATTAATGCATTTTTTGGAGGGGGGAGGTTTTTTTTATTATTAATGGTGAAGTGGTGGAGTTGTGCAGCTGGACCTGATTGAGAGCACCCGCCATGCACTCCAGTGGAGAACAAGCAAATATATTTCTACCTTAGCTTATCAATTTCTGCTTCTCTCCTCCTTTTTCTCTCTCTGTCTCTCTCCATCTCTCTCACTCTCTTTGTTTCTCTCTCTCTTCCCCTGAGTGTCTCCTTCCATCACTCTCTATCTTTCCCTGTGGAGAGCAGTTTGACATCTCTCCAAGTTGCTCTTAGATTAACACGCTCTCTCTCTTTCTCCTAATTTTTCTCTATGTTTGTCTCTTCTAATCTTTTTTTGATTTCATGTGACTCTACAGCTCTCTCTTTCTCCTTTTGGTTTGTAGAATATGGACAATAAAAATTACTGGCAGTGGCAGTCAGTGTGTGTAAATCCAGTTCAGCAGGAGATAAGTGACAGGATGCTGATATGATGTCTGTGTTTAAATCATGAGTGAAACATCTTCACCTTTTATAAACAAACTGGACGAATGGGCTCAATTCTAAATGATTTTAAATGGTGTGTTGGTAAGGATTTATTTTCTGTAAAAGATTTTTTGGAGGACAGTTTTCCCGCAGTGGTGTAAAAGTCAGAATTTCTTTTTTTTCTCGTCCTCCTTCCCCTCTCCCTCCTATTTCTCTATCTTTGTGTCTCTATTTCTTTTCTCTCTCCCTCTGTCATGCTGTCCTGTGTTGACCTCTAAGTTGCCATCACTGCCCAGTGTGTGTGTGTGTGTGTGTGTGTGTGTGTGTGTGTGTGTGTAAGTGGCATGAGACCCTCTGAGAGTTGCTGGTGAGGACTCTGTTGAGGGGGAGATGCCTTATTCTTTCATGACTGGAGAAGGCACCTGTTGCCACTGCTATTGTGTAAAGAAACCCTTCAGTTTCACACATTCATACTGTTTTGCTTTTGTTGTCTTTTTTCAGTCAGGTGTTAAGATGCTTATTTTACATTCATGACACTACTGTAACCTTAACAAAAGATTGACAAAGAGAACAGTCTGTATGTTAGGTGACTGACTATTGCATGCATTCTGCACAAGGTCATACATGGTGAATGGGGCAAGGAGTTCAACAGTGAGTTCAATTTCACATGTGACTTTATGGACGTGTTGTGTTAGTTTATGTATGGTTTTGTTTTGAGGGCTGTTTTTCTCCTGCTGCAGGGAGCGAGACAAAGAACAGAAAGAGAAACGACTGAGACAGACACAAAGAATAGTAGCTGGCATCCAATAGTAAGAGACCTGTAAGAATAATTTATGTGTTCATACAATAGACTGTGAAGTCCGCCTCAGTTGGCCTGTCGTCTGGCGGTGACTTGTTGTTCTGCCTCACAGACGTCCAAACACAGATCGAGTCTGGTGCCTAAAGAGCCCCAAGCTATAGAGAAGGCCTTATAGACCCTGTTGTGCCGTGTGTGTGTGTGTGATGTCCGTTGAGCTATGTCCATGTGTGTGTGTGTGTGTGTGTGTGTGTGAGAGAGAGAGAGCAGTTTATGTAGTGTCACTGTGTGCATGTGTGTCTTTTTAATGCACACACAAAAGCTTTTACTGCCTCCCACCCCAACATACTCACACACACACACGCACAAACACACTCACACACACACACACACACACACACACACACACACACACACACATACACTAATAGAGCTGGCTCTTTTAAAACCCACGGCTGGCGGGCGCGGGTCTCAGATTGAGACCGAGACACAAGTGCGACAGTAGAAGGGCTTTTAAGGCATGTACTAACATAACGAGAGTGGCTTGTGTTAATCTGTCTCTGCAGAGGGTAGATGAGCTCTGGGGCAATTTAGAACCAAACAGCCTAGTCCTGACATGCATTTTTTTTCTTTTTCCAAGACAAAAAGATTTCTATTTTCAGGTTCTTTTAGAAAAAAGTTTTATAATTTATATTTGTGTGGGACGCAAACAGCACAGCAACCAAAATCACATATTTTAAAAGCGAGCCTATAGGTAGTATCTTTACAGCGTGTTATCTGAAGATGCCCTCTCGACAGAGTAGAATCAAGGAACATATTTTGAAAATGTATCTTTACATTTTCTACTCTCTCTTAATTTATTTCGAAATGTTCTTTGTCACTGAAGTGATCTGCTATGTCTCAAAAGACAACGCGTGATTGTTGATTTTTACAGACACAGCTACAACAGGCATGTCCATTGGAAACAGTGTTTGGAGCACAGTTGTAATGTCTCAAGGAATGCCTCCCCCGCAGCGACCACTGAGCCGCAAAGTCACAACTTCTCCATTCTTTCCTATGAAACCACAGGACGAGCACAAGACCACTGCGTGTATCTCTATAGAGGAGGCCAGGCAGCCTTAGTGTTTCAGTTCCTCAGCTGGGATTAGAGGTGAGGGACAGACTCAGTTCTAACCCTTCAGGGGAATCTTTAGTGCATCTTCAGAAAGGTTCGATTTCTGTGATGAGGGATAGCAAGCTATTTCATAATTGAACACAATTGAATGTCAAAGTAAAAGATCAGAACACTCAAAAACATTTGGTCAAAGATTGATTCAATAAAAATCAAGTTGAAAATTAATATTAATGAATTAATAATTAATATGAATATCTCTTTAGATATAAGACACAGACACATGTCATTGATGGTCATTAATTACCTATCGATATACAGTGGATCCATAGTCATGCAAGACACACATTGAAAAGTTGCATGCATCTAAAAGTTCTTCCAGCAAATAAACCCAGATGGATACTGCAGAACGTTCTCGCTTACAACCAGAATATAGTGATATAGTGCAGAACAAAGAGAGCTGGGCCAGCGGGTTCTCCAAAAACTATGTGTCAGACAGCCTTTCAGTGTGAGTGTGTGTGTGTGTGTACACATGTGGAGAGGTGTGTATGAGTATGTGTATGTGTTTAAATGTGTGTGTGTGTGTGTGTGTGTGTGTGTGTGTGTGTGTGACAGACGGACAGCGTGGGTGACAGACGGTGTCAGCGGCGAGCTGCTGGGTATCACACTCGGCTGACCTGACGTGTGCGGGCCTGTCCAGCGCTGTCCGGCGCTTCTCTCAGTGGGCGCTTGCATAAGCTTACTGCCAGTCTCCAGTCCTCTGCTGGGACACAACGCAGATATTTATATACACAGCGCACTGACACACACACACACACACAAACACACAAGCACATGCAACACATGCACACAGGGAAGCAGACATATGCAAATAGACATATTTACCAACATGCATGCGCATGCATGCACACACACAGAGGCAGATGTATACACACATACATACATACAAACATGCATGCGCATTCATGCACACACACACACACACACACACACACACAAATGCATACATACACACAGACATGCACACAAACATATACACACACATTCACATGCATGTGTGTGCAAACACAGACAAACAGATGTGCTTTGATACTTACACAATAGCAGGCCTGCCAATATACCTGCCTAGCGCCTAAACATACTTGTCCTGCCACTACAGCTGCTCTACATAACGCTGTAACACACATGCACACACACACATACACACAAATACACACACACCTTCATACACGAGAATGTCAACAATGTCACACACACATACACAGTAGCTGGAGGCCATGTATATGAAAGGTGTCTGTGTGTGTGTGTCTAAGTATATGCATCAGGGGCATGCAGATCTAGTTCATGGTTGGTTAGTGTCAAAGCTCAGTTCAATAGAGCCTCAAGGGGAGGATGCTGTCTTACACTCTCTCTCTCTCTCTCTCTCATATACACACACACTTTTTCTCAGCTACACCATGAGACCTCCACCCAGCACCCTATGAATCTTTTATAAATGATTTATTACAATTTATAATCTCTGTTACGATGGCTTTATTAATATTTTATATTTAAAATGTTCTAATAAACGCATTCTGACTTACAGATTGGCCTGCAGGAACACTGCAGGAAACTTTTACTTTCACAGCTGCATTTCTCTCTCTCTCTCTTTCTCTCTTTCTCTCACTCTCTATGCAACACACACACACACACACATACTCACACACACATACTCACACACACACACACACACTCAAGCACACACAAACAAACACTTTTCCAAGGAGGCACATTAATGCTCAGCCACAAGGGATGGAACAAAAAAACGTAAAGCAAATGTGATATCAATGAGGAGGTAAAGGTTTTCTGAACCCTTTTTCTCTATCCTTCTCATATCACTCTTCCTCTCCTTCTCTCTCTTCTCATCACTCTTCCTCTCCTTCTCTCTCTTCTCATCACTCTTCCTCTCCTTCTCTCTCTTCTCATCACTCTTCCTCTCCTTCTCTCTCTTCTCATCACTCTTCCTCTCCTTCTCTCTCTTCTCATCACTCTTCCTCTCCTTCTCTCTCTTCTCATCACTCTTCCTCTCCTTCTCTCTCTTCTCATCACTCTTCCTCTCCTTCTCTCTCTTCTCATCACTCTTCCTCTCCTTCTCTCTCTTCTTTCTTTTTCTTGCCTTTTCTCTCTTACTCCTGATTTGGCTTGATGCGTGTGTTTGCTGTGTGTGTGTGTGTGTGTGTGTGTGGTTGAAGGATGTGGTTGATTCATCTCCACGTTGGGGCGAATCATCAACCTTCACGTCCTGACCATCCGCCACCCCACCATACACAACCCCCCCAAATTTAACATCCTCTCTGTCCCATCCTTCTGAGTGTGTGTGTGTTGTGTGTGTGTGTGTGTGTTGGGGGGGGGGTCATCAGGGTCGTTCTGATCTAATCAAACGCTGTATTGATTCCATTAGATAATTAATGTTATGGATGAGGGGGGGTAAGGGCAGTGTCACAACCCAGGAGAGTTGTGGAAAACCTTGGTCTGAGAATGATTGGGAGTCGTCAAGGTCAGTGAGGAGTAGTTTGGTGTGTGTGTGTATGTGATTGTGTATTTCTGTGTGAGTCTCTCTCTCTCTTTCTGAGTGTGTGTGTCTGTGTGTGTGTGCACCAGAAACAAGGTACAGAAACCAGTAAGATAGATAGCAGAAAGATAGATTTTATGAAAGTGTGTATTTAAAAAACAAACAAAAAAAAATACAAGAACACAAGAATGTGGCTAAAATGAAGACAAATCACGTGGAAAACTCTTACTGATCTTGAAATATATATTGCACACTTCTGTGGAACAGTCACAAAGTATAGGAGTTCATCTGAATAACTGCATTAAATAATGGCCATTCTGTGGAGCATCCTTAAACTTAAACAGGGACAAACTCCTGTCCAACATGTTTGTAGGTGCGCCCATGATTGCTTATACATTTGTTTGTGTGTATTGAGAGAGTGTTCCATGCAAGTGCGTGTGTGTGTGTTTGTGTGTGTGTGTTTGTGTGTGTGCATACATATGTTTGTTTTCTTTTCAGTCTGAGAAACAGGCTGGCTCACTCTGACAGCTTACACTCTCTTCGCCCAGCAAGCAATCTCTGCCTGGCTCTCTTGCCTCTTCCTTATGTGTGTGTGTGTGTGTGTGTGTGTATTGTGAGCAGATGGAAAGAATCTGTCATGAGAGTCTTTTTTCTTCCAGACATTGATGGAATGGCAGTGACAGGAAGAGACAGTGTGTGTGTGTGTGTGTGTGTGTGTGTGTGTGTGTGTACTCTTGGCTGGCGGCCTCACGACTGAACTGTAGCGACACACAGATGGAAATAACACACTCTGTATGTGTGTGTGTGTGTGTGTGTGTGTGTGTGTGTGTGTGTGTGTGTGTGTGTGTGTGTGTGAGCATTAAAGAACTTGTTTAGGATCATTTGTTTAGGCTCTCATTTGGTTTGCTGAGTCTATAAGGAAATGAACCTGTCTGCCTGTGTGTGTGTGTGTGTGTGTGTGTGTGTATGTATGTGTGTGTGTGTATGTGTGTGTAAGGAACTTGCTGGATCATTTCTTTAGGCTCTCATGTAGTTTGCTGAGTCTATAAGGAAATGCACCATGTTAGTCCTCAAATGCATATATATATATAGATATATAAGGGGCATAAGTCTGCACTTCACCAGACATAAACTGGTGTAAATGGACCCCTGTACCTGCTTGAGCAAAATAAACTCAAATCAGCTCCCACTGGCTAAGATAGCAGCAGATGCTGATGAGTCAGAGCTGCGTCCTCCTGTCATTGGTGTGCAATTATCCACCGCCGCCCAAATCATTTCTGACTCAATTCAACCATTTCAGGCGAGTAATTAAAATTCAATTCATCGGCTTTGTGCGAAGGCCTTGTAAGGAAGTATGAGGGATTTTTTTAATGAATAAATTGAATTCCAATTATTCCCCAGCAGGTGTGGAGCAGAAGGGGGGAGTGTAGGCCAGTCTAGGAGGCCCTAGGCCTTAACCTTGATGATAGTGCAGGCCTCACAGACCCAAGGTGCTTCTGCAATATTGTTTTTGCATTATTATTATTGTTGTTGTTATTGTTATTGTTATTGTTATTGTTATTGTTGTTGTTGTTGTTGTTGTTGTTACTGTTGTACCAATAGAACTGTTGGCATTACTTTTTCTCATTAAAGGACACATTCTTATTGTTATTATATATATGTTTTTCATTGGTTCATTGGTAACAGTCTTTAAATGGTTATAGTGAAATAAAAGTTTAACTCAAAGCCAGTTCGAATAACTTATCAGACGGAAGAATGAGTTCCCAGGATCTGCCTTGCTGAAAAAAGAGCACTTAAGGTCTCACCATCACATTGAGTGTCAAGAGATAATCCAAAGTCATTTCCTGCACTGAGTGAATAGAGTGAAGTGACATGGAATTGACAGGCATCAACAATAGTGACTGGCAGCACTAGGGGGTTCCCACACACATCTCCAAAGAGGTCGGCTTCACCAATTAGACTAATTAGAGGTAAAGAATTGAAGGCTTTTGTGGTGGGTGTTGCAGTAATGCCTGCCATTGTATCTCTTCAACATATGGATATGGGTGGGAGTATCTATAAGTTTTTAATGGATAGTGTTGTTTCGTTGCAAGTCTGTGTTGTGTGTGTCTGTGTGTGTGTGTGTGTGTGTGTGTGTGCGCACGTGCATCCGTGGATGTCTGGGTGAGAGAGAGAGAGAGACCTTTGTGTTCAAGTAATGTGACTATGAACTGTTTTTTAGTGTGTGGTGCCTGTGTGCACGGCGTGCCTCCACATTACCCTGCCCTTCAAGGTGATGTTGTGATGTGTGTGTGTGTGATGCGTGTGTGATGTGTGTACATCTGTGTCACTGTGTTATAATTTATATAACAAGTGTGGAAAGTGCTTGTGCGTGTAGGTTTGTGTGTGTGTGTGTGTGTGTGTGTGTGTGTGTGTGTGTGTGTGTGTGTGTGTGTGTGTGTGTGAACATTCTGTTGAGTGCTGCATTGTCTGCATGTCGCTCAGTTTAAATGAGTTCATTTCCCTTCTCTCCATCTCCATGGGGACGGGGTGGAGCCAGCTAACGAACCTCTGACAGCTGGAGGTCCTAATTAAGGATCCCCTCTGAAACTACCCCTCTCAACACACACACATACACACCACTCTCAACACACACACACACACACACACACACACACACACACCACCACCAACACTGAGTATAACACACACAGATGTAGTCTGACACACTCACACAAAGTGAGATATAAAAAGAAACAAACACACACACACACACACACACACATACACACGCTCCCTATACCAACAACAGCTGAGCAGCCCCCTTGGAGCAAGGGGCAAAAGGACACGAGGAGGAGAGTGTGGAAAAGTGAGCAGAGTAATTTATGCCAACCGGAGGAG
>JAIFZK010000020.1:6110000-6127500 GCA_027481765.1 Tenualosa thibaudeaui | reverse complement strand
ATCCTGTCCCTGTTGACCGCTTATCATTGATTTTAGAATTTTATATAGGCTTTCACCTCACTACTGAAGACAATGTCATATTTAATGACAGCGTGTCTCAGCCACAGCAGTGAGGGAACATATGTGACAGACAGACAGACACACCAGAGGCAAACAGCACTGTGGTCTTACTGCCTGTCTCACTGTCCTCTACTCAATGCAGTTACTGCAGTCATACACACCTATAAACCTGACATGGAACAAAACACTGGGGGGAGCATTGAGGATAATGGCAGTGTAATGTAATCTCTATGGCAGAAGAACCTAAGGGCTAAACATGGAATGGACCTGCAGTCAATAAGGGCCTATCTCACTGTTCTGGACCACCTTCCACTGTCCCATACGCTCACAATCCTAATAAGATCCAGTCCACTGTGTCAATATTTAATCCACTGTCCTAATTCTATTCTACTGTCCTAGTCTAATATCTAAAACTGTTGTCCACTATCATAATCTGCAATCCAGTATTTCAATCTATGGTCCACTTTCTACTCTCTCAATGTGCAATCCTGTTGTCCCAGATGGCCGACTATTCAAGGCTACTGTCCACTGTCCAAAGCTCATAGTCCGTTGCCACAGTCCACAGTCAACTGTCTCAATCCTTATCCTACTATCTACTATCCTAGTCCATTGTCCAAGATCACCTATTGCCTGAGTCTGCTGTCCAATATCCAAGACTCCTGTCCACTGTCCACTGCAGCAGTCTGTCCAGGGAATTCTGTTCTCTGGGAGTCAGCTAATCAGGGGGCAGGCAGATCTGGTGCCTGCTTGTGACTGTCATCTGCGGTAAATGGGATCAAACAGTCAACGGTCTAAGCTGTCCCAATCAGCTGCTTTCTGCCCAAGGGCAATAAGCCTAAGACACACTATGATGTTCCCTCCACTTGTGTGTGTGTGTGTGTGTGTGCCAGTGTTGGCAAGCCTATTTTCACCATTCAGTCAGCTGTACTGTTTCATACAGTGATGAAGCCTCTCAGATCTCTTCCCATATTATGTAAATCTCGTATAGTGCTTGACAGCACGCTAGCCTGATGAGTTGACTCTTTCTTTTGCTTCTGCCCTCTATTCTTTTTCTTTATTCTTTCCTCTTTAATCTCCTTTTTCACATTATCATCTCTCTCATCCCATTCTCTTCCTCAGTTCCCATGATGATTTCTTTCTTCTTGTCTCTCTGTCTCTCCCCCCACACCCCACTCTTGCCCCCCCCCAGCCTGCAGAACCTGCGGAAGGAGAAGTCACGGAACGCGGCTCGTTCCCGCCGGGGAAAAGAGAACTTTGAGTTTTTCGAGCTGGCCAAGATGCTCCCACTGCCGGGTGCCATCACCAGCCAGCTGGACAAGGCCTCGGTCATCCGGCTGACCATCAGCTACCTGCACATGCGCCACTTTGCCAGCCAGGGAGACCCGCCCTGGAGCCCCCTGCTGGAGGGAGAGAGCAACTGCGCGAAAGGTGAAAACTAGCGCCATTCAGTTCAAGCCAAATCTAGTGATGCCTGAAACAATAGCCAGTGGGTACAGTGGCTGTGGAGTCAGTTAATGCTATCACTCATGCCTTTTAGCTGTTTTGCTAGCATGCCTGCACTCAAGTCAGAGGTACTGCTAGTATGCAGATTCAAACCTGGGGAGCCCAAGCAAAACTAATGGATACTCAATAATGCCTGCTGTACCAAATCTGACCCCACCCCACCAAACACACACATACAAACAGAGACACACATACATGAACGTATAAACATATGTTAATACTTGAGCTGAATATTCAGTTAAATCACAGCCCTTCCTCGTTATCTCATTAACCGACATTGCGAGTCTGCGTCGCTTTGGATAAACACCGATCAACCCAAACTTGATTGGCTAAAATAGTATTTGAGTCAATTCATGGCACGAGTTTTGTTTCATTCTCCAGATAAGGGGACCATTTCAAGTATTGAGATTGTAAGTTAGATGAAAGCAAGGTGAATTTTGCTGAATTGTATAAAACATGTAATGGGTTATAATCAAAGACCTTTGAAAATGCAGTAATAAAGGAATAGAAAGGATAAATGACTGTAATGAAATGTTCATCAGTGTATAAAAGCCTTCCTTGAAGTAGTAGTCCTGCAATTCTCAGTTTGTTTGCTAGAAAGTGGTATGTTAAAAACACGACGTGTGATTGGACCGTTCTGTTGTTAGACCAATCAGATATAGATACTGCTGTCAGCAGTGTCTTAGGTGAGTCATTATTATGAGTGACCAGCAAATGACACTGATAAAGGACAAGGCAGCTTTCATCTCCCGCTTTATTATTGGCTGATTCGTTCAATGATTTAAAGGTCACCCACTCACACACAAACACACACACACACACACACACACACTCCATCTCTATTCCACTGACCATCTTCCCCTTGAAAGACATACAAACACAAACAAGACAAGCCAATCATGCTGTTTACCCAGCCACTTAAGCAAGGCGTGCACACACACACACACACACAGACAGACACATACACAACACTGCCTTTAGAACAGCCTGTCACTGTGTACATCCGCCCCTGACATGGGTGTCTGGCTCCGAGTGGATCCCTTCATGGGAGTCATATTAGGCGGCGATGGAGAGTAGTGGGGTAGAAGGCAGCAGCGGATGTGTCGGAGGCGGCCCTGTTGCTGAATACAAATGTGTGATTAATTTAAATGAGGGTCTGTAATGGAATAGGCTATTATTGTCTCGCCAGCAGTCTGTGGATTAAGAGGGTAGAGATGCACTCTCTTCCAAACTGACAGGGAAAATGCGGGGAGGTGCGTGCAGACACACAAAAGAACACACACACACACACACATACACGCTCACATGTGTGCACACACAAAAGTGCATTAAAGAACATTCACACTGACTCTGACGTTCACAGACACACAAGCTGACACATGCACAACACACACACACACACATATATGCAAAGATATAGAAACACTCAAACAAATACACTGACAAATGCACACATACATACACACACTCACACACCCACAAGGAAAGAGGAAGAGAGAGAATGAGGGGGGAGCAGAGAGAAAAAGTAATTGAGATCTCGCCACTGGAGTAATCACCCCTCAGCCATGCGAATCTAAGCGCTGACTCTCTGCAGTTACTAACACACACTGCAGAACTAACCCACAACTAACAGAATTGTCCCAACTGAACCACCTATCAGATTATAGTAGAACGTCCTGGCGATTATAGCAGGCCCGCCCAGTAAATCTAGAATCACCCAGTATCTTAGAGCAGAGCCATTCTGGAGCTAATAGCAGAACTGTCTAATTAGCGTCACAAGGAATCTCATCACCAGGAGGCTATGCAAATACCACCTAAATACATGGACATTGCTGCGGCCATGGTCATGTCACATCCAGGATAATGTCACTCTCCCAAAGGCCTTTTGCATGTGAATTAGGCCACCATACAGGACAATGAAAAAAGGAACTTGGCCACTGCTATGCCTTTGGTCACTCACCTAGCAAAGAGCTGGCGACATTGCACGCTTAAAGACTCAACTAGATAAATCAGTGTAGAAATCAGGCCTGAGGAACACTCAGACAGGGACTTGGCTTTCACGCACTCTGTGTTTCATCATTCATTACATCCATGCAGTTGGCTGATGCTTTTAGTTCTAAACTCACTGTGCCAAACACTATAAAAAGACGGTATAAAGTGTAGACATTGGCTCAGTCAAATGTAGAGTTAGTGGAGGGAACAATGAGATAATGTACTGCTGGCGTCAAAAATCACTTACTGATTTTGGGTTCTGACTTTGCTAATATGAATGATCAGTTAAATCTTTTTTATTTCTAATGTATACTTGAGGATACCATGCTTTCTGTGTATCCACAGCCGTTGTTTAGAACAGATGAGGGATACATTTACAGTAAGAGTAACTGTAAACCGTACACATCCCCAGGAATTGAACCCATCCCTGTCATTTGTGCTGGATCGATAAAGCCATTTGGACTCATTTCAGTATCGTAAGGTTGTGTGTGTTTATACTGTAAAGCTTTATGCTATTTAAGCAATATAACACAAGTGGGAGTGAGGTTGTTCATGGACATCCTCACGACTGCAGCTTGGTAAACTCAATAGAAAATGTGGAGTGAATTAGCTGCGAAGAATTACCCATGGTATATTGGATATTCCTCACTCCTAGAGACGCGTCATCCAACCTAAAATTGCTACATAGTTTGATCAAACCTAACTGTTGTATAATATTATATATCCTCAGAGCCTTTGGTTTTATTATATTGACCACATAATGAAACCAAAGACATTGGCTAAATGTTATCTACATCTTCTTACCATTGGTTTTACTGTTGTTTGCATTTGCAAGCAATTCAGCAAGCAAATTAAGTTAGCTTGTGATTTTCAGAAACGGCCTTGTACCTCTTTGACCAGTGGCCTTGTCAGATCAGCCTCCATCATTATCTGTGTCGCAGCCTGCAGTCCTCATTACTGACTGTAAGATATCAGAGAATAGCAGATGACATGAATTACCTATTACCTCACCCTCCCCATCAAGAGAAAATGATAAAGGGATAGAGGAAGATGGAGGGAGAAAGAGAGAGAGAGATAACAGTACTGCATATGGTTGGAAAGAAAGAAAGAAATGGAGAAGGCAAAAATGAAAGACAGTATTAGTAAGATGAGAGAGAGAAAGATGGAGAGGAGAGGGATATTGGCAGATGAAACAAGGAGTGAGAAACAGGGAGACATGAATAGAGAGAGAGGGAGGAGTGATAGGAAAGGAGAGTGTGAGTATACAACAGACACAAAAGGAGGGGTAAATTATCTGTGTGATTCGCAATTACAGAAATTAACTACATAGCCAGGAGAGCGTAATTACAAGGGTGGTCTAATTGCTATTATTACTGAGGGGAAACAACTCCACAACGATTAGACACTTGTGTGTGTGAGTGTGTGTGTGCGCATGTGCGTGTGTGTGCATGTGTGTTGTGTGTCCCTGTTTTCTAGCAGGTGCACGTTTTTAGAGGTTACTACAAATCACGTGTGTGTATGTGTGTATGTGTGTGTGTGTGTGTGTGTGTGTATATGTGTGTGTGTGTCTGTGTTTGTGTTAATGCTGGTAAAATGTACAGTAATGGTGCATCAGACTTGCTTAAATGTACAATTTGAACTAACATTTTATGTCAGCTATACAACCACAGAAAAGCAAAAGCTTGAGTGTACTTGAGTATGTTAGTCAGTTAGACTCGTTTCCTGGCCTGAGAGAACCCAGACGAATCTGATAGCTAATTAGCGCATTTGACTTCACTCTGCAGATCCATGTGTTAAGACAGAAATATTTGCTGCACTTTCTAAAAGGTCAGGCACCAATTAAACTTTCATTTGTCACACTGGTTTCATTTTCTGGTAGTCTGGTAGTCTGTAGCAAGTCTACAGGCCACTCTACTACAATGTTTTTGATTCTGTCCTTTACTGTGTATGATCCCTTATTTTTCAGTACAGTAGGTTTTTAACCAGATCAACATCAAGAAAGTAGGGCCTGACAACAAGCTACTGACCTCCCATTTCCAGTGTGCCACCAGCATGTTAAATTAAAGCATTAAACTCTTACCAAAAACTGAAGCGCAGCAAAACACATAATTCGTCTAAATTATGGTTTTAATTGCAGTTGGACATTCAGTAACTGAAGGGTAGTTTAAAAGAGAGAGTGTATTGGGTAATTTTGATTGGTTAATTTGTCAGATATAGTCATCAATCAAATCAACTCAACTGCATGATTTCATATGGTTGCTAGGGTAGCTGAAAATGCAGTGAATACCCAGCATGAGACTTTACGAAGATCAGAATGTGATTGGATAAAAATTGGTCTCTACCCCTTGCTAACTTGTTTGCCACATCTGTCAATCAAATTACTTAACAGTAGAAACTGTATGAAGAGAAATGTAAAGGGGGGCACACACTAAGATTAAGGGCATGTTTCCACATATCCACACAGATACTTTTATAAAAAAGTATTTTTTCATCTATTTTTGATGAAAATTTTTTTCATCTATTATTCACTTCAAATAGATATTTTTTTAAATGACCTCCAGCGTGGAGATATTTCAAAACACTGGATTATGTGGATATGTGTAAACACAACTGAAAAAAGAAGGCCTAAAATAGCTTCAAAGAAGGTCTAGGAGGCCCTGAAGGTCCACAGCTGCTATAAAGCATTTATAAACACACAATGTAAAGAATCTTATACATGGCATTCAGTGTTTATACATGTGTAATAAGCACAGCTAGGTACTAAGTCATTACTTTAATTAGTTTATTAAAGATTTACCCTAAAGTGCTAACAGCATCTCCTGAGAGATTTAACAAGGCATTCAACAAGTGGACAGATTTTTTATGGGGATCAATTGTATCATATTTTTGTTTACATGTTTAATACATAGAAATTTGCTGGATCACCCAGCATATTCTCACTCACCTCACCAGTCGTTTGTCTAGTTCAGTTTAGTTACAGTGTGTGTGTGTGTGTGTGTGTGTGTGTGTGTGTGTGGTTTCTTGCTTGCTTGGGTGTGTGTATGTCTGTGTGTGTGTGTGTGGTGGAATGTGGCCTCAATGCTCAGCACCCAAACAGCCTGTAACCCTGGGAGAAGGCATGCACCCCCCTCCCCTTTCTCAAACCCCCAACCATATGTGTGGGGGTGTGGAGGTTTGGTGGGTGTGAGGGGTCAGAGAGAGAGAGATGGGGGTGACACTAGACTAAGGTTAGGCCTTAGGTTTGGGGTATCTGGGTGTGGTGGCTGGTTGGCTGGCTGGTATGGTGGGTTGGTTGGTGTGGCTTTTGTCTGCTTCCCACGTTTCAAAGCCAGTCTTGAAAAATGAATAGACAGAGGAAAATCAATTGCATGACCTTCACACTGCAAGAGGGAGGGGAAGAGGGAGATGGGGGGAGGTTGGAGGGAGCAATGGGAGTGGAGGAGGAGGAGGAGGAGGAGGAGGGGCGGCGGGTTGGTTGAAGAGAAATGGATGGAACAAGGGAGAGGAAGGACAAGAGAGAAAGTGCAGCGGGTTAAAAGATGCAATGTGGTATTTTCTCCTGGCTCAATGTGAATGTGCAGGTGAATGTGGGTGTGTGTGTGTGTGTGTGTGTGTGTGTGTGTGTCTGTGTCAGACTGTGTGTTTGTGTGCGCGTACGTGTGTGTGTGTGTGTGTGTGTGTGTGCACGTGAGTGTGTGTGTGTGTGAGAGAGAGAGAGTGAGAGAGCTCAGAGAAAGCTCAGAGGTGATGGGGGAGGTCAGGTCTTTGTGTATAATGGGGTGATTAAACCTCTAGTGTCACCCTGTCAGACCTTCTCTAGAACACATACACACACACATACACACACACACACACACACACACACACACACACACTGTTTGCATATAAGCACATCATTATTCTGACATACTAAATCATCTCTCTCTTTCCCTAGACATTTCTTTGTTGACTGTTTCTAAATAGTTTGGTCAAATAACTGCTATTTCTTATTGACACACTGAAGCAGAGAAAATACAGTAGCAGAAATTGGGAGATTTTATACTGTGATATACTGTATATTGTGAAAGCAAAATACTGTTATTTATGTTATGTTTACATAGTGAAGCAAGTCTGTGAGAGACCCCTCAGCTTGGAATAAGTCAGATGATCATACCATAGCACTACCAGTAGCTCCAGCAGTGGTGTTTCCCTTACTGGGTCCACATTGTTTGATACATTTTCCCTCTGTCTTCATCACTTTTCACTGTAGGCTGTTTCAAGTCAGTTCAATTCAAGTTAACAGTCAGTTCAATTAAGTCAGCTTTACTGGCATGATACATGAACATTTTTGCATTGCTAAAGCGGAACAAGTTTACATTCAAAGTACAATGAGGTACAATGTATGTCAAACATATATGCGTTTAAGATTGTCAAACAATATACAAACTGGTGTATGTATGTGTGTGTGTGTGTGTGTTTGTGTGTGTGTGTGTGTGTGTGTGTGTGTGTGTGTGTGTGTGTGTGTGCGTGTGTGTGTGTTTCTTTGTCTTTTAATCTTTTTTCCCCCCATATCTTTTTTTTCCCCTGCTGTTCTCAGACAATTTTTTATCTTTCCATCTCCCATTTTCTATCACTCTGTCAAACATCAACATGTTTTCTTGACATAAACATACAATAGAATTTCCACCAGCCATCACAGTATGTTCTTTTTCTCTCTCTCTCTCTGTCTCTCTCTCTCTCTCTGTTTTTGTTCTCTCATTCCCCAAATTCTCCACATTTAAAGCGGCGAAGGCTTTTAAGGGACGTTAATTGCACTCAAATTATGTTCGACCGTGGAAGGCAAGAGAGAGACGGGGGGGGATTGAGGATGGATTGAGAGAGGAAGGGAGGGAGGGGGAGTGAAAGGATAATTGCGGCCGAGAAGGACGTTGAGTCTGGGGTCGCAGTGTCTCTCTCCCTCCCTCCCTCCCACCCTGTCTGTCTCAATCTACCCTGGTCTGTCTACAAGTGGAGGAAGAAGGGAGGGTATGGGGGAAAGAGAGAGACAGACAGAGGGGGGGGGGGAATATGCAAAGGTGGATGGGGGTATTTGTCATTCAACACTCAGTCGAGGTGATCAGCCTGTGCAAACTGAGCAAATTCCACTCAAATAAATAAATAAGTTACAATGCTGAATACCCAATCGTTTGTGTGATCTATCAGGTTCCCATAGTAACCTCCTAACTTGGTTAAAAGGTTGACTGTGTGTGGGGGGAGGCAATAAGCCAGTGGATGAGAGGGTTGAGATACAATTTCTCTGCCTCTCTAAAACCACTCAATTTGTAACTGTTTTATGTTTTTGCAAGGAGGACAAGAGTCCTAATTCTGGTTGTTTACAATTGATATTAAGGCTAAGCTTTGTTTGTTACAACACTGAAGAGGAAAGATCATAGAAGAAAGAGTGCAAATGACAAATTAGTGTTGTTGAAATGACCCGTATTAGGCAGAGGAAGACAGGAGAATGAGAGAGAGGGGAGAGGAAAAGAGAGAATTATCACTGGAAGGGAAAAATAGACTAAAGAGAAAAAAGGAAAAGAGAGAGAAAGAGAGTAAAGGAAAGAGGAGAGAGGCATCACTGAAAAGGAAAAAGACTGAAACAGACAAGAGAGAGAAAAGGAAGAGAGAGAGAGAGAGATGGGGGGTGGCTGTAAAGGATGAATCAGATGCCACTGGTCCATGGTCCTCTCCTATCCACCTCCAGAGGGTCTCTCTCCACCCTGTAGAGCTGGCCTCTCTCCCCAGGGAGGGTGTGCTGTGCTGGGCTGCAGGGGCTAGCTGTGTGTGGGTAGGACTCCATGGCCCAGTGTCACCCCCTCCACTTCCTGCGGCCATGGAACCGGGAATAATGATGGGGGTGGGGAGTGTGTGTGTGTGTGTGTGTGGGGGGGGGTGAATGTTAAATTAGTGGCGAGAGTAGGCACAGTGTGTGTGTATGTGTGTGTGTGTGTGTGTATGTCTGTGTGTGTGTGATGTTATTGTATTTAGAAGCTGGTCCCAGACCTGTCACCTCCCATCTAACACATATGATGGTGGGTAGCAAAAGCACCCAAAAGCCATACCCACATACATACACTGACAAACACACACACAGACACACACACACACACATTCACAAACACACGCACAGACATACACACACGCACACACACACACACACACACACACTCACACACACACTCAGCTGGCCTGTGTGGCTTGAGTGGCGGCTTGATCCTGGGTGCCAGAGTCCTTTTCAGACTTGTGAATGGAGCAGGCTAATTTATATTCCTGTCCTGTCCAATGAGGGGGGGCACCCCCAATTACACAATAGAGCTGTGTGTGTGTGTGGGGGGGGGGGGGTCTAAAAGAGAGGGAACATAAAAATGTGCACATGTTGTTATATCTCTGAAGGTGTGTGTTATTGTGCCATTTTTTTGCTTTGCATGTGTGTGTGTGTGTATATGTGTGTGTGTGTGAGGGCCTGAGGGTATTTAGACTATTATTACACACACACACACAAATACACACACACTATCCCAGCATATGAGTGATTGGCAGGGAACTGCATGACATTGTGTTTGGTGTTCAGCAGCACCTCTGAACAAGCATTCCATTTTCCTGTCAAAACGCTTATTGATCTCCAAGACATACACACAGACACACACACACACACAAACACAGACACATACATACACACACACACACACAAACACACACACACACACACACACACACACACACAGACAATACACATGTAGAAAAACATGTTCGCTTCCCATGTAACTGACAAGGCCTTGATATTGGAGCATCAGTCTCCCGTAGAGCAAAGCAGTGCACTGCTATTGACTCCCTCACATCTGCTCAACAGTAGTGGGCATGAGAGGCCTGTTTCTGATGGGATGAGACTCAGAGAGTGAGAATATGATTGACAGTACTGTATAATACAAAATAGTATTGACAGATGATATTGAATTGTTTTTGTTGTTGTTGTTGTTTTTTAACAGTAATTTTTTCTATTGTTTGCGTGTCTGTTTTATTGTTGTGTTGTGACCTGTGCTGTGATATGTTGTAATTGCATTTCTACAAAAACACTTTTTTATCCTCTATTTGCCTCATGTAACAGCTTGTATATGACTGCTCTACAATATGAATGTTTCATTTATTATGCCTCTAAAACAATTCATTATCATGCCACTAAAGCATTTTCAATGGGATTTCTTAACATGTTGAGGCGACTATTTTTGTATGACTTTTGACTTGAGTGATTGTATGTCAAAAACGCATCACTATTTTGGCATGTAGAAGAAAGTGTGCAATATAATACCTGAGTATCTGATTAACTGGTGCATTTTGCTCTGGCAGTGCGACGGACGACCCATTCCCTCGCTTCGGAGATCTTTGAGCAGCATCTTGGAGCACACCTTTTGCAGGTAAGAGAGAACGTTACATCTCACTAACCTTTATTGCATAAACTCTGCGTCTTTGTTATGAGTTGGCCACATAGGCGACTGCTTGCAGTTAGAGTGATACTCAGGACTACTTCCAACCATAGCCCTGTTGATAAGAGGAGGAATGAGAGAATATAGACCAATTAGCGAACTGACGCTTACGCTAACTAAATGGGGCTATGGGAAACAAAACTAAAGTTAGCATAGTCTGTCTATTTTGTATCAAATTCTCTTGCAAATAGCAAAGCATCCTCAACAACAGATTATTGATTGGAAGTGCTCCAGACAGTCAATTTAATCCTTACACAAGTCCTATGGTGTTGAATCTGTAACTGAATCCTCACCCTCTCAGGCCTGTGATACTGGGCCACCACAAGCAGCATTCATTACACCTATATCACCTTATCATTACACCTATATCACCATATATCAGCCTTTCTAGCCACAGAAAGGCTATAGAAAGCAATTACGATACGGCGCTTGATCAGATTGGCCCTTAATCTCCACTGTAAGATGATTTTAGTGTCTAGCAGATAGTCCTCACAGTAATAGATGTGTGAGCCGATGGGGGATCCCTCATAATGATCCTCGCTCACCACACACTCAGACACCAGGGACGCATTACTAAAGACATGGAGGAAATAGTCAGTGGCCAAGCAGAAGAGCTCACCTACAGCACACTAAGGCTTGGTAGACAGACACATTTTAATAGCTTGTAGAGCAAATGTAGAAAACATACAGACAAAAAAATAAACATACTATAATTGTGCTTAATAGTATATAGATAGATAGATAGATAGATAGATAGATAGATAAATAGATAGATAGATAGATAGATAGATAGATAGATAGATAGATAGATAGATAGATAGATAGATAGAGAGATATGCATGTTTTATGCAAGAAATTTAGAGAGCAAGAGAGAGAGAGAGAGAGAGCAAGAGCTAGAAAGAAAGAGAGAGAGAGAGAGAGAGTTCAGCATACTATATAATGTTTATTAGAAAAACAGTGTTGTTCTCCCTCTGTCGGTAATAACCTGCTAATTGCTCTTGATTCCGACACATTCAGGCTGTATAGCCCAGCACCCATCTTGGCCACTCACATTAGCATACTGAACATGTCAGGCACATAAATTAGACCGCCGCCTCTTTACCAGCCGCCGCCAGAACAGCAATCACCCAGCTGCCCATGTGCTGACTTGTTGATAAGACAAATAATCACAGTAATCACACTAATTTATAAATATCATTGCTTTATACCCTTTCAGTTTTTAATAAAATCACTTACAAGTTGACTAGTTTAGAATATTGGTGGTGTACTCCACCTGAGTGTGTGTGCCCGTTTGAGATGGAATGATTCAGTCGATTTGGTTTGTCTGCCGTTCAAGACTGTCCTGCTGTCAGTGCTTGTTGAGTGCGACTGGATTGGATTTGCCGGAATGTTCCGTGGAGAATTGCAGAAGTTGAGTAGGAGGAGTATTGACAGCAAGTGTTCAGGACCTGCCTAAAGATCCACTCTAATTTCCTCAATATACACTGACAGTGGTAATGGTCTGCACTGTGTTTTTGTGCTGATAGCTGTAACTGTGTGTGTGTGTGTGTGTGTGTGTGTCTATGTCTTCCTGTCTGCCTGTGTCTCTCTTCTTGTATGTGTGTGTGCACTTATGTGTGTGTCTGAGCCTGTCTGTCTCTCTCTCTGTATCTATGTGTGTGTGTGTGTGTGTGTGTGTGTTTGCATGTTTCTTCCTGTAGTCGCTGGATGGCTTTGTGTTTGTGGTGAGCCAGGAGGGGAGATTCCTGTACATCTCAGAAACCGTGTCCATATACCTGGGCCTGTCGCAGGTGGGATGCACACACACACACACACACAACACACACACATACACACACACACACACACACACACACACACACAAACACACACACACACACACACACACACACACACACACACAGACAAACCTGGAAGCACTGCCTAAACACACAGTCAGCATGTTTGCCCACTCTGAAATTCTTGTGTGTGTGTGTGTTTGTGTGTGTGTGTGTGCGTGTGCGTGAGTGTGTGTGTGTGTGTGTGTGTGTGTGTACATGTGTGTGTGTGTGTGTGTGAGTGTGTGTGTGCGTCTGTGTGTGTGTGTGTGGTGTGTGTGTGTCTGTGTGAGCACCTTGTAATGCAGTGCATGTACACTTGTCTCTAGAGAGTGTCTGCATGCAGTGACATCAACAGCATTAGCAGCTGTCCAGCCTTGGGCTCTCTCTTGCTCTCTATCCTTCCCTCTCTCCATCTCTTTTTTCTACATCTCTCTCTCCCTCCACCTCTTTCTCCCTCTTTCTCTCTCTCTTCCCCCCATCTCTGTCCCCCTGTATATATCAATCCCTCTCTCCTCCTCCATCACTCTCCCTCTATCTGTCTCTCTATATCTTCTCCTCTAGCTCTATGTCTCTTTCTTTCTATTTTCTCCTCCATCTCTCTTCCTCTTTCTCTCCTCTGTTTCTCTCTGTTCTGTAGATCTGTTTTATTTACTTGTTTATGACCCTCTTTCTTTGCATCCCCTCGTTCACTTTCTGTCTTCCTTTCTCTCCCTTTTTCACTCTCTGTCCTCCTCTATATGCCTCTATCACTCTTTCCCTCCCTTTATCATTCATGTATTCCTTATGGCCCCCTGTCTTTTTGCATGTAGCCCCCCTTGCTGTCTCTCATCAGTCACTCCCTGTCTTTTTTTCTCTCTTGCCCTCTATCCTCCCTACTCTCCCTCCTTCTCTCCCTTCCCCTACCTTCCACCCCTTACTGCTCTCTCTCTCTCTCTCTCTCTCTCTCTCTCTCTCCCTCCCTCCCTCCCTCCCCTAGTGGTGTCCGGGTGACTCTCTCCAGGTGCTGGCCTGTGCTGATTGCCTGTGGCCTCTTGTACTGTGAATGTTAAGTCCTGCCATTTTGCCCAGATGCATAAATAATAACAGTAATTACTCGTGCCGCAATCAAAGTGTCGCCGGGCCGACCAGGGTCCCTGTCTGCAGGACAAATCGATAGGCATCTTAAAAGCCACATTGATTGTGGGGGGAAAAAACACACACACACAAACACACAAACACACACACACACATGTGTGTGTTGTGGGAGGGGCAGGGAAGGGTTAGGAAGATAGATAGGGAGAGATAGAGGGAGCAGGAGGAGAGAGAGAGAGAGAAAGGAAAGGAGGGAAGAGGGTCAATAGAAATGTTTAGAAAGAGTACAGGATTGAAGACAGCTAGCGAGAGGAGAGGAGCGCAGAAGTTGCCCATGAGGATGAGTGGGTGATTGTGTGTGTGTGTGTGTGTGTGTGTGTGTGTGTGTGTGTGTGTGTGTATGGATGAGTGTTGGGTGGATGGGGTTTTCTAGGGTGGGAGTGGGTGGTGGAGAGAGGATGGGGTACAAGACTGAGTGAGGATGGAATGAACAAGATAACAAGAACAAAAAGTGAAGAAAGAGAACGAGGAAGAGAAAAGGAATGAGAAAGAGAATGAGGAATGGGAAAAGAAATGAGAAAGAGAATGAGGAAGGGAAAAGAAATGAGAAGAGTCAAGGTAACAAGTAAGAGGTAAACAGTAAAGAAGGCTGGGATCACAGCAGCAGAGTTTCTATTGTTTGCTATGTAATGGTTGGTTGATCCTTTTATCATTACGCTACTGTCAAGCATGTCAAGCATTACACTAGTGTCTCAGCGATCTTTCAGAGCATAACGCTTGACTCATCGATGTCAGTTAATGGACCAAACCCTCACGTAACTTAGCATTGAGATAGTACTGATCTCTGCAGCATGCTTTGCCATTGGCCAGTATGTGATCCCCACCTAAGGGAGATCAGGGAAGGAAACACGAGAGAAAGGGAGAAGGGGTGAATAAGGAATAGAAGGTGTTGCTGTGAGACCACCAGAGGCTGGAGAGGATTCAGCACCTCTGATGGTAGAGTTCACAGAGGCTGAGTTGCATTATGTAAGGCTTGTGTGTCCTCCCTCCTGGCATGGGAGTCTTTAGAGGAGTTCAGTAATTCTTTAACACCTTTGGGCGTGAGTCTTTATTGCTCCTACCGAGTGTATGAGTGCACCAGCACCAACTACACCTGGCTCTTTAACTTAAGTCAAAATCCAAAAATTACACTGATATCCACACACACACACACACACACACACAAATGGACACACACACATTAACACAAACACACACAAATGCATACACAAACACACTCACACCCATGGTCCACTGCTGTTTCAGATGCCATCTCTGTCAGGTCCAGAGTTCTGGGCTCAACTGAGGAGCCTGTAACCTTCAGTCCCAATGACCTCTCCTAGCTGCTGCAGTAACAAGTAACATGCAGTGCTGTTTGGGAATCCATCCATACCGCTGCACTCAGACACCAGGGAATCTGCTATGGGCTTAAAGAACCGTCTCTAACATTCAGATGATTTTGAGTAGCTAATACATGCTGTGATACTCCTAAGAGTTTAGACATTCCTTGATGTGATATACAGCAGGTCTAAGGGACACCAGCGGTCACGTCAACATCTCAAAAGTTCACACACACACACACACACACACACACAGACACACACACACACACACACACACACACACACACACACAGAATCTCAGATAAATACACACATTCATACACACACACACACACACAGTCAGTCAGAGTGGGATGTGCCCTGATGTGAACACACACAGTAGGTCTGAGGGACACCGTCACATTTCACAACACAACTCATCTAGTGTCTGCACCGATTCCATCAGCAACCATCCTTCCATAAAACATGAGGGGAGAGAGCAAGTCAGAGAGAGGGGGACAGAGAGAGAGAGAGAGAGAGAGAGAGAAAGGGTGGGGGAGAAATGGAGTATGAGATATGGGGTCAGAGATTATACAGGAAACAAAAAAAGAAAAACAAAAAAAGACAAAGACTGAACGACAGATGATGAGAATTAGAGAGAGAGAAATGAAGTCTGAGTTAAAGGATCAAAGTGCAGATAGAAAGCAAAAAAAGGAAAAAGTCAAAGACTGACAGAGAAAGAGAGATAGTGAGAAAGGAAGGAAGAGAGAGAAAGAGAGAGAGAGGGAAACGGGGAGAGAAAGAGAGCAGGATGATGAGAGAGGGGGTAGAGAGAGAGAAATTGAGTATGAGATGAAGGGTCAGGAAGTGGCCAAGGAGACAGGAGGGCAAAGAGAAAGAAGAGAGAGGACACACACAGAGACAGAGGAAAAGAGAGAGAGAGATGGACTATGAGATAATGGGTCAGAGAGGAATCCAGAGGACAGAAGAAGAGTGAGAAGAGAATGGAGAGTGAAAACACTCACATACACACACACACACACACACACACACACACAGAGAGAGAGAGAGAGAGAGACAGAGACAGAGAGATGAATTCAGATCCAACTTGTTGCTGCCTCCATAAAGGTCACCTCTTTGCCCTCCTCCCCCGCCCCTCTACACACACACACACATCCTTACACATACACACACACACAAACACACACACACACACAAACACACACACACACACTTGTGCCTCAGGTGTCTGACCCCTCTGTCCCCCTTTAATCCTCCCATGGGCCCTCCTCCCCTCAACCCACCCTGCCCTTCCTGGCCTGCGGGGGGTTCCTTACCTGGATTAGCCCAGGTCAGGCTGCAGGACCAAGGGCAGGCATAGGAGCCAGGGTGGGCAGGGGGTGGGGGCGGGGGCCAGGGCTGTGGGGCCAGGCTGGTTAGAGAGCAGCGGTTCCTGGGCAGACTCATTTGTCTCCTCCCTATGGCTCCAGCGCTGCAGCTTTGAACCCTCTCAACTGGAGGAGGAGAGAGAGAGAGAAAAAAAAGGGATAAGAGAGGGAGAGAAGAAATAGGAGGAAGAGAGAGGAGGAGGAGGAGAGGAACAGGAAAGGGGGAGGAAAAGAGGAGGAGAGGGAAGAGAACAAGGAGGGGTGAGTGAGAAGGAGCCAGCCTGGCTTAACCTATCCGTCCCTATGCACAACCTACCTGGCTTGGCAGGTGGAGAATGATGGAGTGGGTGAAGGATGTGGAGGGGTCAGAAAGAGAGAGAGAATGAGAGACAGGGAGAGATAGAAAGACAAGAGAGAAGAGAGAGAGAGAGAGAGAGAGAGAGAGAGAGAAAAGGGGGGGTTGGAGGAAAGGAGGAGACCAAAGCAGACAAATGGAAGAAGAGAGAGTCTTGGAGGTGGAAAGGAGGATATGGAGGAGAGCATGTAAAGAGAGGGGGAAAGAGGGGAAGAGAGAAAGAAAGAAAGGATGAGAAGGGAAGAGAGGAAAGTGAGATGGGTGGAGAGGGAGACAGAGAGGGCAAAAGGAAGTGAGAGAATGTGGGAGAAAGACAGAGAGAGGGGGGGGGAGGAGAGAGTGAGGGAAAGAGAGAGAGAGAGAAAGAGAGGAAGGGAGGGGTAGAAGGAGGGAGAGGTGAGAGCTGAATTGATCCCTGGCTGGTTAGTATGCAGCCCGAGTTCCCCCCTCCTCC
>JAIFZK010000020.1:5970000-6100000 GCA_027481765.1 Tenualosa thibaudeaui | reverse complement strand
AGAGGCAAGAGTGAGGACCCAGGGGCTGTAGCGAAAACAGCAGCAGGGGTCGGGAGCAATAGAATCCACAATGGGCGCGCCGTCATCAGACAGCTGAGGAGCGCAGAACCCCCAGCCATCTCCCCAGGGATAAAGACAGAGAGGGACGGCGTCAGCATCAACAGTGGAAATGGTGGTGGTGCAGGGGTGCCAGTGGCCACAGGAGGGCGCTGGTCCACCCACCCCCAGCCCTCCTCACACACTCCCACGCCTGGCAGCCTGGCCGAGGCCAACAGTCCTCCCGCCCCTACAATAGACCCCACCGACGCCCCACCCAAACCCCTCTACCCCCCACCCCCACCCACCGTATCACCCCCAGGACTCTCGCCATCCTCCCGGGACGATCGGGGTTTACTGGGACCCCATGGTGTCAGTGGTGGAGGTGGAGGTCGGGCAGCAGACTTTGAGCTGTTACAGAGACTCACAGCAGCAGCTGCAGGTGGTGGGGCTTCGGGTCGTGTTCTCTTCCACCCGTTGGCCCTCGGCCCCCAGGGCCCTCAGAGCCTCTACGCCCCCAGCACCATTCGCTACGCACCCCCCGAGCTTCCCCCCACCCACCCGGCCCCGTCCTCTGCCTCACAGGGCCTGCGCTCGGACCACCCAGACAAGCCGACCCCCCCGCCACCGCCACACCCTCACCACCATCACCACCACCCGGCGGCCGCCTTCTTCCCACACCTCCAAAGGATCGCTGCGCTGCCACCCTTCAGTGGCTTCTCGGCCAGTGAGGCAGCCTTCTCGGCCGGACTACCCTTCTGCATGAACGGCCTTAGGGGAGCCACAGGACCAGAGGAAGACTGAGAGAAAGGGGGAAAGAGAAAGAGAAAGAGAGAGAGAGAGAAACAGAGAGTAATAAATTGGGAGGGAGTGAAATAGGAGAGAAGGATGGTGTGGAATGGAAGGAAAGAGAGAGATGTAGAGAAAGGGAGAGAGTGAGAGTGGAAAGAGAGAGAGATAGAGAGGGAGAAGAGAAGGGAGCAACACTAAGACAGATGTAGAGGGAGAGAGACAGAAGTTACCATTACTCCTCCTCTGTTTGATTCTGGACTGGGGTTGGTCTCCTTAAAGGAGACATTAGGTGTGAATCAATCCATTGTTGTTCCAGGTCACCAAATGCTTGAAAAAACACCCACACCAGTCCAGAATCAAACAGAGGAGGAGTAATGGCACCTCAGTGTTTAAGATTCAGTAGCATACCAGATTCCCAGAAACAAAATAATAATAATAATAATAATAATCACCATAGAAATTAACTAGAAGAAAATTTTAGCTGTTATCAACAAGTTTACCGACCTTAAAATAGACTTCAGCTACATCAGAGATAAAATGCTTTTAAATGTGTGCAGAAAGACAGCATGGAAATAGAACAAAGTTGTATCATGAGAGATCATGGGAATCTTGGAAATATCATGTAAAACCTTTCAGTTACTGGGTTGTCTCGAATGTGCTATAACAACATGGTCTAGAAATCAACTATTTTACCTGTTACATTCCAAATCAATTAGGGTTAACCGCTGTGTCATTCAGCTCCTGCAAACTGTATGCATCAGTGTTGTATACGAACACAATGAGTGACTTGCTGGGTTGCTGGGTCATCCCAGTTCTGCCATGCTGGCTCTCTCCTTTACCTAGACATGATTCTGGTCCTGCGACTACCTCTGCTGTCAGCTCAGAAGCAGAACAACAATGACTATGACTCATGACGCAGAATGAAAGCCCAATACTCCTGCATTCAGCAGGCTGTATTAGAACCCCTAGAGAAAGAGGAGAGACAGAGAGATGAGGAGAAGGAGAGGAGGGCAAAAAGGAAGAAAGACAGACAGAATATGGAGAGATAGAGAAACGGGGGGAGAAGGAGAGAAAGAGAGAGAGGAAAAAGAAAGAGTCAGAGTCTGTGAATAAGGAAGAGAGAGAGGTGAGTGAGAAAGACAGAACTGAGAGAGAGGGAGAAAGAGAGAGAGAGGGAGACACAGTGGTGTGAGATAGAGAGATATGCAACTGACTGTTTGTGCAAAAAGTGGCATGACTGGCCCAGTGCACACTAAGACTCTGAGCGGAGTGTCGGAGGTGTGTGTGTGTGATGGGGGGTGGGGGGCAGTGGGCACTCGCCAGACATAGTGGGCAGGTGGTGCCAGCTCCATAGTCTTCCCTCCACCACCTGCCACCTGTCTTGCTCAGCCATGCCTGGCGTCTCTGGGACCTCAGCTGCACACCTGTCGGAGAGAAACCGCTGAGGCCGGACATGGCCTGGACACCCCATTAAAGCCATACTGTACATAGGAGAGAAGCGCACACACACACACACACACACACACACAGACACACACACACACTCATACAGGGATTATCACTGAGTGTGGAGATTTCTGTATACACAGGGTCTGGGATTGTTTATCAGACTATCACTGGGGTTTGCTAGTTTCACATAAAAGAACTGGCCGCACTTTCAATGTTTTTTTCCCCTGGTTTGAAAGACATCAGTGTCTCCGTACCTGAGTGTGTGTATATGACATCTGTTTAAACAAATCCCTGGTGCTCGGGGGAGAAAAAGCACACTAGCACACACACCACTGATGACACTTTCCCAAAACACACATTCTTGCTCCTGTAGAACGTCTAATTCAAGTAAGGTTCAGAACCGTTCCACCTCCTGAACATCCGGTTCTGTACTTAACCAATGACATAATACCTGACAGAACCTCTTCAAAATAACCTCACTGTGCATCCCATTACAATACAATACACCTTTTATACAACTACAGAGCTTCCGAAAGAGAGTCACCTCACTTTCCCATCTGACCTCTAAGCTGCATTTGACCTCTAGGCTCTACCCTTCACATGTTTTTCTCTCCTATAAAGTTTCAGTGGGATGGAGTCGTATACATTGTTTATTATTAGTCACCTACAGATCGTACTTGAGCACTTAAAATACTATAAGTACCTGTGTTGCAACATAGCACTCCTGTTTCTTTGGAGACACTCAAGAGATGCTCCTTTCTCTGAGGTGCAAAGGACACTTTAGGAGTTTGTGCACAGCAGAAACATGGGCAAGGGATGGCATGCCAATGCTCAGAGACACTTTTGTTTGAACTGGAATGGTTTCCAAACGTGTCTGTAAAACACACACAAAAACCAATGCGGCTGTTGGCCAGCTTTGTTCACTTAAAAAAAGTGTAAAAAGAAATAAAAAATAAAACTTCTGAAAATACTGAGTATGAAAGTACAGGAGAAGTGTGAGAACGAGGAGTGAATGACAGGCTTGGTAATGAGAGGGCCTCTTCAGTTTCATCTAAACAGTTTTTTTGTTGACAAATACAAATGTGAAGAGACACACTCTTGGACTTGATAAGTGTGCAGCAGACGTTCACACCATTCTCGTCTGTCAGACATGGACTTGGACCTTTGAGCAGGAAGGATTTTGTCATCTGATGACGATTTTTATTTTTATTTATTTTTTTATCCTTCTGAATGAAAATGAAAAACAGAAATATCTTTTTACTCTCTCTCTCTCTCTCTCTCTGTGTGTGTGTGTGTGTGTGTGTGTGTGTGTGTGAAGCTCACATCGAGATATCCTCTAAACCTTTACCATCACTGTGATTCTAACCATTTATGTTTATTATTTTGTTTGTCTGTTTTGATTCATTCAAATGTTTGTGAATATACCATCCATTTAAATAAGAAAAATAAACTGTAAAAAATATTATAATAAAATTACAGATGATGACAATAATAAAACTTTATTCCAGTAGAGGAGCACAATTATTGTTTTTGTTTACTTTATTCTCTGATGTTTACATGTTTACTCCTGTGCCATTAGCAAAATGAAATGGAACCAGATATTTTTTGTAAACCTATTGTTGACAAACACACTTAACTACTATTCCTCATGGATAATTTGGTCAAATTGAGAAACTGCTACATCTGTGTTGAGTTAACTAATGCAAGACTTACTCCATTTGTGGGAAAAGTTGCAGGATGTTTCAATATTCAAGTCAAACGACTCTACATCCCTTGATTAACCAGTAACAAGGGCTCGGAGAAGACATTTTAAATCCAGACCTTCCCTCTTAATCAGTGCACCAAAGAGACAAGGGGGGGAGATAAAGGCGAGCTGGTTGCGTGCGATTGATTCGACACAGATTGACGGATAAGTAACGTCCGTGGCGGGTCCCACGAGATCCTGGGCTGAAAGCTGCTCTTTCTCTTCTGAAGACATCCACTTACGGTTTAACGGGGTGCAGAAACGCCTTCCGTTTTTTTTCCAGAGCCGCGCTCACCATAAGCCACGCATGAATTGGGCGAACTCGCGGCTGGCCTTCGCGCGCTTTGAAGCGCAGGTCTATCACAATCGCGCTGTCAAGGCGAGTGGGGTTTGAGCGTCTAGAGACGAAAGGCCGTGGGTTTGATTGAAACGGCGGGCGGGCAAGGCAGAGGCGGGTAGGGCTGGTAGGGGCCGCGGTCCGCTGTTGTCTCCGAGTGCCCGGGGGAGAGCCTGTGACATTGAAGATGGGTTAAATCCTGCTTTACATTCCGCCGGCAGACCGCCCTTCATTAGTGTGAGAATCATTCCCTCCTGACGACCTGCGCCATTGCATACTAAAGAAGAGCAGTTGTTGGGGAGAAAAGCGCCTGTAGAACTTTTGCATGCATGCATCCATGTATGCTTGTGTGCATATGTGTGTGTGTGAGTGAAGGATCACACAGGTGTGTGTGTATTGGCTTGTTTGTGTGTCCCTTGATTGGCTGTCTAAACACACCTGTTTTGCTGATTTTGTTCCTTGCTGTATGGGTGCCACAGTGTTTCACTTTCTGTGTACAGGCTATCAAACCATGATACGCCACGCTGGCAAGACCTGTCAGTGAATGACTGTGAATGTGGAATATATTTCCACAGTGTATTACCATATTTCACCTCCACAGCCAAATCAGTAGTACTCTCACCTGTGCCCCTGTCTGCAACAGACCTGGGCCCTGAGCAGAGCTGATACACCCATTGTGTAAGCAAAAACACCCTGGCCACTTGGGCTGTGCTTATGCTCTCATTAGACTGTCTTCGGTATAAACACATATAAGAGAGTATATCACAGTCACTCAAAGTTTTTCAGTCTGGGTTTTATATGGTACAGACTCAGACAGTGAGTGTGATATGTGTGAGAGAGAGAACAGACTCATGATTTTGCTGAGCTTGTGTGTAAGTGTCAGTGTGAAAGTGTTAGAATAGCCTATGTCTGTGTACCTGCGTAAGTGTGTACTTGCGTGGGAGTGGGTATTCTCGGACCAATACACACTTCATATACATAAGTGTGAGTGTATGTGCATGTGTATAAGTTGTGTACATGTGTGAAAGTGTACACTTGTGTGAGTACCTGTGTGTGTGTTGGTTTGTGTTTTAGCCACAATGCCCTTTAGACATGCGTGGGCCTGCGCAGATGCCCTGCATGCCAAGCAGAGGTGCGCAGTCAGACGCGGCCGGAGAATGAGAGAGCGAGAAAGAGCACGAGAGAGAGGGAGAGTAGGAGAGAGAAACAGAGAGAGAGGAGCGGAAAGGAGGAAAGCAGGGAGGCCACAGGCCGTACTGCTGCACTGACACACGCCCAGAATGAGTAACGAACACAAAATGCACCAAAAGCCAACAAGGAGGAGGAAGAGGAGGTGTCTCACGACCTCATCCCGCTCACGCCTCCTGGCCAACACCCTACACACAAGAGACGAGAGGTGAGCGCCGAGACAAAGACAGAGAGTTATCACCTGTATGACCACTTGTCTTGTAATGACACCTTCATTTACAGTGGAGTTGAAGTATGTGGGGTGTGTGTGTGTGTATGTGTGTGTGAAGATGGAATTAGATTGCAAAAGCATTGAGTGTGAATGAGTGTGTGATGGCGTGAGTGAGAGTGTGTGAAACATAGAGTGAGCGAGTGAATGAATGGATGAGGTAGAAAGCAGTGAATGAACAAGTGAAACAAGAGTGAGATGAAGAGAGAAAAGATAGAGATAGGAGAAAAAACAAGGATAAAGAGATTAGAGTGAATGAATGGATGAACAAACAACTGAGCAAATGAATGAATAAAAAGAATGAATGAATGAATGTGTTACATACCTTGTCTCAGTGAATCATTTAGGGAGAGACCATCAGAGTGAGTCAGTGAGAAATGGAGACAAAGAGAGAAAGAGCAATAGAGTGATTTAACCTTCAGGACTCTTGACGTATGCACATCATGTACGGAGTGTCAAACTGAATATCTGAAACAGGTCTCGCTTTATTGTTCCATGTGCACTTAAAATGGTAAGGGGCAGTATTTGATTAAGTTATACATTTTCAGTGAATACATTTAGATAATTTAAGAGAGTAATACTAACAGTCACATCTCACAGTTGACACTACTGCGTTTAAATATACTATATTTTCTACTATTAAAAGACAATATCTGTCACATATATTATGTTACCTAAAGCTGATACTTAAAATCCATTCAGATTTTTTGGTGTCATTATGAGCACAATTTTGCATAGGCCTTTCATGGTTTGTATCACATCTCACAAAGAAGGCAAACGTTTTATGTATGATTGGGAGGAACCAACCAACAGATAAGCATTATATTGCCCCCACGTTTTAAAAACTGTTTTTTCAGATGAAGCATTTACTTATTTAGTATTACAATGTTATACAATATTTAAATTAATATTGGATGTTTTATAATTTAATCTTTTTTTGTTCCTGTTTTTCTAAATATGTTTTGTTTCAAGGACTTATTGCCAATTTCAGTAACCTACATTTTTCATGTCTACATGGGCATATTAAATAGGCATTTATTCCTATTTGCCGAGCAGTGATATCTGTAAAACAGGTGTGATGCTAAAAATTTGGTAGGTGAACTGAAGTTAGGTGGAGTAGGTGAATTCGACCCACTTCTCGGAGCGAGTTGACGTTTCAGAGCCGTATATAGAGGCTCTGATAAGTTTAGCTCAACACTGCCCTCTAGTGTCACACTTCTGGAAACAACCATTGTTTCTTGCTATATGAAAAGAGTAATCAGAAACTGTAGGTTAATGTTCTTTTGCTACACATCTTCCCCATTGCTTTCAGTTGATGGATCAGTAGTGTACGCCATAAACAGGCATAGATATTGCCATGAACATTTAAGTAATCTTGCATTACCGTAGCATTAAAACTTCCAGGAGTTTCCTCTGATTGCATCCATTTGTTCACATCCGAGTCTTTTATTAAACATTCTCTGGCTCACAATGGGTTCACAAAGAAATGAAAAACTGCAGGTGTCTAAAATATAAGTAACATAGAATTTTTTCTCCATTTCTTTTATTACTCTTGCATTTTAATTAGGCTATATTATTTACTGCATTAAGCACGCACACACTCTCGCTCGCATGTTTTTCTCAACAATAAAGTCCAAATCAACTCATAATAATCAGTCCCTTTTTTCTTTTCAAATGAAAGACCATTCCTGGGCCCCGCTGTTATGCAATGGGAGTTACTTACACACGCACGCACACATACAGACACACTCCAGTACTATAGGCTATAGGGGTAGGTCCCCTCTCTCAACTCATTCCTCTGGTAAATTCATTAACACAGCACTAGTCAGAGTTCAAACTGCAATGCCAGCTGTTTCAAGGGTAAAGAAAGCAAATGGGTTAACTTATTGGGGGCCAAGCAGCAAGGTTTATGGAGAAGCTGACACACAATGGCAGTCTACTAAACATAAGCATGTTAACATGCTCAGGGGTCAGACGTGACCGCAGCCTGCTGACCATCAATTCAGCTGGATGAGTTGTACTTATATACAGCTTTGCAGTGATGGCAGTAGACTGAGGGTGTCCTCTGAGTATGGACACATAATAAGATAACAATGTCTATGACTTTAAAGGGAACCCATTTTCTCCTTTCTTTTCTCCAAAGTTATCTTGTGCTGTTAGGTTGAATTGATTAAGAAAAGTATATAGACATTATGATGAGATGCCTCTTAAGTTAGCTTTTAAAAAAACAGTGTTTTTAACAAGCCTCCTTTGCTTTTAATAAGTTCTTGATAAGCCCTGATGTTTAAGTCAGTGGCAGCCTGCTGTCTTATGGAGGTTGAAAATATCATGGGAAGAGGTGATATGAGGATTTGTTTTGATGAGGCTTATTAATCCACTTTTACTTTTTAATGAAGAGATGAGAACTCCATAACCATGGGTGGATCAAGCTCCTCATAGTCCTTTGTCATTTTTATTCACCTGTTTAGTAAGAAGAAAAAAAAAGAAGAAAAAAAATCATGGGCTGTGTTATGCAGTGTATTTTCAGGTCATGATGTGATTCATTCTCCTGAAGCACAACCGTCCAATAATGCATTATTATTATTATTATTATTATCAGTAGTAGTAGTAGTAGTAGTAGTAGTAGTAGTAGTGTGTGTATTCTGTCCCCCCTTCCGCACAGACAGATTTGATATTTGAATGACCACATTGCATTTGAGATTACAGGCTTACATTCTCATGATAGGAGAGGCTGTTTTCAATGTGTTAACATATTTTCACTCTTCCTGCTTTCTTGTCTACCATGATTATTTATTGAAGCATTTAACCTGAAGCAATATGGATGTATTATCTCTCAACTAGCAAGAGGTGCTAAACTGGTATCATCATTTTCAAGTCATTTGTTGTTTGGTAAATACTGCAGTTGAACAGCCCTGTGTATTTTGCTGGGATGAATATATTGCAAGCTTTTTCTGTTCCAGTAGTGTTGGGCAGTAGAAGAAGAGGGAAATGTGAGCATTTAAAGCTTATATGAGGATTTGAGAAATTAACCATTAACCACATTTGCTGAATAGCTTAAAAGCTTCAACAAAGCCTCATCTCGCCATCATTACCTCAATGCCACGCTGCATTAATGCAGTAATTAATGCAACAGGAGGCCCAACCTTGTAATGAGTGCATACACTGTACATGAACATACTTTTCAGGAGGCAGCTATTTCTGTATTTAAAATACACTTTTTTATTCGTCTTATGCAAAATCATTGTTCTGAGATAATGCATTTGGGGTTTTATCTGTAAGCCATAATCATCAAAACTGACACAAATAATGCCTTGAAATATTTCACTTTGTGTGTAAAGAATCTATATAATGTATGAGTTTGACTTCTTACAATGAATTACTGAAATTATTTACGTTTCCTACAATATTCTAATTCACTGAGCCCTAACAGTAGCCCAACTTAAGTCTGAAATTTACAGATTCTAGAGTTATTCGACTTCCAGTCACATTATCTAGGTGTGTTTTTCTTGATTACTAAGAAGCCCTTAATGAACCCTGTATCCATTTGATCTTCATCCTCACTTTCTTAGTACAGCAGAAACCAGCACTTCCAATTTTGATAATTTTGTTTTGTTTTCATTGGTTTTACACATTTTTCAGCTTTTTGAAACATCTGACACAGCTTTCACAGAAAGTTCCCAAACTCTATACTGAATTACTAGCTTTAACAACTAGAAAGCATCTATCCACAGCCAAAAAGATATTGTCTGCTTGAATTACTAATGTCACTGTGTAAATTTCCTCCATAATTCTTCAATCCACAATAAATCTTCATGTGTGTACTGGAAGATACAACCTCTTGTTTTTACTTTTGCAAAGGTGGGTCAAAGACACCAACAGCATATAAAGTAATTGTGAGAGTATCCATGTTTTGATGAAAAATGATAATAGGAAAGTTACTGTACAAGACCACTGTATTGTACAGTATATTTGGATCTTGCATGTCAATGACAGTTACAGTTTAGGAGGAAAAAACAAATTTACGTCGGAACATTTTGGTTCTTTTTCACACATTTAATAATCAGAGAAATTGCATTGCAAAACCTAAGGAAGAATCTGCTTATTTTGAAAGCAAAGTTTTGCATTTTGTCCTCTTTCGTGTTATGATTGACTGAGAATACACACCTGACCATCGGCTGTGTTGTGTGAAGAAAAGTTTTGCTTTTGCTACATATTTTAAATGTTTTGGCACCATTAGAGCCTAGGGCCTTTGCCTTAACTGATCTGAAAACATGGATTCTGAAGTGATGGCTGCACCATTGCAATCAAGAAAAACTGTAATTAGACTATGAGTAGTTCAGTTCGGTTCGAGTTCATTGGGTATTTACATGCATTTTTAAAGATTGACTTTGGTTGGACTAAGGCTAATATATTATTTTCTCTTAGCACATATAAACATACTAAAACAGACTTACTGCCCTTACCAGTTTACACACACACTCACTATGTACAGTTGTGTGACCAGGTGTGCATGCCTGCTTGTGTGTGGCCTGCTTGTTTGGCCTTACAGGTCCCTGGTCATGGCTGACAGCTATGCTGCTACAGTGGAAGAAAACGAAAAAGACCGAGCAAACTATAATACTCACTAATATTCAATCACTGATTTTCCTGTGATGCTTGTTTATTCTTTCTTCTTCTTTCTTTTTTTTAGGAACAGCATCCCTTTCTCAAAGGATTTGTCAATGTTTTTTTTGTTGTAGCATATAACTTTAATACAACTTACACAATAACTGCATGAGTCACACAAATGAAAGATAGCTCTACTTCAAGTAATTGAATGTATTTTTTTGATGTTGTCAACTGGCAGGCAGATTACCTGAGAAGAAAAAAAAAAACTCATTGACCCCCCTCTTCGTCAATTTCCAATAAGATTATCCAATATCCACATTCCACACATCTCCTGTCCTGACCATTTATGCATGATGGCACAAAGTATGTGTGTGCATGTGTGTGTATGTCTGTGAACTCCCACCTGATCCACATACTCAAACATATAACTTCACACATGATTGGCTACACAACCGTGACGCCACTCTTGATTGGGCACTTTGAACATGGCAACAGTCAGCACAGAGTGATGCAGACAATCCAGTGAGGTTTGGATTAAGCTGCTAAAAGTTGGAAGTGCATTTGAATAACAAACATTTTTGGATCCTTGAAGTCCTTTCCATTACTCTCAGATAAAGGGTCGTAAATGGTAAAATAAAATAGTGTGGATCGTAAACGGTTAGTGTGTGTGTGTGTGTGTGTGTGTGTGTGTGCTGACAAAGAGAAAGTGCTTGATGACCTCATCCAGCATGTGTACAAAACATTATATAGTAGTCAGACAGAAAAATATAAAAGATGAGCAAAGTAAAATAAAAATAAAACTTTAAGTATCCTTATAAATAACTGAGGTTTGAAGAACATTGAAAAACAATGAAAGACAAAATGGTGCTCATTTGCAGCACTTTTCTAATCGGCTAAATAATTCCTGCTGCTCACACACACATACATACACCCTCTCTCTCTCTCTCCTTTTCAAACACACACACACACACGATTATATTGCCATAGCTATGGATCACAGTATGCACACACTGTTTGATTCTCCTACAATAAAAGACACAGTCAAACTCACTCAAAAATAAACTCTTTCCTTCCCGTATTAAAGAACAATTCACTAAGCAACTCCCATTCCCTTTCCCCACCCTTAACCCTTTCTTTTTTCCTCTCTTTGTCTCTCTCTCCTCACTTGTCTTGCCGTCTCTCGTAGCGTGCCTTGCACTCAGTGCACTCCCCGCTCTTCCCCTCTGGGCCGTCCTCCTCGTCATTTCTCCGACCTCTCCTGTGGTCGTCGTTCCCAACGTCATCATCGTAGTCGTCATCCTCGTGGATGATCTCCACCTCGAGGCGGCCCACGTAGAGGGAGACGGCGCAGAGCCAGAAGAGCACGGCGCTGGACACCACGGCCGCCTGCAGGAGCGCCGCTGGCAGCGAGAGCAGCATGAAGCGCCGCAGCGTCAGCAGGCTGCCCACGTACGACGCGCCGCCAAAAGAGACGCACATGCCACCCAGGATGAAGAAGGCTGCAGCAGATGGCATACGCACACACGCACACACAAACCAGACACATATGCACAAACAGCAGACAGAAAGACACACACACATTAGAAAACACAAAGACCAACAACAGAGAAGCTACAAACAACAGATACAAAGAGATTTTTTTAAAAACCACTCACAAACGCACAAGTTGGAAGTAAGTGGAAATAACAAAATAACTGTCAAAATTTGGTTATATAAGGTATGTGTTAACCACAATGTTTAGCGTTAACCATGCAACATTGTGCAAGCACAGTATCAAATCACTTGCATGCTTGGAATTCTTGTCTCGTGCTCTCTACCAAGAGTAAACTAGGTAGATGCTTCTATTGCAAAGACACCGTAGGATTACCATAGGCCGCCTCTCGTCCCACATCACTCTGCACAAAGGCGATGACGCCAATTCCTGTGGCCAACAGACCATTCCGGAACCAGGAGAGGAAACCTGAAACAAAAATTTTCTTTCTCTGCATTACTATCATGTAGACTGTATTCTCTTCATCTTAGTGGTAGGCTATTGTCACCTCTGCTCGATTATGGGGAAAAAAATGGCAATCACAATTTTCCCAATATTGAAATTACATTGAAAAAAAAAGTTCGTTCTCAAATATGTTGATTTGATTGATAGTACAACCCTGGCTATTAGAGAGAGGCATTTTTTCTTTCTTTTTTAACCAGTCTTACGAATGGGGACAACATCCTCTTTGCCTTTGCCTGCAGAGTACGGGATAAATGATCCTAAAAAGCCAGAAGGACTTCAAAATCTATCAAGAGATGGGATGAGCGATATGCAGTGACAACATGGGCTAAACAACACAAAACAAAAACAGCGAAGCATAGCCCTCACCGGTTTCATGAGACTTCCGTAGCATCTGAAACGAAAAAAAAAATTCCACGATCAGTGACTATTCATTAGAGTTATCGTTACTTTGTGAGTAACTGAAGCTACATTCTGCTATTGTAGCCTAACGTTACCTGCGGGAAGCCTGAGTTACCACCAAACACTGACAATGTTGGGGCTGATAGCAGCAACATCAAAATCAATTGGGCCTAAGTACTACTACAATTTTTAATTAATTTACCCTAAAAGCCCTTTTCAGTGAGCTATGTTGTGGTCAACTTTGACACCGTGGCTAACTCTCAAAAAGTGTAGTGATCACTTCATCCAAAGCCCTATCAAGAATCAAAGTTTCAAAACTTTGATTATCATTAGTATCCTAACAGCTAGAAGCTATCTTTCGTTGACACTCTGCAGTCTGCACAGCTTGATTTTTTTCGTTTTATTCCCTGTTTGTTACCAGCGCATCCGCCTTGTCCAGTTCTGTCAGTTGGTGGTGAGTCTCTGGCAAGCGAGTCTTTCCCCAAGGACCTTTCTCCACGACCCACGAGCGTGGACTCCGGTGTAATCGACGCACTGACATAGCTGACAGCTGAGGCCCCGCATTCTTCAGGACACGGCAAAACTGAGACGTGAGTCGAGGAAAATGCCTTAACCTTACCCAACTAACACTTAGTGCGGCCATAATTCGTCTAGGAAATCAAAACACGACCTTTTCGTGACCCATAACCTTTGACACTATGGACGAGTTCCTGCAAGAGCAGATTCTCAGCGTGTCAATGGAAAGGGCTACATATTTTCTATAGCGCCATCTAGAACAAGCATGCGCCCAAACAGTGTTCACATTTTCGGCATTCGGTTGGTCTATAGTCGGTAATAAGAGTCTTTTTCCATGATTGGCCGCCAAGGGTAGTTTACTCTCGTTAGGCTACGCTGTTGCAGTCACTTGTTCATGCTCTGGTAGCAAATAAGCTCGAGGTGCATACTCATACGCACTGTCAGCTAAAACAGGCGTTCATAACCAAAGCACGTGGACTGGAAGTCCCACCCCTACCCGCAAGAGGGAGCTGCGGTAACATACAAAGGATGCGTTGTTGTTGCTTTACAGTAATAATAAAATAATAATATCATATGTTGGGATATGTAAATGCCTATGGCTAGAACACAAGGCTTATTCTGGGCACACCAGACCATCTATGTTAATTGATGTTTCAGTAATGGAAACTAGGCTGGATTATTTAACTAGGGTGAAAGTTTAATATGTAACTTTGTAAACCCCTAACAAGGTTCAATTCAATTCAATTCAATTGTATTTATACAGCCCCTTTTACAATAGTATTGTCTCGTGGCGCTTCACAGAAGGAGCACCCAAGAGCAACAGGGGCAAGGAACAACTCCCTTATGTTCAATTAATCTCGGAAGAAACCTTGGGCAGATCCACGACTCAAGGGGCTGACCCAGCTGCCGGGGGTCATGCAGAAAAATTACAATCAGTGGTAACCATGACAGACTACAAGTTGCCTATGGTTTTAGCTGAGGTTCGTAACAGTTCATAATGGAGTGTTATCCCACTTTACATTATATGGTAGTCAGTCTATAGGTGGTTATCAGGAATTGTGGCTGGACAATGTAGCAGACATAGTGTCAAACTCAAAGAGGTGAGAAGGGTGATGGGGGTAACAGTAAGGGCCATTGTGTGTGTGTGTGTGGGGGGGGGGGGGGGAGTCCACCGGAATGAGGCAGGGATGACACTCAACAGAGATAACTGTGGACAGAGGAAGAAAGTGAATTAGGCCAGGTTCTCACATCAGAGAGCAAATGTGTGATTTGGGCATACATACATACATACATACATACATACATACATACATACATACACACACACACATATATATATATATGTTGGCTGTCTGGTATAACCTGTGTTCTTGCATCTGTGTTTAAATGACATGGGAACATTTGTCTATGTCCAGGCCGTGTGCGTGCGAATAAGCTCAATGGTATCTTTCGGTGTATTTTGGCAACTCAGAAAGTGATAGCATGCCCCGAGTGTGTGTGTTTCTGAATATATGTGAGTGTGTGTGTGTGTGTGTGTGTGTGAGAGAGAGAGAGAGAGAGAGAAAGAATGTGTGTGTGTATCTGTCCTGTGCGTGTGCGTGTGCGTGTGTGTGTGTATGTGTGTGGGATGAATGATCTCATGGGGTTTATTCTCGTCCCAAGTGCGACTGACTGGCTGTTCTTCTCTGCTTTCAGCTCTGGACAGAGTGTGCTAACACACACACATACACGCACGCGTGCGTGCACACACACACACACACACACACACACACACACACACACACACACATACACACACTAATCACCTTGGGCTGCCCACACAACCACCAACTAACCACACAGACCCTCTCACTCTCACACACTCCTCCCATCATCTTCCCTCTCTCTTCTCCTTTCTGTCTTTACACACGTCTGCTGTCTCAATCTCTCCTCCTTTTGAAGCTTGTTTAGTACTTTGATGGTCCCTATAAAGTAATAGGGGGCTAAGAAACCTCCCACAATTCCTTGCACTATGAAACGCACTTGGCAGATCAGTAACACTTCCATAGGATCAGTAACACCTGATCTGTAACTCCTCTTAACATCAGTGTTGTCCTGAATTCATCTTTATCTTTTCTTGACCTCTTGATGTTTTCCAAGGTCAAGGTATGGTGAAGTGGTTAAGGAACCTGGCTAGCGTGCAAGTAGCCTGAAGAATTGTGGGTTCAAATCCCAGCTGCCACCGTTGTGCCCTTAAGCAAGGCACTTGACCCTAAGTTGGGAGACTGGCCCTGAACAATTGGTAGTTGACAAAATGTAAGTTGCTTTGGATAAAAGCGTCTGTTAAATATATATTACAACTATATATTTCCAGCTCATTTGTATCCTAGGAGTTTTTATAGGATTGCCCAGCCTACTCATGGACTACTGAAGTAATTTCTTTGTACTTTTGCAGCAAATGAGTTTGAAATTCTTTGCAGTGTCAGCAACAGGCATTTGAAATCAAAATGCATACAAGGAAAGTCTATTGTTAGATAGTGTTGACCAGTTGTTCTTCACTAGACCCATAATTTTCCATCGCTTGTAAGTCGCAACCCAAATTCAAATCAACTCAGTATCACCACCAAACTCCCCCAACCCCGCCAAAAAAAGTGATGTGCAATTAATGGCATTGTCTTTTACATTTCAACTAATGAGTAATTGGTTGTAATTACAGCTGGAGATCTACTCTTCTCCTGCACAATTTTAATATCTACATATGATTGCCTTTAGCAATTTGTGTAAATATTTACAAGGGATAGACAGCTTTGTATTAGGTTACATTTTGATTTCTAAAAGCCTTTAGATCTGACATGGTAACTTTTTGTTAGCTACAAGCTTCACAACCCACCCATAACGCCTCTGCGACCTACATTTGGGCCCCGACTCACCAGAAACCCTTGTGTAGACCATTGTCCACAAGAGGGAGCAGTGATAACACACACAAGTAAGTTGAAAGTAGGCTGTATTGCTGCTAAAATATAATATATATGCATATGTATATGTATGCATATATGAATGTAAATATTGTACTACTGCACCATTGTGTGTGTCTTAGTGAGGTTCCAGTGCACAGGTGTGTCTAAGTGATATTTACACACACGCAAACTGTTTGCATGCACGCACAATGTTTGCGTGTGTGTGCGTATGTGTATGTGATGTGGCTATTTCCTGTCCCCTGTGATATGTGTGTGTGTGGGTGTGTGATCCCAGGGGAGGGGAAGAGCAACACGCCTGCCCTACCTGATGATTGTTTAGCGTGAGGAGAACTGGGAGGAAGATCCAAGGGAGGAGAGGGGAAGGAATGTGTGTGTGTGTGTGTGTGTGTGTGTTTTCATGCGTATGTGTCTGTGTGTGTGTGTGTGTGTAATCATTGTGTGTGTGTAATCATGGGTCTCTCTGATGTAAAACCAAGTTGACCGTGGTTGCTGTCATAAAGCAAACACAAGCTAGCCTGTGACATGATGCCATCACACACACACAGGACACAGACGTGTTTATAGTGTCGGTATCATGTTTACAGCTTTGCTGATGGTACAGTAAGATGTTGACAGTTAGCCTGGCACCAATGTAATAACTTCTGCACTTCATTCAGATACACAACATGGGAAACTTTGTGCAAATTAGTTCTTTGGTTTTCATCTGTGCCAGAGGCCAGAGACTGAAAGCACACCCTAGACGTGTGTGTGTGTGTGTCTACTGAATATGTGTATAAAGTGTGTGTTAAACAGAAAGAGGCAGAGTATATTTTTGTATATCTCTGTGTACACTGTATCACTGTGTGCATGTAACTGTGTGTAAGTATGTGTGTTTGTGGTTGGGGGATAAGTAAATGATCTCAGGGGGTTTATTCTTGTCCCGAGTACAGAGTGTGACTGCATGTTCTGCTCCGCTCAGCTCTGGACTGAGTGTGTTAGTGCACACACACACACACACACACTAATCGTCTAAGCGTTGCCCGTGGGCTGCCCGCCAACTAACCAACCAACCACACAGACACACACATGTTCTCACTGTCACATACTTTTGTTGCGTTTTCTTTTCTTCTATGGGCAACTCCAGCATTTATAGATATGACAGAACATGAGCTAGCATATTAATTCAATATTTTGTAGAAGCTTTCATGTAACCCCTATAGCTGAATATACCAAACCTTTCAATTTCATATAATCATTTAAATCATAAAAATATGTGGCACTTTATTGGCAGTGTTGGCATGACCAAAAGAGCCCACTTGAAGTGGATTTGCCTCTGTCTCTCTCTCTCTGTCTCTCGTTCTCTGTGTCAAACACAGCCTTCTCTTAGTGTTTCTCCTCACTCTCTCTTTAGACCGGAACGCAAGCTGACTTTCCACTTGGACTGTCACATGTTCATCTCGCTATGCATCTGTGTAACACTACACCATACCTGCATGCAAATATTTGACATCTTCCCTCACTGAAGGTAATGTCACGCAAGGGTAGCTAAAAGTAGAATACATAGGGCCATTGACTGTAATGTGGGTATATATATATATATATATATATATATATATATATATATTTGCATTCTAGAATTTTCCACACTCCTGCAACTATCAACTAGCTCAGTCAACAACAGTTCAGTCAAAAATACCTCTGATTTTTATCTCACTTGATATGGTTGAGTCATAGTGGATGGTTATGTTAGATACACTGAGAACTCAACCACCAAGAAACATACCAGAACTCCCTATAGAACTATAGTTCTGCTCATGGTGCAGATCTATATCAGATCAGGTGCCAAATCAGTACCAGACCATAGTCAGGTCTGTCTTCATCCCCCTCCATGTATGTGTATGTGTATGTGTGTGAGTGTGTTTATGTATCTGTTTGTGTGTGTGTGTGTGTGTGTGTAAAGGAGTCAACAGGAATAGCCAGGACAGAAATCCTAAGAAGGCTGTGTATTTAAGTGGTGTAGAGGGGAGTAGAGATGCAGCGTCTCTCTTGTCCCACACTCCCCATTTTGTGCAGTCAGGAGAGAAGGAACACACACACACACACATCACACACACAGGAAACACAGCAATCACTCCACACAGCTCACACACACAAAGTCTTAGCAAATCACTGACCAGCTTTAATTAAATACTGCAAAAGACACCAAATGAAAAACTCCATGGGTCTAAAATATCAGGAGCATACAGTTGTATGTTTTTTCTTTAATTCTATTGCATTTTAATCATATTCACCACAGCATTAAGCATTTTGCATCACACTTCCATCCCTCTCTTGCTCCTCTGTCTCATTCACACATTTTTTTCCCTCAACAATAAAGTGCATTCATTTACTTCTTGTGATAACAATCTGATACACACTTTTTTTTGTCTTTACAACAAAATCGAAGGGCATTGATGGGCCCCACCAACATGACATGGGACTTCCACGCAACACACGCACACACACTCCAGTACTCTCAGGCTATAAGGGCAGGTCCCCTGTCTTCTCTCAACTCATTCCTCTGGTAAATTCACCAACACAGCACTAGTCTGAGTTCAAACTGTAATGCCAGCTGGGAAAGATCATCTATTGTTACTGAAAGTGTCGAGGGTTAAGAAAGCAAATGTTTTTTTTTGTTTTGTTTTTTTTTCTGTTAACCATGCTGTGCTGACCGATATCTATTTTATTTATTTGTTTGTTTTTGGTGTTTTTGTGTGTGCTTTGTCAGTATTTGTCCAATGGAGGATACTTGTGCTGTAGTAAATGAAGTGTTGAGTCACACAGCAGGTACTGCAAAGCTGCAACCCTCCCTTCCATTTTCAATAGGACCATCCATCTTGTCCCCACTAAACAAAATAAAAGACAGCGTCTGCCTTTTAGTGGGTGGACTGTTGACTGGAACTAATTCATTTGATCCACTAGACTCAACTGTGACAAATCATTCAGATGTGGGCAGCCATTTTGTTTGTTTTTTCTATTTCGTTGCTGTTGTTGTCCTGACTGGCATCCATGTTAGCACTCAGTCTCCCTGCTGCCTGAGTGAAGTCCTGATACCAGTGGATAAGGCCCTTATTCTGACAAGGAACAAGGAACAAGGACAAGGCCACCTGAAAACTGTTTATACACATACACACATACACACACACACACACACACACAAACACCACAGCACATTCACTGAACCCTGTTTGAGACCTCTTCTAGCACACACTCTCTCTCTCTCTCTCTCTCACACACACATGTACAGTTGCGTGACCAGGTGTGCATGACTGCATGTCTGTGGCCTACTGGCACAGCCTACTGTTTTAGCCCTACACTCCTACAATACTACGTAGTAGACACCCTTTGACAACACTTGCCTGAAGAACCACAACAGGCTTTCACTGTGCACACAGGTGCTAAGAGTCAGGCCTTGAAATGTAAAGGGACAGTGTATTTAGATGTCTACTCTCCTGATGTCAGTGTCAGTGTTATTCAGTTTATTCTTCTGGAATTCGCCACCATCTTGTGCTGTCAGCACATTTGTTACTGTGGTACCTGCTGCTAGGCTAGGCTAAGCTGGGCATTTTTACAAACAGGATATGATATGTTTTAGGTTGGCGATGTCACTTCCTGTCAAGCCCTGAGCCATGCGGAGTGCCAAACACCTCCTGGCCCTCGTGCACGAGGAGGAGAGTCGCTTCTGGCGAAATAGTAGTGATGGCTCAGGAGATCCAAGGGGCGATGAGCTAGCTGCTAAATGCATACGGAGGGGCTCACCCCTGAAGCCAAGCACAAGATTTCAGTTTACGCACAAACCAATGATTAATTGAGAGGAAAACAAACAAATTGGAAAGAACAGGCAAACAAAAATACAAACAAACAAACATCCACTTTGCAGCCAGCGATCTCCTGAGATTCTATCCCTTTACTCTCTCCTTCTCTCTATCCAACTTTTCTTCTCTGTGTCCACCTCTTTCCCTCTCTTCCTCTTAATCTGTTTCCCTCCCTCCCCTTTCTCCAGTCTCAGGCATCCAGTCAGCCTGAAGGAAGTGTTCACTCAGGCCTATCAGAGGCCAAACATGAGTTCTGGGGGGGCTGAGAGGGGTTTAGAGAGGGCATGTCTCATGTTGGCATCATGTTCATTCTGGCCCCTCCCCTTCAAATGTTTTGTCCAATAGCAGCAGGGGAAGGCACTTCTGCTGAAATCCCACCAGTAGCATCCTCGCCATCCCAAGGTTAGGTCCTGCTTTGAGTGACAGGCACTTTGATACCCTTCTGTCCGGTTGCTATGGAAATAAGAAACAGAACTGAATTATTTGAAGAGCTCTGGCTACAAGGTTGCAAAGTAAACTACGTCATCACCCTTTCTAAGAAATCTACACTCACACACGCACACACACATACTTAAACCAACAAGGAGATGAAAATACATACACACACACACAAACACACACATCTTTTTCAATATATGTAGATGAAGTACACACACATGCACACTTGATTTCAAAACACACTCACCCAGTCGATACTTCTCCTTGGCTTCTGCTCTCTCCTTTGCATCGAAGTACCACACAGTAATGGCATAGCTGAGAGAAACAGGACACACTCTGTCAGACAGTGTTAAGCTCCTTCACTGATGTGTCTGTGTGTGTGTGTGTGGGGGGGGGGGGGGGCATGCCAGAAAGTTTGTGTGAGTGCATGTCCTAGTTTAAGCGAGTGTGTCTTCTGTGCACTGTCATTGTCCAGTAAAAATCTTTCAGTACATTAAAAAAAGAATCATAGGTGTTGTTAGCAATGTTTGTGAAAGTGCACTATCCAGAAAGAAAGAGAAAATGTTTGTCAGAGAGATGAAAAAAAAAACAAAGATGAAGAGACATAGAGGGGGGATGATGGGGGGATGAGAGTGAGCTGGAGATAGAGGTAGACATAATGGGTTAATTTGAGACTATGGGGATCTGACTGTTTGTTTATTCCTGTGTGTCTGGTGAGGGCATGAGGACTGAAATGGAGCCCGCCAACACATGCACACACACACACACACACACACATACACACACAATCAGGAAAAACGTACTTCCTGCCTCCCCCACAAATTCACTCACTCACACACATTCTCTCACTTACACACACACACATACACACTCTTATCTGAGGAAACATCTCTATGCATAGTACCTGTCTTCATGTTGACTTCTCACAGAAATAGATGCAGATAAAGTAAGCCTACTTAAAAAAACTGGATGACCTGGCAGATATCCTCACTAACCTATGGCTGCTGAGCCACCAAATGACCCCACAGGAGCGTGCAAAGCCTGTGTGCTACCAGCCAGTGAGAACGAGTGTGTCCCAAACGAGCTGGTTTGTTTGTTGTGTGTGAACGTCTGTGCATGTGTGAGTGTGTGTATGCGCAAGGCTCTAAAGTCACAAAAGGTGAATTGGGTCAGAGTTTGCTGAGGCGCTGCTGGCAGGAAATTTGTGTGAGTCATGTATGTATGTCTGTGTGTTTGTGTGTGTGAGGCAGTGATCACAGTGATTCTGTAAGATGTAGGGGAAAGTTTATGAGAGACAGAGAGAGAGAGAGAGAGATGGGGGAGATGGAGGGGAAAGTTCATGTGTGAGTGTCTGCATGTGGTGCCACTGACATGAAAACGTGCCTTTAACTAAGAAACACACTGTACAAGGAAGAGAGGGAGAAGGAGAGCATGTTTGTGTGAATGTGTGTGTGAGTGCATGTGAGTCTGAGAGTGTGTGTGTGTGTGAGAGAGAGAATTTGTGGTTGTACTGACTGACCGTGTAGCGAAGGCCGGCTTGACCTCGTGTGGGTTCCGGCGGTCTGACCAGAAGATAAGCAGGCGGTCAAATAAGGGCTCAATGTTGGCCATCACGTTACGACCCTCCGGGTAGATCTGCAGGAGACCACCATGAACCTAGACACACACACACACACACACACACACACACACACACACACACACACACACACACACAGAGTTAACCAATGTGTATCATATCATTCATATTACATATTAATGGAGAAGCATTCAATTGTGCTTAAAACTGCTTTAATATATATATATAAGTGATATGAAGGCATGTGTAGTGTGGGTTTCTCTGTGGAGTGAATAATATGATTATTATTATGTGTGTATTATTATGTATGTGTATGTGCGTACAGGCACATGTATGCCCTGTGTCTGAGTGTGTGTGTGTGTGTGTCATGCAGTCCTCACTTTAACATTCCAGTCCTTGTTGAGATAGTAAATGCAGGTGATGCAACGTCCGTCGCCATGGGGATTGTCAACATGTCGGACGTAACCCGTGCCGTTTCCAGGGTAACAGGCCACCATTGCCTGCAATGACAGAAAGTCTGGTTGTTATCCCAGGGCTCGAGGGTGCAACCCAACATCTCTCCTGAAGGTACAGAGTGCTAGGGCATCATTTCATGGAGATTTTTTTTCTTTAACTGGGTGTGTATGTGGAGGAGGGTATAAAGAGGTTTCATGGAGAAAAGTTTGTGGATTAGGGGGGAGGGAGAGGGGGAGGGGGAGAGGGGTGTGTCAAGGGACAGGAGAGAGCAGTATAATTTATGGGTCCTTGATCGAGCATTAGGGGACGGGGCAGGCAGAGAGGTCACATGGAGAAGTTAAGAAGGGTGATAGAACATCATGGTGTCAGTGGAGAGGGGTACTAGGGTAGTAAGGGTCATAAAGAGAGAGGTTATGGGCTTTTGCGGGGTGGGGTTGCTAGGGTGACAGAGGTCGCATTGAGACTAAAAGGGGACAGAGAAGAGGATCCAGGGAAAAGGGCAGTTCCTCATGTCTTGGTGGATGAGGTTTCTAGGGTAAGAGTGGTCAGTGGTCACACACAAGTCACACACATCATGGTCTTCTGGACCCTATTCCAACAACCCTTCTTCAGGCCATAGCCCCTACCATTGTGACAGCAGCCACACATGTGGGCAATGCTTCACTAACTAGGAGTACATTTCAAACAAGCCCAGGTAACACTGCTGCTCAAAAAAACATCCCTCGCTCCAACTGAAGCGGAGAACTACCGGCCCGTCTCTCTTCTTTCTTTCCTTTCCAAAACCACTAAAGGAGCTGTCTTTAAACAGGTCACAGGATTTCTCTCTCAGAACAACCTCCTCAACTCCTACTAATCCGGCTTCAAAAGTGGCCACTCCACTGAAACAGCACGCCTGTCTGGGATGGAAGCATTAAAAGAGGCCAGAGCGGCAAGTCAATCCTCAGTACTCATCCTGCTGGACCTATCAGCAGCATTTCACACGGTCAACCACTGCATCCTACTGGACAAATTGACCAACATGGGCATCGATGACAGAGCGCACTCTAAGGCACTAATGTTGGCCTATTGGGTGACTGATGGTTCTGCTCCCATCTACCTGAATACTCTCTTAAAGCCCTATGTCACCCACCGATCACTTCACTCCTCCAAGGAACGTTATCTAGCACGGCCAACACCTTGCGCAGGTCAATCCAGACTCTTCTCATGTGTTGTTCCACACTGGTGAAATGACCTTCCAAGCGCTACCAGATCAGATACCCTCTCTTGAAACCCAGCTCTTCCAAGAATATCTCCTGGCTTGAATTCTGAATTCCAGGAATGCACTTGACCTCTTACTTAATCTTAATCTCTCTTTTATGATGCACTTTCATTTCACTATTGCACTTTCAACTTAAAATACTGTAAATTTTATGTTGGCAATATGCACTCTTTGATAGTTTTTCATTGTGTTGTAGCTTGAATGTTATCCTCTTTTGTAAGTTGTTTTGGATAAAAGTGTCTGCTAAATGCATAAATGTAAATGTAAATGTAATCATGTACTGTGTGTGTGTATGTGTGAGCGTAGCGTATATGTGTGGGTTTCCACATAATTGTGCTGGTGTGACCGCTTCCATATGCTCTGTAAGTAAGATGAGCTGGGAGAGGTCACCTCACCAGCACTCTCTCTCACTGTGTCATTAGCATCTCTGTTACAGTAAACTTGTCAGCTGACACACACAGACACACATACACATACACACATCTACACAGGCCCCAAAACATAACGCATGTACAATGACACACCCAAACATACATACACCTACAAACGTTTATGTACATAAAAACATACATAATATACTGTATAGTATGTATAAACACACACACACACACACACACACACACACACACACACACACACAGTGTTTGTCTTGTAGATTTGCTGGAGCTGGTCAGCTGGTATTGCCATGAGTCAAATTTAAACTGGGTAAAAAAAGCTTTTATGGCTTACACCCGAAGTGCAAATCTGTTTGCAAACATGAGCATACACTTTAGCACACACACACACTCACACAGAGAAACATGCGGACAAGCACGTAAGCTTGTCACGTCTCTAAAAACAGCGTGCCGTCTCTTTAAGCCATGCCCGGGCACAGCAGCCAGGGCCCTGAGCATTCCACAAAGTGCAGGACCACTGGCAGACAGAGCAGCCACTCAGCCAATCAGGACACAGGGCTGAGATGTACAGCTCTCTGTGGTCCCGCCTCCAATGAGGTTGTGCGCTACGGGTTTTAACCCCCGGAGTACCAGAGCCATGGCGAGAAATTTCACACCACTGCAACATGCACAACACTGAGGTGCAAAAAAACAGAGAGAGAGAGAGAAAGAGAGAGGGATGGAAAAAGAAAGAGAGAGAGAGGAAGTGCCAGTTGGAGGGAGGGATAAGGAGAGAGAGAAAGAGGGAGGGAGACTGGAAGAAAGACAGAAAAAGAAGGAAAGAGTGAGTGTAAGGAAGGGAGAAACAGACAGAAAGTCAATGAAAGGAAAACGAGTGAGAAGAGAAAGTATGGAATTAGAAAGGATTTGTCCATGCTGTCAGGTGTCTAATGTCTTACTACGTTCATTGGCAGAACTGCTCAATGGAGGCGACACGGGCACACACTCTTGGTGTAAGATCTGCTCAGAACACACACACACACAATACACACAGCATTTACAGAATCCAACCTGCAACCTACTAACTGTTCACAGTATTTCAGAGGAGGGGCAGAATCCTTTGCTCTGAAAACAAGCTACACACGCACACACACACGCTATCAAACTAGATGAAGGTCACTGTTTAAAATGGCCATTTGTTGGTCACCACTGATGCTGACAACTTGACCTTAAGCACACACACATTCGCACTTGCACGCATGCACACAAGCACACACACACACACACACCATAGCCGACACTGCTCTGTTCTGTACCCATCTGACTCATACTGGTCCTGTTTCGACAGCAAAAACACCCAGAGAAGCCAAGGCAGCGGCTACTTTGAACTTCCTGCCCAGCAGACACTGTCCCAGCCTAGAAGAACGAAGTGCTGAAAACACACAGAGGCACGCACACACACACACACCTTGGATGGGAACTTCATGTACGCCCACATGCTCTCATACTGAAACATAGTAACTCACACACCCAAACCTACCTACACTGTAGCCTTTAACACACACGCACACGCACACACACACACACGACAACAAAGATCTTATATGTGTGTATGCCAGGTAATGACCACTAACAGTTCTACAGAACTTAGGACTTAGGACACAGTATCTCATTTCCTCAATAAACACGACACACTCCCGCCTGTAGGTACACACTATACTATGTCACTGGGGGATTTCCACCCAGCTTCCACATGCAGTTCTACACATGGCATCATCTGTAATGACTGACTGCATTCTGATTCCTCTTTTAGATGCTCAAAAAAAAAAAAAAAAAAACAACAAAAACATGACATCCTACAGGCCGCACTGAAAGCTGGTGTTTAGCGTGAGCAGCTGGAAACAGGCAAGAGAGGCCAGAGGGGGACAGAAAGGTCTTATGACCCTTTTCCCTTCATTTAGCCTCAGGAAAGGAAGAAGCAGTCACTCTTGGGTGGGTTTTAATAGGGGCTACTGACACTGCAGAAATTGCCCACACGTTTATGGGCACGGGGGCCAAGCTGGTCCCGTTCTAATAGGGGAAGAATAAGAGATGAGGACGAGAGAGAGAGAAAGAAAGAGAGAGCGAGCGATGAAGAAAAGCTGACTACAACTTATTTCATCTTTAGTTTTAACAGCTTGAACTAGAGGGGCAAATGAAGGGTACAGATGTCCGCCGGGGCCTAAAGCCGGATCTCGCAACAGCAGAACCAAAACCAAATTTGTCCAGCGGAACCACCCTGAGAGTCACGGCTGCTCAGATATTTAACTGGCTCGCCCCTGTCTGATGCTTTATTTTGTCACCCCTGTTTCATGAAACTCTGGCTTGTAGGTCTTTGCACCATTTTCCATTTTCACTATCTTTACATTACATTAGCGCTTAGAACTAGAGTTAGTATCCAGAACAGCAAAAGATCTTCTAACTGACTGCTTGAATATTGGTTCTCATTCGTGAGTGATTTTGGACCTGAGCCAAATGAATACATTTAGAACGTGCTGTACTCTTCTAACTCACCGACTGCAAGTAATTACTCTAAAATGAACTCATAACAGCCAACAGTCTCAGTATTGTGAATGAACAGCAGTTAGTTAGGAGCACAAACATGGAGTTCACATCCAACGGCGGCGTTCTCTAATTAGGAGAGCCTCACGACAAGGGCAGGTGACAAGGGCGGCCGTCCATTGTCTCTGCTCGTCGTGGTGATTAACCTTTGACCTCTGCATGGTCAGTGCCAGACAGCCTCTATCTCATCTCCTCTCAGGGCCCCTGGGGGAGGGAGGGAGGAGGCATCCTGGGAGGTGTGTGTGTGTATTTTTATTTTTATTTTTTTTGTGTGTTTGTGTACAGTTTTGGCTCAGGAGAAAAGATTCTGCTGGACAGGAGTTAGGCTTGGGGGATAAACTTAATGCACACAGACTATGTGTGTGTGTGTGTGTGTGTGTTAGCACCTGTAAGAACACCATCACTCAGCTATTTTTCCTATCTCCCCCTGACACCAAAGAAGACAGCTTGCTTTTGCTTACCTAGGGGAATTCATCACTATTAAAGTGCAGAGTCAGTCTCAGCTACAGCGTGTAGGCCAGGCTATGGGAAACAGAAAGGCCACTGGAAACAGAAGACCACCCTTCGTGTGTGTGTGTGAGAGAGAGAGAGAGAGAGAGAGAGAGAAAGGGAGTGTTTATATGTGAGAGAGCTTGTGTGTGTGTGTGTGTGTGTGTGTGAGAGAGAGAGAGAGAGAGAGAGAGAGAGAAGTGTGTATGTGTGAGAGAGCTTGTGTGTGTGTGTGTGAGAGAGACAGAGAGAGAGAGAGAGAAAGAGAGTGTGTATGTGTGAGAGAGCTTGTGTGTGTGTGTATGTGTGTGTTATGAGATCTACAGCAATGTCCTCTTGTGTGTTTGGTCAATGGTGTGGTGATACAATGGTATGGCCTCCTGACTGCTCAGCAGGGGGTCTTGTGTGTAATGTGAGCAGGGGTCACACCAAGGTCAACTCAAGCATCCTCCCACTTCCCTCCTACCTCCTCCCCCTTCTGGGAAAGACACACACACATACACACACACACAAGATGATTGGAATGGGTGGATACAATCTTGCTGAATATATTATATCAGATTTATGTGTGTATGTGAGTGTGTGTGAGATCCAGTGACAAGCGCTGGGACTAGAGATACACACTCTGGCCTAGGACAGCAGTGATGGTGGCTAGGCTCCATGGAGCTTTCATTCTGGTGTGTGTGTATGTATGTGTGTGTGTGTGTGGTGTGTGTTGGAATAAAGGGGTTATCTGCTGAGCTTTGGGGTTGGCTCCTGTCTGCTTCCTCTTTGAACCAACTCCCATATGACTCCTTTGGCAGCAAAGTCAGCATAATAAGAGAACACATCTACCTCCACAAAAACCATGCACACACGCAATACACACACACATGCACACATACACACACATGCATATGCACACCCCCCTCCATACACACACACAATCGGCAAAAGTCCATTATTATTTTTCTTCATCTCTCAGGAATGTGTCAACTCTGGAGAGCAGAGAATCATGGATACACTTACACATCTCCTCACACCCACCCACCCACACACACACACACACCCTGACTCTCCATTATAGTGTCCAGTGTTTTACATGGCCCCATTTCCTTAAATCAGTTTTGGTCAGACACGACACATGCTGACCTGGTGATTGTCTAAACGTGGCATTAGACGCTATCTCAGAGCACAGCTTGGTGTGTGTGTATGTGTGTGTGTGTGCGCGCGTGCGTGTCCGTTCCAGAGCATCAAATGCTAGCTGGCTGTCCTGACCTGTCTCATGCCACAACAGCACTCACAACTAAAGAAGAAACCGAGAGAGACTGAGAGAGAGAACGACAGAAAGTGAGGACAGAGACAAGAGATAGAGAGAAAAAGAGAGAGAGAGAGAGACTTTTGACTTCAAAACACCTTTTTAGAGGGAGAGACAGAGAGAGACAGAGTTAGTTCACAATCTCTGTGGCTGGTGAAAGTTTTGGCAGTAGGGTCTGTGGCATGAATCGCGGTCGTTTCTGACGTGACCTCGGCAGCTCTGTGTCACAGGCTAAATGGGCTGTCATTAAGGCCAATTAGTGCTGGTATCGGGGAAATCGTGGCGCTGGCCAAGACTGCCCTTGCCTGAAGGGTAAACACCAGAGCTCCAATACAGTCCGGAGAGCCTGAGCTGGTTACTCGACACGTTGCGCACAGCCAGCAAGGCATCTTGGGAAAAAATCTGAAATCCATGACAGCCAAACCAAACATTTCATGTTATCATTCATCATCTTTCTTTTAATTTTCTCTTAGACAGATTAACAGAAATAGTTAGAAGTGTAAAAGCATAAGGCAGAAGTATAGTAGACAAGTGTAGAAGTATAGTAGATCAAGTGTAGAAGTATAGTAGTAGTCAAGTGTAGAAGTATAGTAGTAGTCAAGTGAAGAAGTCTAGTAGTAGTGTAGAAGCATAGTAGTAGCAAGTGTAGAAGTATAGTAGTAGTCAAGTGTAAAAGCATAGTAGAAGTAAGGCGCAGAAGTATAGTAGTAGTCAAGTGTAGAAGTATAGTAGTAGTCAAGTGTAGAAGTATAGTAGTAGTCAAGTGTAGAAGTATAGTAGTAGTCAAGTGTAGAAGTATAGTAGTAGTCAAGTGTAGAAGTATAGTAGTAGTCAAGTGTAGAAGTATAGTAGTAGTCAAGTGTAGAAGTATAGTAGTAGTCAAGTGTAGAAGTATAGTAGTAGTCAAGTGTAGAAGTATAGTAGTAGTCAAGTGTAGAAGTATAGTAGTAGTCAAGTGTAGAAGTATAGTAGTAGTCAAGTGTAGAAGTATAGTAGTAGTCAAGTGTAGAAGTATAGTAGTAGTCAAGTGTAGAAGTATAGTAGTAGTCAAGTGTAGAAGTATAGTAGTAGTCAAGTGCAGAAGTATAGTAGTAGTCAAGTGTAGAAGTATAGTAGTAGTCAAGTGTAGAAGTATAGTAGAAGTCAAGTGTAGAAGTATAGTAGTAGTCAAGTGTAGAAGTATAGTAGTAGTCAAGTGTAGAAGTATAGTAGAAGTCAAGTGTAGAAGTATAGTAGTAGTCAAGTGTAGAAGTATAGTAGTAGTCAAGTGTAGAAGTATAGTAGAAGTGAAGTTATTGGACATTGTGCCTTGGTTCAAGAAACACATACTTGATATATATGTTGAAAATATCTTTAAAGTATTATCCACTGTCTTATAAAATATATCAATCTAAAAGATATATTCATGACTTTCCAATTGCCATAGTTTGAAGTTTTTCCACATCCACAGTACAATCCTTAATAAAGTCAACTCAGTAGCTAAAGCAGCACTCTCTCTCTCTTGTCTTCCCTCTTTCTACCCCTCTGACCTCTGTCACATGCCAACTACACCATGGGTGACAAAGAGGAACATGACAAGCCAGAGTTTTCATCTCTCTCTCTCTTCCTCTCTCCATCTCTCCTATTTAAGACAGTCCTCTTGTCCAGTCCCCTTGATTAACTCCACACATGACTAAATTCAACTTTGGACATTATGAAACACCACACTGGGCTAAAAACAGCAGAAATAAACCAATGAAAGCACAACAGAGCATGTGTGTGTGCATTACACGTGTTTGTTTGTGTGGTATGGTTGCATGTATTTTACACAAACTTTCTGGGTTTAGACATGTGTGCTAAAAATGTGTAGGTGTGAGTAAGTGGTAATTTGATTGTGTACGTGTGTTTTTGTGGGTGGGTGGGTTTCTGTTTATATGTCTGATTAGGATGGAGCGTGTGTGTGTGTGTGTGTGTGTGTGTGTGTGTGTGCGTGGATGTGATCATTCTCTGTATCATGGCCAGCATCCGCCCTTTTATAACCTAGAGGGTTTCTACATCTCTGACTCTTCCTGCTGGCGTCACTATCCAATATTCTGTACTCCACCTCCTGTGTGTGTGTGTGTGTGTGTGTGTGTGTGTGTCTTCACCTTCACCTACTTCCTTCAGGGTAAATGATCTCTTCACCTCACGTGTACTTTCAACTCATCTCTCAGTTCTGATACACACACACACACATTTGTTTGTGTGTGTGTGAGCATGTGTGAGTTTGTGTGTGAGTGTGTGTATGAGTGTGTGTGTGTTTGTTGTCTATATATTGTACATGCGTGCTTGTGTTCATGTTTCTCATTTGCATGTGTATGTCTAAGAAAGGGAAAACTTGTATAGCTATACAGTATGTGTAGTGTTTGTGTGTGTGTGTGCCTGTATGTGTGTGTGTGAGAGTTATCAGTTTCTATTCTATTCTTTTGTAGCTTGTAGCTTTCCCTCTTATATCCACAGTCTCTCATTCTCTTCCTCTTTTTCCTGCTGTTTCTGCCATTTCTCAGTCTTATTCTCCATTTCGTTCTGCAGTCTCTCTCTGTCTCTCTCTCCCCCCTTGCCTGTCTATAATCCAGCTTGTACTAGATTGGGTGAGGGTTTAACATCCCTTCATCTCTCCCTTGTTCTCTTCTCCTATCTCTTCCCTTCCCTATCTCTCATTCCCTCCATCTTTACCTTTCTCCTGCCTCCATCTCTCTCTGCCCCTCAACCTCCCCCTCTCTCTCTGTCTCGACTGCTTTCCTTCTCTCTGCCTCCCCCCCCCACTCCCTCCCTCGCTCCCTCCCTCCTCTCTCTCCCCCCTGTTCCCTTCTTCTCTCCTCTCCCCTATGCAGGCAGGCAGGGCATGTGAGGACACAGTGCAACAGACAGTTTGATTACTAAGCGACCACTGCTGCTTCAAACTGACTCACTCACTCTCTCTCTATTCTCTTCTTCTCTCTCGCTCTCTCCCTCTCCATCTCTTTCTCTCTCCTGCGTTCTTTCTCTCTGCCCATCTCATGTCTACTTTGTCCATGCTTGATCTATTTTCCATTTTCACCGTTAATCTATGCAAACTCTTCTCACACACACACACACACTGCCAGCTTCTTCCTCATCTTTTCCACAGCTCCGTGGGTGCTCCTAAACTCACATTACTACTCAATGGCAAAGCACTGCATGGAAGCGCTAAGCACTGCATCCGTAGTCGCGGTTCTGTTGGGGCCGTGCAGGTAACGGACGGCAGCTGGGGTTGACGCAGCACGGCTGTCAGCAACAAGAGCACGGGCTCCAGGGGCAATGGTGGTGGCAGCGTTCCAGGGCACTGCCCCCCTGATAGTTCCCTCGCGCGCCTGGCAACGCCTGCCTGGCATGGCTGGTTTCCAGGGCAACGACGAGGGAAATATTTTGGCTCGCTTGCCATGAGGGGCTGATAAGATGGGGCGAGAGGGGGGGGGGTGGGGGTGGAGGGAGGGATGGAGGGAGGGATGGAGGGAGGGAGGGAGGGCAAGGAAAGAAGAAAAGCGCATAGCAAGAGTGAATGACGACAATGGGAAAGAGAAGACAGGAAAAAAAAGAAAAAGTGAAAAGGGAAAGGGGAAAGGAAAGAGAGTGGGCTCTGGTTGTAACTGCAGCAGCCTGAACACAAAGGAAAGAAAAAAGGGGGAGGAAGAGGAGGAGGAGGAAGAGGCGAGACGCAGTGCTGTCTGTTAGCCTCACACCTGCTTATTGCACTGCAGCACTCTTTCTTCTATCACTCTTTCACTCATCTTTCTTTTTTCTCTTTCTCTCTATACTGCCTCTCTACTTCTCCCTCTTCCTGTCATCCATTCCTCTTTTCCACTCAGCCCTGTTTTCTCTGCGTGTTCCTCTCTCTCTTCTCCCACTCCTTCATCCTTCTATACGACCCACATCTCTCTACATTTCTCCAACTACCTCTCTTTTTCCTCTCTCTCTCCCTCCATCCTTCATACTACCCTCATCTCTCTAAATTTTTCTAACTCTCTCTCTCACTCTTACTCCCTCCTGCACATACACCAATCCCTACATCTCTCTCTCTCTCACACACACACACACACATACACACACACTACCCCTGTCTCTCTCTCTACAATCCACCAACAACCTCCTTCTGTCACTCGCTCTCTTTTTCTCTCTCATACACACTCTCTTCTAATCCCCTTCTTCCTGCATCTCTCCCACTCTCGCTCTCTCTATCCTCCTCTCCTCTCCTGTGTCATCTACACCTCGGCTCTTAATCTGCTGATCCAGGCCACTGTGGCTGTGGTAATCCACTATGATTCAGCATCTCACACACATGCACGCACGCACACACACACTTTCTAATTCCACACACTCATTCGGCCTCTCTAATTAAAGGCTTTAATGGATTGTTTTGAATTACCGCAACACTGTTAATTGTGTGACCAAGCATGCATGTATGCGTGTGTTTGTATGTGTATGAGTGCATATATGTTTGTGTGTGTGTGTATGTGTGTGCTTGTGTGTATAAACAGCAAATTCTCTGCCCACTGCACAGTAAGTGTATTATTGATACTCTTGAGTGCAACCACATGCCACCTCCAAAAGGTCACACTCAGACCCCTGCTCTGACACTCTGACACACAGAGAGAGAGAGAGAGAGAGAGAAAGAGAGAGAGAGAGACACGTCTGCATGCCTGCTCTTTTCACATGAGGTGAGCCTTACTTATCATGACAGCCTATCAAAACTGCAGCTGACAAAGAGGACACAATAAACACAAGACCGAGCTTGTGTGTGTGTGTGTGTGTGTGTATGTGGGCATGCTTGTGTGTGTGTGTGTTCCCAACCTAATTCTTCTTAGTAATTAAAACAAAATTGCTGTGGCAGTATGGCTATTCCCAATGCAACATATGTTATGATCCTACATCTAAAAGTGCACACTAAACTAAATAATAGATGTAGATAAATGTTAAATCTAAATCTGACACACACACACATAATTGCACAAAAACAATGTACCTGATGACACACTAGCCTTTCTAGCACTGAGACAGTGGTTGGTCCCGTGGTGGCTTTAAACCCCCCACCCACACACACACCTTGGGGGTGAGCCAAGGACACACTCCTGATAGCCTTGAGCCTCTCCCACATCACCTGACCAGTGTGATGTTGATTCTGGCCTGACCAGCTCTCATGCCCACACAAGTGTTTTTCTGTCTGATCAGAATCCACTCAGCCTCTCCCAGTAGTGACACACACACACACACACAGGTTCCTCACGTCAGACAAACACATGCCACCTCATGCCACTATGACCCACTTGGGCCCACATAGAGATACAGTGGACAGATAAATCCATTACATTATGTGTGTGTGTGTGTGTGTGTGTGTGTGTGTATCTTTGATACGTGTGCACACTTGAGATTGCAGTGCTTCTACAAACTACTGTTTCTAGGAAACACTTGAGAAACAAGAACACAGAAATGTCCCTCCATGGCCCACAGATTGAAAAGGTCTCTAAAAATCACTGCATACTGAAGAATCAGGCAAGAGACAGAAGAACTAATAAACCATTAGTTATGACAAGGTATTCTTTTGCACACTGGTTTTCTCCACTGTAGTTAGCATACAAACAGCATAAACACACACTTCACTCGCTCTGTGACTGGACACTGTCCCCACCCAACCAGCAGTTTCACATGGACATAAAGAAATCACAGACAGGATAATCCAGGATATGTACATCCAGACAGCTTTTCAAAGCCCAGAGTCCTAAACTGGGGTCAGGCTTCAACCTACACCACTCTGCATCCTGACAGGTTTAACCACACACACACCTAGCCCTGAAGTTTGGGGTTGGTTTGTAAGTCACACTGGACAGTTATCCAGACAGTTTTAAACCCCAGAGTCAGCCTTTGACTGGTACTGGACTTTCAGACAACTTTCAAAACATCCGATCCACAATCAGTCAGATTTTCACCCCTACTGCACAAGGCCTTCTGATTGATTTTTGACTATTGATTTGATGATGTTGATTATTGATTGGCAAAGTTGAAAATTCTGAACACTGAACAAAGTTGAGCAAGTTTTTTTCTGAATTTTTAAATGCATTTCTTATACCTTCCGTTAGCAGGCTGATTCTACACAATTCTCAGTTGCCAATACTACCACTGAATGAGTAACACACAGGTGTATCTGAATGCTTTGATTCCAACTAGGCCAACCAAAATCCCAACACAACTTGAGCTCATCACTTGGCCTGCATATCTGCCCTCTTGACAAAATTCCAGCGTCAGTGACGGAGGCAGTCAGGATGAGGACGGACGGAGAGAGACATAATCCTGGACTGTCATTGGCTCAGAGGATGCTTCGTGCATGCGGGCTTCAAGTAATCTCTCGCCAAGATCTGAAATCTGTGAAGCGCTCTCTACAACTGGGAATGAGCCTGGTAGAACCACTCTGTGTGCTGTGATTGAGTCTGTGTTCATGACTGTAGCTACTAGATGCTAATGACCAAATCCCTCCCAAGTCCCTCCTAAGCACTAAGCCCTGAACCCTCAACAACTTAGTGATAGTTCAGAGTAATACCAACTTAAGCCTGCCGACTTGCAGGGCTATGATGAGAATGACTCCAAACTATCAGTTAAGTCTGTGAGGGTTCAGGACAGACACTGTGATTCAGCCAATGGACCCAAGTGGTCATGACCTTGGTGAGATGAAGGTCAGAGGTGGGGTGCTGTCTTGGGGTGACCTTGCTGTTCTGTATAAACTCATAAATAAACCCAGTGGTAGCACAGCGATGGTGGGGGATAAAACTGTGCCAGAGGCTGAAGCCAAGGGATTCACTAGAATAAGCAGGGTTTAACAGAGAATAAACACACACTCACACACACACTGAGACAGAGAGAAAGAGAAAACCAGTGAATGAGACATAAACCAAATAATGAGAGCATCACACAAACACACACAATCACCACCTCACCAAACCAGCTGCAAGAATGCATTGTTTATGTACGGGTGCGAGATCAAGATTTGAAAGACATGTCCGTCTTCAAAGGCAGCAGAAACACTGATTACCGATGCAGATATACACACACACAGCGAGAGAGAGAGAGAGAGAGAGAGAGAGAGAGAGAGAGAGAGAGAGAGAGAGAAAGACAGAGAAAGAGTTTTCACTTTTAAGCCTTGTACCATGGCACTATTACAAGAAAGAGTACAGAGTGTGTGTGTGTGTGTGTGTGTGTGTGTGTGTGTAGGGGAGGCATGCACAGACTAGGCCTGCTGCCCACAGCACAAAGGCTACCCAGTGTGATGTGATGTGTGGCATGATGTACCCACAGTGCATCTGATGGGTACAGCATGTATGCTCTTCTCTCAGACTGGCACATTGACACTATGGGCATGATATGAACCACACGGGGACACAGATTGTCACCCATTGTCACATCCTGTTATATCATGGACTCTTCACGGAGGCTGGTTCCAGTGTGTAGACTTATACAGGATAGCATGAATGCTGTTCCTATAGCCCCACTATAACTATGCTATCATCAGGTGGGTTTACAAGGACATAACTAATAACAAATAGAATCAGAATAATGTTGACTGTAATAAAAATGACACATTAAAAACACTTTGAACCAGGAGAAAAACGTTTTCTCTGATTAGAACTTTACTACTGTTCCCAGACCTCAATTGCCCTCTTATAATTGTACTTGTGTTGTATAATCACAAATAAGTAATTCATTAAACGCAAAGTGTCATTGGATGCTGCCATAATGGACTCAAGCAACCAGCTCCCAGGGCTGACTAGCTTCTAGACTGGCAAATATTTCTGGAATTAATAAAATGTTCAGTTCTTTTTCTCTCCAGTAGCAAACCAGCTTGTACACCACACACTATTCAGCTTGTCTGTCTCCCAACTTACAATGCCATTTTTGGGCCTGATCTGGCCCTCTTCTGGTCTGAGTGCCACACAAACCAGTGAGCGTCTGTGGGAAACAGCTTAAGAGCTGGGTATTGCCTGCTAGCTCACATCATTATACAGAAGCCAAATTATAATAAAAGTGATGACACAGTCTTGATCAAACCACTTAAAAACAGAGTGATCTTATGAGTAAACTACAATAATTCTGTTTCAAATCTGAGAGTCAGGAACTTACGATAAGGAACTTAAAATAACTGTTGAAATAACCTGTTTTAGCTGTCTCTTTTGCTTTTTTTGTTTTCATAATATATCATATCAATATTTGGAGCCCAGCTCTACACAGCCTCTGATAGGGATCACTAAGGCCCATCTCCCCTTTAACAGCTACTGTATTTTCCTGTTTTTTAACCAAGGCACATTGATTTTGCACCCTTCGTCATCTGAGGTTAATACATGGATAATGTCTATAGATGGGATAACATTTCTTGTTTTTTCTACTTTCGGATGCGGCTTATATTTAGGAAATTGCTGTATATAGCCATGGTCTGGCTCTAACCTGGCCCTGTTATGGCAAATCATTAGCTGCCACCAATGTACACCTACAAAATTGGCATACAATGTGCCATTTACACATGCACCCCTGTATTTGTTCAATAAGAAAAAATAAAAGGATGTGGTGCTTAGAGCTTGTCTCACCTTGGTGCGTCCGTTGATGACGTAGTCTCCCAGCTGTCCGTTGGTGGCGCTATGCATGACGGCCTCATCGATGTGCGCCATCAGCACACCGATGGCCTCACAGCCCGGTTCACGGCCTTCCACCCAGGCGATCTGGTCACCACGGATACTGCGTGAGGGGATTCCTCGCTGGCTGACCAGCTGGCCACCACAGAAACGGCCGCTGTGGTTGAGGCTCTCTACCTCGCTGAGGACACGTTCTCCGAGCCGTGTGCCCAGGAAGTTGTCCTTTACACAGATACCGTAGTGCTTCATGCATGGCACAATGTACTGGGCGATCTGCTCAGCCGACCAGCCTGAGCTCGCCGACAGAGCTGGGGGAATGGAGGGGGCCTCAGGTGGAGAGGACTGCCCAGGGAGAGCATTCTGGGCTGGGCTGAAGCCATGGAGAAGGCCCTGGTGGTGGTGGTGATTGGGGAGGGGATGCTGGCTGTGGAGGTTGTGGTTGTGGAGTCTGTTGAAAATAGGGGCTGACGCAGGTGCTGGAGTGCTGCACTGGTTAAAAGTACTGCTGGCGGCAAGAGGTGCTACAGTTCTCGTGCTCCTGATGGCCGCAGTGGTTGCCGCTGTGTCCACTTTGTGTTCACCTCCATCCAGCTTTCTCCTCTTGCACTCAGCAGGGAAATAATTGTCCAGGTTCAGAGGGTTTCCTGAGCCCCCCACTGGGCCTGATCCGCCTCCTCCCACAAGTGCCCCCAGCCCCGTGTCTCGGTTTTCCCCATCCCTCCGCTTTTGATGCTGTGCGGGGCGGACCCGCATGTCTCCATTAGCCCTCTTCAGCAGAGATGTCCGTTCCGTCTCCCATTTGGTCTCCGACGGTCGGGGTCTACTCTGGGGTTGCGCGAGGCCACCGGGGGTCTGCTCCGTTAGACCTTCCAGCTGTGTGAAACCGCTGGGCGTCTGGGCCAGCAGGTCACTGCAATTCGCCTCAACGGTGGCTGACGGAGAGACGTTCTCACCGTTATAAGACGGCAAACCGGTTTTCGTCTCCTTCTTTAAGACTGCTATCCCTGGAACGTCGGTTTTAGAGGCAAGCCCTGCCAGCAGTTCAGCTGCTGTTGAGCTTCTGGCCGGCGAGTCACAGAAAGCGTTAAGTCCCATTCTCGTTGCTGCATGTGGCTCTGACGAGCTCAATGTGACTCTCTCTTGAGCGAGGCAAATACTTTCGGATCCGCGAGAAGAGCTTGTGTTTAAAAGGTCCGTATGTCCCAAGCTCTCCATGTCATGTCGTCTACTCCTGGATGCGCACGTAGCTCACGTCCTCTCCTCATGTTCCACCGGATCCTCTGTGCGAGAGCGGGAGAGCTGCTCTACTGGCGGCGCTGTGGTCACAGATCGAGCCCGCTGTGTTTGAAAGTTTCATGTCGAAAAATCTGTCTTTTCCGTTGCCGAATTAAAGTCTTTTGGAGGTAAACTATCTTTTGTAGAAATAAAGCGATCTATGGGGGAAACAACATTCGCTGAACTCAGACATTAAAACAAATAGACCCAAACAGTAATGGATTGTTGTTGATCCTTAGACTGCAATCAAAACATTCCAACAACTCGTTAGCTTACTTGAATCTGATTAAATACAAGAAAGATTATTTTAATATATATCTGTAACAATAGAACAGCATGTTTATTAAGCTATTTAGGACAGAACTCTCTGAGCTACTCCAAAGGAGTGTATTGGCTAGTCTGACAAGTTGACCTGGACTATACTACACGGAGAAACGTCCTGTTTCAAAGTCCGAGAATCACTGGACATACTTTGGAACTCACAGGCAATAGGCATTGACTGCACACAGATCATAGTCAGACGTCAGTTCAAATAAGATGACGGTGGGAATGATTAGTTCATTTTGATAACATCCAGTTAATTTTTTTTAAGGTGATGGCAGACTCCAAAATAAAGCGACAGTCTATGCATTCAGTACAAGTTATCAAACTCAAACAATGTTCTTATTCTGACGGTAGCATATAATATGACTGGCTCTGTATCTTACATATAACACGCTGACACTAACTTCAAGACCAAAATAGCTCCTTAAAAGGTCGCTTACGCAAGATAGGCTACGTCCATCCTGGGGATAAAACTCACCCTTAAAATTGACTATAGTTGCTGTAAATAAACATTTGTTATATGTTGCCTACAGACCAGACGTTCCACCATGTTATGACTGTCTATGACAATACTATGTTACAACTTAAATAGCCTACTCGTCCCACACATCACTGCCTATAGTTTTCACCATGGCATATGGGAAAGCCTAACACAATGATTGAACGACTTTTCACGCAAATACCATCTGAGTTGCGTGAAACGGGAGGATACAGGATTACTCTCACCTTATTATACGTAAAGGCACTGTGGTTGACCGGTTGACGGGCTGAGCCTGATTTCCGGGGTTTTCTCGTTCTTGGTTATCCTCATCACAGTGATGACTATTCCGATCAAAGGGATTGCAGCTCCGATGCAACAACTATTTGCACAACTGAGGAGACCGCGGAGACCACCGTGGTCAGACAGGTCCCATCCTGTGTGCTACAGCGCGGCCCTGGTAATTCTCAGCTATCGTTACGATTCGCGTTTCTGCCCAGCATCTCTCTCTCTCCCTCTCCCGCCCTCCTCTCTCTCGGGCTAACTCCATGAACGGCTCTGTCAGTTACACGTGCGCATACAAGTGTCACGTGACGCAGGGATGCTACAATAACAAAAACAGCAGAGGCAAGCGCAGTAGCCTAATGTTTTATTTTGGACACGTTGTTATTATATAGGCTATGGAGATTTATTACGAATCAGGCGTATAAACATTAAAAACCATTTTTAACATGCTGTAGCTTAAAATAGCCTATGGTAGTATAGGCCGACCTTGTCTGGAAATGACTAAGTTTTTTGAGGATTTCCTTTTAAATCGATTTCGCTGAACATTACTAATATCTAGTGATATTTTAGGCCGATGTACAGACTCTATGTTCTGTCTGTGTTTGGGGTGCACTGAAAATCTGTAGGGTATGATCTAGATGGTGGTGGTGGGGGGGGGGTTACTATATCACTTGGTAGGATTAATGTAGACGCGACGCATCTGCCTGTTACATCCATGCATCATACATCGTCCTTTATTCGCGTCAAATGGGAAGAGACAGGCACTGTGACGGCGATCACTGAACCTCGAACAACCACTCTCGTGTCCCTCACAGGCTACAAAATGCTGGAATTCAAGTCCAGAGACCTAAACTGACTCCTATAGATGACTTGTTATTTTGGACACAATAACGGTTTAGGAGAATTAGCACAGCATAGCGTCACAGTCACAGTAAAATGTTTTGTTCCAGTCTACAGAAAAGTTTAAGAAGTTTGAAGGCTGAGTGTAAGATGAGACAAATTGCAAAAGTGGCACATCTATTTTCAACTCCTACCATGTGAACAGTGGCAGTAGATTAAGAACCACAAAAATCATACATATATAATCAATATATAATTGCTCAAGTCAGATCAATACCAGGTCTACATTTTACATTTAGTGGACACTTTTATCCAAAGCGACTTACATTTGTCAACAATCAATAACATCAGGTACAGTTTCCCTTATAGCAGTTTAGGATTAAGGCCAGACAGGATTCAAACCCGCAATTTCCAGGCTACTACCATACTAGCTAGGTTTCTTAACCAGTACATACTTGCCATACTTGCCAAGTGAGTAACATCATAATAGAAAATTGTGTGACTTTGTATTGAAGATCAGCTTTATTTGAAAGTCCTAAATAACTCTGGCACTATATGGAGGGGAAGTTCAAAGCATAGTTTTTGCCTCAGACTGAGAAGCCAGAGATTGGTGGGAACAATAATGGACACTCCAGTCCAGTTAAACTAGCAGCAGCATTAAGACAATAATAATAGCCTATATCATAATATAATACTGTGAACGGGTCTGCTTCAAGTAAAAACTCTTAAGGTACATCAGTATAATGATAACCATGATGCTGATCTACCTTGAGATCTTTTATATGAAGTAGACCCTTTCACAGTATGTGAAGAGGTAAGTAAAAATGCTACCATATTTCCTATGGTGCATATGGTGAGTGTCTGTATGAGTGTGTGTGTTCACCTAGGAAGTCCCAGTGCCTGTGGCTTGGCACATTGGCCTTTGCTGACTCAGCCTCCACCAGAGCTGAAGAATCACTTCCTGACCCCCGCAAATCTGTTTCCAAACAACACACACACACACACACACACACACACACATACACAGTGTGACATAAGCCACCCAGGCTGCAGTGCACTCTAGGACACAGTATGTTGACTCCATCAGAAATATTGGATTCTGCCCAGTTGTCTGCTCAGCTACGTCCACCTTCCCTAAATGTGGTCCTCAGTCCTAAAGAAAATAATAAAAATACAACGCAATTCCCCTAGATTACCTAATATTCTATAATATTTCCAACTCTGTATATAAATTTATTGAGTCAGATTTAAGACTGGCTAGGCTACTTAAGACACAATGTATCTCTAAATCATCCTAAACTAAATTTAGATCTATAGGGTTGAGTTGTCAGTAGGACCTATGCAAATGTAAGGATAGATCTACTGCAGGTTAATCAATATTTTAATTTAGATTAAAGAGGGCTTTCACACCTTGACAGAGTACTGTATATTATATATAGGAGTACTTTATGTGCTGCTATATCACTGGATACCACTTAAGTAAAATAAACAAAAAGCACAACACTGCTAAGTAAGCAGACAGTCCACTTTAATAATAAAGGCTGAGTCTGGTGACCAATAATTGTCACGCAGACAAAATAAACTTACTAATGGGGCTGCTTAGCAGTAAAAAAATGTGCATGTATTATTATGGCTAGCTATAAAGATATAGCCACACTCCCATATGGCCTGCGCCTGCGGATCATCCACCTGCTTCCTCTCTATACATTGCGTGGGCAGAACACAACATCCAGGTTGAACAACAATATCGGCACGTAGGCGTCGTCAGATATTACAAAAAACAACTTGTTTTTCGTTAATAACAAACTTGGATAAAATCACCGGGACAAAGCCTACTGATCAGCAAAGAAAAAGACAGAAAAAACAATGGCTGTGGTTGTGAGGTGGACTCCTCAGAACAAAGCGCACAGCACACCTGTAGTCTCAACCCATTCAACTTCCCGACGCATGCAGCGACTTTCCTGCGTCCAACTGCTGAACAGCTGCGCACTTCTATAAAAAGACATTGGTTAGTATGATCACTAACATTAGACACAGCTACATGTAGGCTGAAAACCCAAATAAGCAAGTCCTTATGTAGCCTATTTTTTAGGTTTTACGCAATGTGTTAACACGAGGCCAAATACTAAAACATGTTTTTGGTAGATGGCTAACTGCGGCCATCAGCTACGGTCATGCCATAAGTGTGACCTCTCTGTCATTATTGAGAGGAAACGTTTCGTGTTGTTTATGGGGCACGAAGTAGTCTGTCGCGATAGCCTATGTTGTTTGTCCGCTCTCCGTCCCTTCAAACCTGACCGACATTTCTGGTCAGAGAAAAACAGTTGCTACCGCCAAGGTCAGCGAACTCTGAACAGCTGGGCCGAAATTCCCCGGCCTTCTCTATCACGAGGAGTGTGGTTCTGCACGTAGCCTACGATCGCTGTCAGTCACCCCCCCCCCCCCCCCTTCTCACACTTGCTTCCCTTCCCAGTAATAGAAGTTAAACAATTTTGTTTAAATGTGTTATTTAGTTAGAGCATGCATAATATAGCCTATTGTATGATTGAGAAATGGTGAATGCGTGAATGCTGCTATAGGCACTGCACTTGATGGGCACAGACAGCTATTTCTGAGGCACCCCAATGGGTCATGACACTCATATGACTATTATTTTTAGACCATAGTGGGCACAGTGTTGTCACTCAGGAACAGAATGCTACATATCAGGCTGTGTGTGTGTGTGAGAGAGAGAGAGAGTATTCAAGTGAGTGGAAGAGGTGTCTTGGCCCCCTTCCCCCACCATTTTTGCTTGTGCAAGTGCATGTCCCTCTGTGCGTACGTGCGTGTGTGTGTAAGGGGAGTTATGTGCAACATAAGTGCTCTAAGTGTGTGTAAAGGGTATTATCATTGTTGTGGTTAATTGTTGTTATCAATGGCAGGAAGTGAAGATGGCTGAGTCTCCACACCACACATGCCTGCCTCTCCACTGCGATTTCTCTCTGTTTTGTTGAGGCATGCACACACACAGACTCTCACTCTCACTCACTAATTCACACTCATACATGTGTGCAGACATGCACACACACACACACACACACACACACACGTGCGCATACTCACTCACACACACACACACACATGCACACACACTCACAAAGACACCCATGCCATACACAAACACAAAGACATACACTCATACCCCCCTACCTCTCCAAAAAGACATCTGCACATATAAGTGGAGACACACACACAGTCAGTGATTTACATATATGCCAGTCAAGTGGTGTACATACACCAACTCGCATTTATGCACACTCATACACGCCAACACACACACACAATAATATACTCATATAACATGTATATGAATGGATTAATTCAACAGGTTTGTTGTGTAATTGGTCATTGTCTGCTTGCTATGCCTTACACTCTGTTTACACTATGGGTTTTCACATCTGCTAAATGTGCGAAACACTGCCATCTGCTGGTACTGCAGAGAATTAATGGTCTGTTGAGATTCAGGAAAAACAAAACAAACAGAAAAAGATTTAGACATAAGGAGTAAACAATGAGAAAATATGTAGAACTGTAGGTGAACTGTTAGATTGTTCTTCAGTCTTTACTGGTAATAGTGGTACCTGTATTATTATTTAAAGACCTGTCTAAACTACAGGAGGAGACTGACATCTCAAATCTGTATTATTATTTAAAGACCTGTCTAAACTACAGGAGGAGACTGACATCTCAAATCTGTATTATTATTTAAAGACCTGTCTAAACTACAGGAGGAGACTGACATCTCAAATCTGTATTATTATTTAAAGACATGTCTAAACTACAGGAGGAGACTGACATCTCAAATCTGTCTTTTTTCCATCTCATATTTATTTAAATTTGATGGAAGTACAAAACTAATACATAATGTCATACAATGTCATACTGCAACATTAACGCAAACACATTGGGAACAATTTCCACATACATGCATCATACAGTCAATATAAACATACAAAATTTTACTTTACTAAAATGTTGTTTCCATACATGCTTTGTTACAGTACCCATTTTATTATGACTGGGGGGAGCTCTGGAGGTAAAAAAACTTCAGTCTTGCCTGTTATACCTTTAAGTGCTTTACTTGAGGGCACAACGGTTGGCAGCTGGGATTTGAACCCACAATACTTAGGCAAACTGCTACCCACCTTCTTTATTAAGGAATAATAGCCTTTGTTGTGTCACTATATAGGGGAATAATAGACTTGGCACTTTGGCGCCATGCTGTTGTTTGCCCACAGCCCGTTGATTATTCCCCCTACATCAGGAGACCTTGAAGGCTGTTATCCCTAACATATCACCGTAGTAAACAGGCTGTAGGCGAGAAACAGGACTAAAACAATGTTGTAACCCACAAAGCATTCGGCTAAATCATTACAAATGATATTTTTAAGTAATGCATTTGTAAAACCTACCAGACATGAGCTTGAGAGCCCTTCAACAGAACTTAGTTTGATTAATTGATACTGTACATTTCTCTGATGTTAAAATAGAAGGTAAAATGTTTTTCCATTCTGTGTCCCGTTTAAGATGGCTGAAAGTGGATTAAACAACTAATATTTACCATCCTAAGTAATGTTTCTGCTTGAGTTATGATGGTTTAGCTGGTTTGATGAGTTTATGATGGTCATTCAAGATGGTTTTGCTGGTTATAGGCTATACCAGTCATTAGCTTGATAGGTTTTCCTCCCCAACATAACCAGCCTGCACCAGTAATGTCCACTGTGACAGATTTGACACGCTGGTGACTAAAGCTAGTTGCCTAAACCACTAATGTAATGCATGACCAGCATATTTTTATTTGTGGATTTATTTAATTTGTATTAATTCTTCCCCAACTGCATAAAAAACTCTCTATGAACTCTCTATACACAGGCCTGAATCTATATCATCACATATTCAATATTGACATACCTGCACACATGTAACTGGGCTACAAGTTTTTTGCATATACAGGCACTAGTAATTTAAAGTAGTAAAAACTGCGGTTTTGATGTCTCCAGTGTGGACCTATATTTACTCCCATCTTGTAGCCATTCAGCCTGCCATTTGACTCTTGTCATGATGGCAAACACAAAGTTCACAGTCTGTACGTTATGTATAACTAAGATTTTGAAATACTGTTTTGGAACACTAACTTGTTTGTTGTTCGCTATTATTTTCAGTATGTGGAAGTTTATAAGCAACTTGTCATTGTCATCAGTTTAGGGCTGTGTTTAACTGATTAGAATTTTCTGTGTCGGCTGACAAAAATACCAGTGGTCTTTTTTTTAAGTACCACAGTGGTGGAATTCATTAGAGACAGTCATACTCATACATACCTCTCACACCTTAGATATTTTTAAAAGATGTTTAAAGACTCAACTTGATTAATTTTCTACCATGTTTGCTATTATCAAGAGCGTTTTTGTAATTTGTAGGCATTTTTGGTTTTTGGCATGCCTAGTCTGCGTTATGGGACAAAGAGCTCCACGATTCTGGAAAAGAATTTGATTATCTTGACAAGAATGGAGATGATTGAGATGATTCTCTGCACAATGCAATAAATTGAAATGTCTAGGCCTATTTGAGTTTAGGCCAATAATTAATTTTGCCCTAAAAACTGTAAGATATCAAAATACATAATCAACACTGATCATGGCGAACAACATAAAGATAGCCTAACCAGGGGTTTGTGTTATTTGTGAGCATAAAATTAGGGGAGCGATAGGCTACATTGCAGCCTTGGACAAGAATGCAGAACGTTCAAAACAGACCCTACAGAAGTGCAATGTCCACCTGTCTAAAATTGGCATTGTTGAGTAGAAAGCTAGAACCTTTTTACTCATTGTGGCATCCACCAACTTTTTCAAAAAGAATGAAAGCATTAAAGGCGCCATGTGTAAGATTGTAAGTTTAAAATATCCAAACATTACCAAAATCCAGCAAGAGAATGCAAAGAAATAAGTACAGTCACGTCACAAAAATTATGACCATGCGCTAAGCTGCTGAGGCATCTACCCGAATTAGCAAGCTAAATGACTAGCCTCGGGCTGTACAGTCGAATACCATTTTCTGCCATGTGTGGCGAGCAACACAGCGCCCAGTCGATGACACTAAGAAGTCGCCACTAGGAGGCTTGCAACCTATGCTTGAAACGCTTGGCCTTAGACTTGAACCTGGCAAGATTCCATTTATGGGCTATTAACTTTACTTTCTATGGCTATTAAATATTCTCTGAACTACCTGTCAATCCTGTAGATACAAAGTCCCACATTGCAAACAGAACAGAAAATTTGAAAAGCAGCGTTAAACACAAGCTGAGCCGTACTAGGTCGGGAAAAACTTATTGAGAAGTGAAGAAAAGAATAAATTAAAAGAAAATATTAAATCGGAATAAAACCAGGATTTATATCAGCATTGCTGGAAACAGCTCGTGGCAGCTAAAAGCAAATAAATGAAGTTTGGTGGTGAAATTGCAATGCTTTATTCCCATTACATAACATTAGTTGCTTGTCATACACTGCTGATCTGTCAGGTAGCAATAACATAAAATTAGATCTAAGGCCATCCTATCATGTTTCCTATTAGTTCTACCGATATTCCAAGCTGATGCTAAAATGTTTGCTAACATGTAGGCATTGCTTCAGTTGTAATGAAACGGATCTCCTAACACCTAGTCAAAAGCAACGAATATGAATAGACACCGCATCGTCAGAGAAGTATTTAAGCATCAGACGTAACAGAAAACATAAATAGTAATAAATGATATCAAGATGTTATGATTAACGATAATGCTGCTTGATTGCTCTGTAAACTGAAATCACACGGACGTTAAACGTAACCTTACAAGATAATCATGTGTTTGGTCATTTTAGTCATGTTTTTCGTCTTCCTGAGTAGCTGTAAGGAGTTCGATGGTCAATGACTTATGCAGTGCCGATCGTTTGGCAGCTGAGTTGACAGGTCAGCTCAGGACTCAAACATCAAACAACTGTGGTGTAACGTTAGCCTATTTATTTGAACCCTGAAAAGATAACACTGGGCATTCAGTATCTGATGAAAGGGAACAGCTAGTTTCTCTCGGTGTAACACTGGACATTCAGTATCCGATGAAAGGGAATAGCTAGTTTTTCTTGATGTCCATTTGAATTTGGGTGCCAAAGAATTACATTTGCGCACGGGAACGTTGGGAGGATGATGTGTGAAGCATAGGCAGGCTGCCTATTCCCTCGCTGGCTCGGCAGTTGTGTTCCTATGGAGAGAGCTTTCATTTCCGTCTTATGCGTTGTGCCCTGCTCAATATTCAAATATGTTGAACTTTGTGTGCGTAGCAGGGGTGATATTAGCTAAATCAAGCTAGGAAGAGATTTCTTTCATGTTACGGCTCTTGGGCCTTGTCCACACGTAGCCGGGTATCTGATAAAAAAGAAATATATTTTTCTACGATTTGGCCTGTCATCCACACACAACCGCAGGATTGTCTCCTTTAAAACGGAGCATTTGAAAAACCAACGTGAACATTTTGTTTGGCGTTTCAGTGAGGATATCAATAACCGGAGTTTTACATTTTTAAACGTCACTAACTGCGACAATTGATGCGTAAACGTCACGCGCCCTTGTTTATGTCAGACAATTGACAGCATGGATCAACAGAGAAGCCTGTTACTTCTTGCCCTGGTACAGGCGCTTTTTGCTTGTTTATTTTTAAAAACATAACTACTGCTTCTTTTGGAGGAGCAAAGGAGAAATAGTGCGTTGGAATCAGCTGTTTTACACCAGATAACTCTACCTCCGCCTCGTAGGCATATAACTCGTCCCGTAGGAGATTTTGGGTCAGACCAGGACGCACTCCCAGCTGGTGGGAGAACTTTGAGATGGAAGTTGTCCTCCCGGATGAATGGCGAGAAATTTTCTGCATGTCCAGGTCCTCCCTCCTGCCATTGTCGGAGTTGCTTCGTCCTCTGGTATGCTCACAGCTGCGCTCAAGAGCGAAATTCTGCGGTTTTGTGCGGATGTGAATATATTTTAAACAGTCGTGTGTTTTTAGAAAACGGAGGACAGCAAAAAATAAAAAATACCCGCCTACGTGTGTACATGGCCTTGGAGGCACCTGGCGTTGCTAGTTTCTTTTCGAATTTAGGAAGAAGTGACTTATTTCTTTTGCCTTTTTTTTTAAATGGTAGACAAACTTACTTTATGCAAAGCCGTATAAGCTCTATACATAGGCGACAACTTTGACTTTATGTGGATAATACCACCCCCTTAACCGTGGAGTATGGTGTATGAATTCATGGCATATATTACACATGATACCTTTAAAGACGTGCAAATAATTAGGACAGTTGGCTGATTTTCTTCTCTACAACCTGGGTTTTATAATTTATGTCGCAGTCTATTTTCTCCTTAGCACAGTTTTCCTAAAGCCTCAGTTTTCCTCACTCATCACTGCACTGTTTTGCTAAAATGTATGATGTTAGAAATGTCCCTGGTTAACTCGAAACTGCCTGTCCACAGCATCAGGTTCACTGGAGTGCCGGAGTTCTCATTTAAGTGCAAGCCAGCAATCAGAGAAAGTCGACCTACAAAAGCATCAGAGAGAGAACCTCAGCAGGTTTGTGCAAGGCTGGTGTCATCCATAGCTAGAAAACTGCCATCGAAAAATAAAGGATTTAACTAATGATGTGAGATAAAAAAGTGGAATGTGCTTTAGTTTTGGGATGCACAGTGAGTTTTTAGTTAAACTTTTCACCTGTCATCTAATTAATTTAGTTTGCAAATATTTGTGGTTAATTGTGGTATGGGGACACGCTGTCGATAATTAAACTGACTTATGCTGTACATGGTTTTTGTCAAAATAGACCCTTAATGAAAGTTTAAATAAAGTACAATTATCTTTCAACTTATTTAGGACCTACCTAAATATTTTGTCAACATGAAACTAACTATTGATTTTCAAATAAAGGGCTACCCTTTTACTTGTATATTGCCATTAATGACATTGCACTGAAACTGATTGTTATGCAAATTGAATTGTACATGTGTTTTCTCTATTTTAGTGTAGGCTAAGGCTAAATGTAGCACATGTAAACTAATTTGGCTATGTTGAACATACTAAGAGCTATTAGGTCTGTTAAGTATTCCCAGAAGCCTTATATCCCTCCTTCCCGTTTCCTCTAAGCTTCCAATCTCAAAGGCCAAGAGATCTCTGCAGTGTGAATGTAGCAGTAGTCCTGGCCAGGTGGTCTCAGGTCCAGGAAGGTTGCATGAGGAAAGGCAAGTGCTGTGAGATCAAAATATAATAATGTATTAAATATTAAGATTATCATTATGTGAAACACCACACTACAGAGCAGGAAAAATAGCCAGGACATCCCATAAATAAAACAATAATAATAATAATAGTAATACATCTACAAACAAAAAAGCAAAAACAAATGATATTTGTGACTCACTTGTGTGCGGAGGACAGGAAGTGGTCACACCCTCAGCCTCACTGCACCTCCCCTACAAATATATAAGGTGTAAAGTAGCTTCCGGTCAGTAAGGTAAGGTAACATTTCACATGCTAACCACACACTCTATAGCAAAGTATGAAATTTAACAAAACAAAGAAACAAAAACATCAAAGCAAAGCAAAGCTTCCCATTCCTGACTTACTGAAGGCAAAGGGGTCCCCCATAGGCCTGGTCCAGGCCTGGTGCCTGTGTTCTCTGACTTCCTGAACCACACAGGTGTCTTCACTTCCACTATGATATTCACAAGGAGTGAAAATAAAGCAGGTAACACTCAGTGTGGGATGAGTGTAATCTACTGAGGTCTTGTTTTTATCAGACAATTTGTTTTGGCATCATCTTCAAACTAATTTGGAAGGCATATTGTCATATGAAGGGCATATAAAAACAAATGACATTCCTATCAGCCATCTGGGATATGCACTGTACTGTTCTGAGTGCAGAGTAGGAAATCACAACAAAATTAAAAAAATATTTACAGCAACTGACTGTATCGCCATCAAACACCAATTAGCATGTTCTAGCTGTGCCAGTAAGATTCAGGGAAGTGTTTCAATTCAATTCAATTCAATTTTATTTATACAGCGCCTTTTACAATAGTATTGTCTCGTGGCGCTTCACAGAAGGAGCACCCAAGAGCAACAGGGGCAAGGAAAAACTCCCTTATGTTCAGTTAATCTAGGAAGAAACCTAGGGCAGATCCACGACTCAAGGGGCTGACCCAACTGCCGGGGGTCATGCAGAAAAATTACAATCAGTGGTAACCATGACAGACTACAAGTTGCCAATGGTTTTAGCTGAGGTTCGTAACAGTTCATAATGGAGTGTTATCCCACTTTACATTATATGGTAGTCAGTCTATAGGTGGTTATCAGGAATTATGGCTGGACAATGTAGCAGTGGCCAGACATAGTGTCAAACTCAAAGGAGTGAGATGGGTCATGGGGGTAACAGGGTCATAAGGGTCCATTTGACAGTGCCATTGTGAGGGTGTGTGTGTGTGTGTGTGTGTGTGTGTGTGTGGGTGGGGGGGTGGGGGGTTCACAAAGCCTCAAGGAAGGGAAGACGGGCCTAGCATGGGCTCAGATGTTTGAGTCTAACAAGTGATACAATTTCACATTAGATTTAAAACTAGGCCTATTGTTTTAAATAGTAAAACAGTAAAATGAAAAAAAAAAACATAAGACTCACTAATTTACTTAGTTACTGTACAAACTATTTACAGTATACACATTTATGAATAAAAAACATGGCCTATGTAAAGCTGCTGCTATAGCTAGTCCTTTCAACCAAGTCCTCTCTTACTTTAATCTTCCGTATGAACTCACACTCCTCCAGGGGGTAGGCGAGGTCTACTTAGTCTGCCCAGCTCATTTGCTGTCGCTCTGCTTCACTGATACTGTAGCCAAAGTGGCCACTGTAGGTCTCCATCTTCACTGGTGTCCTGGCAACCGCTAAAAACAGCTAATGCTAACTGTTGGCTAAGTTGGCTAATTTTACTCACTCCTAAACACTGTTACAGTTATGAAAAACACAGCAGAGCAAAAATAACAACAAAGCAATTAAATTTAATTAAATATTTAAAAGAACAAAATCACAAAGAAACATAAGTAGTAAATCAGTATAAAAATCAAGAGATTGTTGGGAGCAAGTGCTTTGCTTCGTGCTGTCTCAGTCAATAGCCAGGTTCAACTGAGAACTGATTAGAATTTTACAGTTCTATGCAAAGTAGAATGCTTCATTGATTCTCGCAACATTCTAGCCTGTGATGTCATGAAGCACTGGAAAGTCCCTAGGGGGGTTCTTACATGCATCTCCAGGCATCTGACAGGATTTAGGCAAAGCTAATCATAGTAAAGTAGTTCTATTTGTCCTCTCCCCCTTCCCCGATGGAGTATGTTGTTTAAATGGAAGAGTGTGTTCCAATTGGCTGTTTACCTGACACAATGTTCTCTATGGTATTGTAAATTTCTAGTTGTACATTTATGCATTTGGCAGCTTTTATAAAAAGCGACTTACAACTTGTCAACTATCAATTGTTCAGGGCCAGTCTCCCCTAGAGCAACTTAGGGTTACGTGCCTTGCTCAAGGACACAACGGTGGCAGCTGGAAGACAAACCCACTTAACCACTACGCTACCACCACTACTAGTTTTCAGTTTCTACATAGAGGTATCGTGGCTCACCGCTCGGTCGCATGGACAGCCTGTTCTGTGCCCGAGCTAGCCACTGCCTAAGAAAACACGGTCTAGGAGTATTTGTGAGTGTTCAGGTTCAGTAAATTGCAAAAACGAAGTTCCCTTTGTCGTATGAGTTTTTGAACCCACGCCTGACGAGCAGCAGCTCACCTCAAAAGCCACAGCACGACAACTGGTGTCAACCTTCCAGTCTGTGAGTAGGCTACATCCAACCAATGATGGGAAGGCTTCAAATAATTCCAAAAGCTAGCTAACCAGCTGACGGCGTACTAATGCTAATTTGCAATAACGGAGATTGTGTATGTTCATCTTAACGGTGCTAACCAGCTGATGGCTTACTAATGCTAACTTGCAATAACGGAGATTGTGTATGTTCATCTGAACGGTGCTAATCGGTTCAGTTGACTAGCTTTGGAAATAGTTGTCTAAGTGTCAAACTATAAGGATTGATGAAGTTAACGGAGAATCTTAATGTCGACATTCTTCAGTAGTATCATCATATAAATGCTAAGCAAGCTACAAAGAATATCTTTCTGACTGTCATGAAATGAGTCACAGATGAGACGACGAGGTTAAAGTGAGTCATTTCAGTGACTGTCATTAACCTGGTAATAAAAAAATAACAAATAATTGGCTCACAAGAAAACACATAAATGCAAAATAAAACGGATAAAGAATTACATGGCACTACAGCACACTCTACTGACACTGATGAAGTCCCAAAATGGTTACAGGTGTTGTTAGATAACCAAAATCAGCAAACAAAACAACTGCAAATGATGCTTGCTCCCATCCTTACACACATAGTGACAATCCAGTTGCACAACAGACCTTACTCCCTTCTGCTGCTAACACTGGAGATGGGGAAGGGAGTTTGCAACACTCCACATTAAATAGTCTTATAGCTGAGCCTGCTGATGCGCACTCTGCCCCTTGGGAAATGCCAGTAAGCCATGTAAGTGGTACATTTGCAGCTGAATGGATGTTATCAATCAGCGGGCTCGCATCTCAGGGCCCAGTAGGCGTAATCTTAATCCTGAACCTGGTGCTAGACGTGGAGATGCCAGAGACTCTGAGCACGAAGACCAAGGGCAGAGGTGCATGTGTATGAAGTGCACAGGCCTAAGCTGCCACACATGATGGTAAAGAAGACTGGGATGCTTTTTTGTTACCTTTTGAATGCCTAGCCAGGAAATATGGCTGGAGTGCTCCTGAAAGAGTAGATAGACTGCTTGAATGTTTAAGAGGTGTTGCGATTAGGTATGTCTGTTCACTGCCAGAATGTATAAGAGAGGATTATTTTCTCTTAGTAGAGCAACTTACTCAGCGTTTTGGTTTAAAGACCCCTCCCACCACAGCGAGGAGAAAGTTAGGAGAACTTCGCCAAGGTAAGGAGGCAACAGCTGAATTTGCAGAAGAGGTGCGACGCCTTGTCACTTTTGCATATCTCCAGCTACAAGATCAACTGGCGACTGATGCCTTTATGAAAGGTTTAAGAAATCAGAAAGTGGCCTATGAAATTATGAACCGAAACCCAAGCTCCCTAGCAGAGGCACAGAAGTACGTAGAAGCCCATGAGCATAATTTCAAAGCTACTGTGGGCCGTGACACTGAAACAGAGTAGAACAAGGCGTATTTCTTGGGCTGACGATGAGGATATGTGTGAGGATTTTACTGCTACTTCTTGTAGGGTACAGACTCCTCAGTACGTAACTACTGATCAGTTTGCAGCACTTACAGGTTAAGTCTTGTTAAGACGATAGAGAATTTACAGTTGCGGTTGGGATGTCTCCAGTCTACACATGCAGAGCACCAGGAGGTAAAAGCACCAGTGCAGCGTCTGGTACTAGAGAGGAAGCAGACCCATTAACATGTGCAGCCTGGCTGAACACTCTGGGTCACAAAGGCCAAATCGTGGAGCACCTGGTACATGTTTCAGATGTGGAGATCAGGGACATTTTAGGAGGGACTGCACAAGATCACCTAGTCCCACAGCCTCCCGCAACCGTGGTGAAAAAGATCTGAAACATGGCTTGTTATCCGACAGGACGCTTAATTTAAATCGCCAGCAACAAGGGCTACAGATAAGCTGCACTAAAAACAAAGGTGAGAGTCTGCAGATTCCTAACTGTAACTGTAAATGGTATTCCAATTGAAGCTGTGGTAGACACAGGAGCCCACACAACTGAAATCTCAGAGAAACTGTATCAGAGCTTTTCAGACGGTCAGCCGACAAGCCTTTGTAAAACCTACCTCCTAAATGCAGAAGTTGGAGGTGGTATGATGGCAAAACGGGGCCTATCTGTCACCTTCAAGATTGCATCCAAAAGAAAAAGAGCTGGTGCCTTCCAAAATAGTGGTAGGGGATGGATCAGACTACAGTGTCACTAGTGTGACCCTGAGAGACCACCACTATACCGCCAAAATATGAATGTGTGGTGTGGGGGGAAGTGATTAAACCCCAGACCAGGTGTTCCAATTGGTTACACCTAATCAACTCATGCTCGGCTGAGAAGTTCACCAACCTCACGACATTCAGACTGGGACTGCAGAGGTTAAGTCTGATCGAATGGAGATAGCTGATTTCCTTTGCAACCTAAGAACTAAGCAACTTGAAGAGGACTGCACAAGAACGTCAGAAGAAGATTTATGATGTGCAAGCACAAGAGCATGTGAACTGCATTGGAGATCTGATGTATATAAAGGATGATACAAAAAAAGAAGGGGCTGAGCCCCAAGTTGCAGCCACCTTGGAAGGGCCCTTTCATTGTTTCAGCTCGCCGTGGTCCAGTCATCTATGAGATCCAAGGCGCAGCAAGATAATGCACCGTGACCGTCTCAAACCATATGACAGAGGGTGATTCCTGCTTAAATCCGACATCAAAGGAGCTGCGTACTGCAGCAGCACCAAGATCCAGCAAGCCCATCACAAGAGGATGATGCCCCATTGGCACCAGAGTTGCTGCTACAAAGTGCCAGTTATAAAACATCAGAGGAGCGTGATTCCTCAACCAGAAGCTTCAAGGTGTCAGTGAGGAAGACACTGGAAGACTGAGGATGCTACAGATAAGACTGTTAAGACTTTGCGTGGGCGTATAGTCCACAAGACAGATAGGTTTAGAAACTAACTACTTACTAGTTGAAAAAAAATCTATGTGCCCCTTTTTAAGTTTAAGCAAGGTAAGTTTAACTACACAAACTTCAGGAGGTATTCTAGCCCCTCTATTCAGCCATATTCTTGGATGTCTGGATGGCATGATTTAGCAGCCCCTAGGACCAGAAGCTATGTGTTAAAACTAAAGTGGACGTTCAAGTTTCAAGTGTCCTGCTGTTTCTGTGTCCTGGGAGTTGCAAAGCACAAAATACTGGAAAGAATAAAACATGAAGAAACAGAACCTGAGCGACACTGGGCAGGGCAGTGTAGGCTTCATCTGTCATAACTATATATCCTCGGTCTTTCATAAGTGGTGTAGTATTTTGTAAATGTGAAGTCATGATAACGGGTGTAGCTAAACGTAACTATAGCTTGTTAACCTGTCATCTCTATTTATGCTCTCTGTATGTATGGATTGACTTTGTAAAATGCACACAAGCTTTCTAGAAAATAAGTTATTTAAAAGAAAACAAACAATTGTGTTTATGATTGAAAATGCATGCAAAATCATTTAAATAAAATTCTTTATTAGGCGGTTATCAGAACCACTGGCTCATAAAATGGTTAAGACATGAAGGGAGACCACACCGATTTGCAAGCTTAAACAATAAATGTTTATTTTACAAAATAAAGCATGTCAGTAGTGCGCTAACCAAAAAAGGTGTCGTGCATATCAGTAATCAAGTCAAGTCAAGTAGGTTTTTATTGTCGTTTCAGCCATATACACAGTACATAGTGAAATGAGACGTTTCACTGGGAACAATTGGTGATACACGTAACTGTTAAAACACAGTATGGACAAGACAGATACGTAATAGTGCCTACATACACTATTGCGGGACTACATAGATTCCCACACGCACTCACACACAACTACACATGCACGCGTGCACACTCTTGTACACATGTACTCATGTACACACAGTACAACACAGTTATAAACAAGGCAGGTCAAAGCAGGTGAACTAAAACAAACACACTAGACAGGGCATGGTTTTTAGCAGAGCACTGTGTGGTGTAGTGGTGTGATTTGTAAACAGAAGACTGTTCTACATAAATATAAGTGATAGCAGCAAGAAAGTGGGACAGTGGGATGTGTTTATGCAAAGTTTATCCAAACTTCCTCTCCAAACCTCCTCTCTGTACGGGGCCTCGTTACCTCCGCTGATCAGACTGTCGTGGAAAACCACCTTGATGCTTGCAAACCCCACAAATCAAAATCCTAACCCACCCAACACACTTGGTCCAAACCAAGAACTCACTGTTGGAGTAAAGTTGTTGACAAAGACTTTATTCACAATACCAGCAAAGTATACAAGAGACAATTGCCCCAAAGTATAAGTGCTGAGCAGTGTGAAGGAGATCCGCTGCAGAGAGGATACCGTTTACCTTGAGAGTTGATCAGGCTCTGACTGTCCCTTCCAAACATCTACCCCTTATGCTACTAGAATCACCCAGAGCCCCCCCAACCCCCCCTGAACCACCTGCATCATATTAATTAATGTAGGAGGCCCTGGTCCTGTTCATATTGGTGGAATTCCTCACCCATCCGGTTATTAAAAAGAAACTATTATTCTTCCTTCCTGGGCATTTAGTCTGACATATACTTCCTTATGCTGGACTCTTATCTTTATGATTTATATTCCCCTCATTCAGTCAGGACCCATCTGTACCATGGTTCTGATGTGAACAGCATCCATTCATACAGCGGACCCCATTCACTGTCACCTTATCATGGTATCCTCCCAATGCTATTTTTCCCATGGTTCTGATGTGAACAGTATCCATTCACTGTCACACATCATGGCATTCCTCCCAAAACGAGGCTCCTGCGGATCCGAAGCATCTCCCTGCATTAAATCTTATCTCTTGAACTGTTCAAGGCCTCATGTCCTCTGCTTGAACTACCCAAGTCTCTACTCTCTCTTTCTCTGCCAGAACTGCTTCGGCCTTCTGGGTTACCATTAACAAACCACCCTTCTTTCATATGTTAGTATAAGCATTACACTCTCAAGTTAATATTGTACATACTAAAACAAACTTCATCTTCTTTATGATAATAATTTCCACAAGACCCACCACGGTACTCAGCAAATATGGGATGTTAAAATTTCAGGGACAGTGTTAAATAGAGAGTGTTGGTGTTGTATTAACACCACATAGATATAAAATAACACTGCATATGGTAGCTTTGACAAATAAATGTTGTCAAATCAGAGTGTTGTCAACATTGATGTTAAATTAATCCTGAGTGGTGTAGGTCAAATCACGTTATTACTTAACAGTTGTAAGAAATATTTCCAACCGTCATCCATCACCATTTTGTTTTTCATAACAGCCTAGTCAAACCACGCAGAGACCAAGATATTCTCAGTTCTGGCCCATTGCCAAATCCAGTTGCACAAGGTAAGCGAAACTGTAATGATGTACAGTTAATAGATTACATCTCTTTAAATGTGGTAAAAGTCTGCTGTTGTCTTAGCCCAAACTTAGCTAGTCAGATTTCATGTCTTACTCGGCGGGTGTCGATAGCTTGAGAGCAATAGTTGTAAGTTAACTTCGCTTTATATATTATAGTTTATCTCTACTGATGAAGTTTTATTGGCAATATAAAACACTTTTGTATTTTAAAAGAGCTTGAGTACCAGGCTATGTTTCACATTTACTCATAGTCTAATATAGATGTGACATTGTTCGGCTACTTAACCTATGCCTTGCCACTTTGGTAGCTAGGTGCCTGCATCCACGCGAATGAAACTTGCAAGTAACCTTCGGGTAGTTAAAAAAATCGGTTAGTTACATTTTGGCCTGGACGCATAGTGTTAAATTTGTCACTATACGTTGCAGCTTTATAACTACGAACGTGATAGCATTGTTATTACCGTTATAACTTTACTCATCTTTGACTGACTCTGACGCTTAATTTCGCAGTCATGCTCGTTCAGGTGGCCTTTGGGGGTGTACAGAAGTAGGTACGAGTACCAACAAATGATGACTGCTACGATCACGGAAGATTCATTGAAGCAGGTAGGTTCGACGCATATTGCTATTTTATCTGTTGTTTAGCAGAGATGCCGCGAAAGTCGCGCTTAAACGTCAAAAAGTTGGTAAAAACATGGTAGGTCAGCGTTTGGAGTACATGGAAACATCATTCCCTGCCCTGACTTAACAGAACTGTAAACACCTCAAATATATGTTAAACTAATAAAATGCGCAATATATTCTACATTTGCTAGTATCACATTATATATAGGTGGCATTTATGATGAAAACCGTAAACATTTGGAAGGTAATCGCCATGTTTAACAGCCAGCTTCGCCACATGGTGGGCATGTCGCTGTGCCTGAACACCGTAGCCACTGCTTACGCGTGTACCAGTTAGAGTTGGGAAATAATACGGTAGTAAGTTAGCCCGCGGTAACATCACTTTCGAAAAGTATTGCTGCACTGCACGGAGAACAATTAACGTCCAAGCTCTAAAAACAAGTCCAGTTGCTTGCAACGTAGCTCCTTTGACTACCATGACCTGAATGAATGAGAATCTACACAGACAATAAATCAGCCTGTTGTGTCAAATGGCGCATCAAATCGCGTTCATACTTTTCTCAACTAGTTAAGTGTAGGGTATCATTATCCATATTCAAAAAAGAGCAACTGTCACTGCATCCCACCCACCTAAATAACATACATTGGTAAAATCAACATATAATATGTTTAAAGAAAATCATTACACTGTTGCCTTTTCTGGCTGCAGTTCAAGCTGGGTTTAAGGATATCAAAATTTGGATACCGCCTAACCCTAGTACCAGTAGACCATAAAAGCAAACGGAGAGAGCAATTAAGGCTTTGATCAGTATAAACCACTTTTAAATGTGCATATTATTAAACTAAGGTGTTATGACCAAATTACATCATGTAATACTTAGAGGGAATCAGCATTGTAAGTTTTTGGTAGCAAAATTTGCTAATTTCTCAACATATTAACAAGATTAGCTTGTATTTTAAGTTGCCTGCAATTGTGTTTTTTGAATGATAGATTGTTTTAGCCTTCAACTTTTAAAAAAGACAACATAGGTGGTTATATCCCCATCTCAGTAAAAAATAAACATTTTCATAAGAAGGTTGATTATCTCTTTTGGTTCAAGTATGCCTCTGTCAATTACACAAATACTTGGGATGCTGGAAACTTGATGTGGAGCTACATGACTCCTTAGGAGTGGATGTGGATGATATATTTGATGAGCTACTGAGATTAGCTACAGTGTCTTTCAAGGCATTCATCAAGAACTGTTCTCTATAGGACATTTGCAGGTTTATATATCCATTAAATACATTTGTCAGTAAGAAGAGGAATTGCAGTGCAGCACATTTGATACAACTGCACATGGTGAAGAGAACTAGTCTGGTTGATTAGAGTACTGTAGAGATGTCAGCTTTGTATAATGCTTTGGTTAATATTATTTCAGACTTTCACCTTCACTCGTGCCTGAGCTGAGAATGACGTGTCTGAAGCTTACTTCTGCTCTGAGGGGGCATCTTTTGCCGTTGAGTCTACAATGTCATCCTTATCAATTGAGTCTGTGAGCTCAGCCTCCACATTGTTTATAGAGAGCACCAAAGCACAGAAAAGGCAACTGGTTGAGGGACCACCCGACAGTAAAGTAGCAAAAGATTTGAGTTATTGTGGAGTATAGCTAGAATGTCAGCAGTTTGACATGCAACCTCTTTCGGTCTCTTGCAGCTGGTCTATGTAGCGCTGCTTCAGAAACCTGGAGGTGAAGAGGTGATCAAAGAGTACAACAAAACAAATGGTCTGTCTGATCATTCAAGAAGGAAACTTGTCAACATCTTGGTGGCAGATATGATTGAGAGTCATGGGTAAGTAAGCAATAAGACCCAAAAGCAGATCGGTGCAAAAAATAGTTTTTTTTAACAGCAAGTCGGGGTAGTCTCAAAAAGGGAACAAAGCTCAGAAGATCGTAATGAACACAAGGCGGGTAATCCAACAAAAGGTATCCAAAATAGGGTTTAGGGAAAAACACACAGAAGATCAATGCCCAACAAAAGTCAATCAACAAACGAGCGGGCAGTGGGAAATTACAAAAAAAAAAACAAACATCCAAAACGTTTACGGGAAGGACAAATCCAAGAGTATCCACAAGATTCACAAAGTACAAAATCTCAAAAAAATCCAAGGACAGGCACAAACAGTGATAACAGGCACGGACATGAGAAGCAGGCTTAACAAACAGATTCGTAACTCACGGCAAAAGGAATACGGTCAGACAATCAGACAAGGTGCAAAGGAAGGACTGGAGAATATATAGGGAAGGCAGCACTATAACAAACAAGAAACAGGTGAAACTCATTACAGGAAATAGGATCATGAGACATGGGTGCAGAGCAGGGGAGGAGAAAGGGGCAGGGCAGACAGCAAAACAGAAGCACATGGGTGAAGTAAACAAAACACAGAGATTGCAAAACGTAGATAGTCCAGTAGGTGGCCGGAGTCGTAGGGAGCAGGATCATGACAAAATTCATATTTAAAACTTAAGACATCCTCTGTACTCATATCAATCCTTTGTCTGTCAAACATACTTACTTATTTATTTGTTTGTTTGTTATGTTTCATTTTTTTTTTCCAAATCGGTGACTTGTGATGGCATAGGAGGGTACCACCAGTTAATGTCCACATTACTACACTCTTGGAATAGTTACCCTTTTCCCTAATCTGAAAGATAAAGCTTTGCCAACTGGCTATGTGAGTAGCAGGAATGTTATGACTAATATACCTTATTTAGTTGTCTGTGTGCAGGTTTGGGGTTTTTTATGTGTTTAGACTGTTTCTAATATGTCTTGTATGTCTCTTGTCTCTTTTTTGTCTGCTAGGTGCATTTTTACGATCCTCACAGTGGGCAGGGTTACCTGGCCTACAGATTGAAAACTGTGCAACGCAATACTGCATGTCACGGACTGAGCCATGACGCTCACGCAGACACTTATTCACGTAAGCGCACAGCACATAGGCAGCTATTTGCCGGCAAAGTTAAACATCTAAGCTGACCTGTAGCTGTGAGTTTCAACTTCATTCGCATTACCGTTTGTACTGTTCGTAATTCTGGTTTCAAAGCATGTCATACCCCACAATTTGCAATAACCTTTCATCAGCCTTACATTGTTACGAGGGTGCGGGGAAAGGCCTACCGGCATTTCAAGTAGCAATTGTTTGGTTCTAAACTCATGTCTACCATCCACACTTCATGTTCGTAATCATCATCGTCTCATCTGTTTTAAGCATGTCTGGTTGCAAAGAATCGCAATTATACACACGGGCTGTTTAAAACAATGAAGTTTATTAGTATTTAGCATTTACAAAAACAACTGTCTTCTGTTACTCACCGCACTATCCGAACTTCCCGGTTATCGTGGTGAAACCGAGGGAATGTTCCATTGGCTAGATATGGTAGAGTTCCCGGGTGTTTCATGGACTGTGCTGTTGTGACGGGGGTGTTTTAATGGTGAAGGGGAAACATGTATTTTATTATGCACCTAAGGCTTTTTGGTTAATGAAAATAATTTTGAGTTATTGTGTATTTTGTTTTTGTTTCTTTCAGATATTATTTGGCGATCACAATGTTGTTATTTAGTTAATTAATTTATGTTTGCATTTGGGCTACCCTGTGGGAGGGGCTGCAGCTAGCACTGCTCTGTATTAGGCCCCAGAGCCTCAGTTGGGAGAGTCTTGAGTGGAAGGTACGTGACTTGGCTGTTGAGAAATGTTGTGCAGGGCCTTTTGACATAGCCTGGCAAAGTAATGCCTATTTAATTTTGTTTACTTACTTGTTTTCTTTTGCATTTTGGAAGTGTATTCTTCACTGTAAATATTTTTTAAGAAAAATTTGAAAAGGAAAAAATATATATATATATATATTCCTTCTGAGGAACACCGTTTTGGCCTCCCTCTATCCTGCCACACTGCAAGTGACTCCAAGAAGAGGTTTAAGTCCAGTCACCAAGGAGGCCCGAAGACACTGCGTGAGACTTCGTCATCTGAACAGCTGTCTGGTGACAAATGTAATGAAGCAATGTCCATGATGAAGCATACAACAGACCAAGCAGCTGTTAAGGGGAAAATGAAGGCAACATTCAAACATCGACAAGAATTGTTGCGTGATCCAGATCAGTCTGCACTTATCCTAGATCACTTTCCCCGCTTCTTGGATACACCAGGCTTGGTAAGACATTGAGACCAACCTGAACTACCATGTAATTATGATATATTATGTCATGTTCCTGATATTATTTTTCTTTGTGTTAAGATTGTCTAAGACTTCATAATGCTGTTTGGAGAAAATGTCTCTGGCAAGTTCATTGCAAAATGGCCGACATTCTACAAACCTTGGATCATCACTGTCTGCAAAGGCCTTCGCCCTGGTCTTCATCTGGATGACCTTCTTTCTGCTCAGGAGGCCTCAAACGATTATGGCAAGTGAATATGGATGGTTGAATTTGCTGGTATTGCTGCTCCTTCATCTGTTGCCTCCAACCGCGAAAGAAAAAATGCATGGGAAAATCAGTGCCACAAACGCTGCTGACCATGTCATCAAGTTCATGAAGGTATGTTTTTGCATGTTGCATTTTCCAGGGATGCAAACAGCACGCTTTTTGGCACGTCTAGCTTTTTCACGGTTGTTATGCTCACACAAACCCTATGTTTCGGGTGGTTGACCCATAGACTCATTGGGTGGACCATAGACTGAAGAGAACTATCAGAAAGCAACGTACACACCAGGAGCTGGTGCAAGGATTTTCAGAGACCCTGGAATTCTGTGCGGCGTCCTCACTTCTTGTATACTGGCCTACCGATCCAGAAGGAAGCAAGCAAATTTGTTGTCTCTTTCAGAGCCCTTTTCCTTCATCAGGTCTTTCCATATTTGGAAGACAACTGCAATTGTTCACTCATTTTGATGACGCCAGTCTTGTTCTCTTTTCAATATCCTCTTTCTTTTCCTGCTCTCGAAATTCGGATTTTCTATATCTGTGGTCCTCCATGTTTCCTTCAAATTTGCTGGGGCGGAGACGTGGCAATACATACTTGACAATATGTCCCTGACTTGCTAACATAGTTCAAGATGTTGCATGAATATGGATCGTTGACCCCAGTTCATGCATATACAGATGTAAAATTTAAAGCCAATTGGAATAATTAGAATTAATGGTGGTGGTAAATATTCATGAAAAAGGACATTTTTATGACTGGCAAACTTAGCTTTTGACAATGTAAACAAGTAAAAAAGTTACACACTGGGGCTTTATGTCATGGTTCTGCTTCCTGATACCTTGGCTTTCCCACTGGACTACCACGGCATTGCACCTCTGGTGGTCCTTGCCTATCATGGCTTACCACCAAGATTCCCCTCCTGAGACCTTGGCCCCCCACTGGACTATCTATGAACTGCAACCTCTGTGTTTTGTTTTCATTCCCTATGTGCTTCTGTTCTGTTGCCTGCCCTGCCCCTTTCTCCTCCCCTGCTCTACACCTGCTCCTCATGATTCTGTTTTTCCCCATAATGAGTTTCAGCTGCCCCCTGTTTGTCCTAATGCTCCTGTCCCCTATATAAACCCCAGTCTTTTCCCTGTTCCTTATCTGATCATCTGACCTTGTTCCTCGCCTATTGTAAGTCTGTATCCAGTCTGCTCACTTACCTGTGAGTTCTGTTTTCTGTGTTTTTACCTGCTCTCGTTTCTTGTGTCTGCCTCGTGGAATTCTTTTGAGTTTTTTGTTTCTTCCTGAACCTTTTTAAGAAGTTTGGATAACTGTCTTTGTACCTTTTGGATGTTTTTGAGTTTTCTCTGTTTTCCCGAGCCCCTGCCTTTTTTGATACCTGTTTCTGGAAACCGTTATTGATTATTTGTGTGTTTTTGCTTTACCAAGATCTCCTGAGCTTTCTCCCACTGCGTACTGTTTTTGTATAGTTTTAACCATCGTGAAATTACCAAGATCTCCTGAGCTTTCTTCCACTGCGTACTGCTTTTTGTATAGTTCTTGCTCATTGTGAAATAAACCGTGCAAATCAATTGCATGTGTACAGTGCATGACATTTGGAGCAATAATAATATGAGGAACACTTGACGTTTGTGGAGCCAGTAAAATGACTCATGTCTCATTCCTTCATCCTAGGTGGGGACGAGCATGGTTTTATTTTAAAAGATTTCAGTTTGGTCCCAGTAAAAATATCTTAACCTGTGATATAGAGGGCAGTGAGGCCTTGGCATTAAATGTTCCTAGTGTCTGTACTACCTCCTGGGTTAGAAACTATGGATCAGAATATGATATTGAAATGTTTGTCTGTGCTAGTACTAAAAATGAAATGTTTTTAGAAATATTGCCAACATTATCATCAAGGATGATGAAGCCTTTCTACTTTCCACAGATGTTAATACAATGTATTTCAATGATCACCTTAATGGATTTAGAATTGAGGAGCTAGATGATGAGTTCACTGTTATTTGTTTGTCTGACCTGACTTATTATAGGCCTTATGATAGGCAGTTTTCCTCTGCCAATGACGACATGACATAAATATTATGCCATACTGCTGTTTTGTATGAGGTGTACTTTTTAATGAATTCAATACAAAGGTTGTCATATTTTTCTGCTTGTTTTAATTGTGTGAGGGGCGGGGGGTGTAACACCACACAGCACTGACTTTTAGTTAGTTCAACACACTTTGTTGTTAAAAAGAGAAACCACACAACACTTCAGAGTGTGGAATCCACACTACACTGGTGTAGGTGTTGTGAAAAAAGTGTTACTTTTAACACTGTATCTCAACACCAACACTGGTGTAGTGTGGATTCCACATTCTCTTTTTAACAACAAAGAGTGTTGAACCAACTAAATCTGAGTGTTAATATTTTAACACTTTCAGAAGTGTTGCTTTAACAATGTATAGTGTGGACACATATAGACACTGTGTGGGTGTTAAATTAACACTAGCACTTTTGCTGTGATGGTGTCATCAGCAAACTTGAAGATGGGCATGATAGCGGGACAGACTGGATCCAAGGCTTCATGGAGGGTCCATGGTGGATCTGGAAAACAGTGGGAGAGAAAAACGGTTTAAACTTGTAACAGTGTTCCATTTCATAACCCATTCATTCAAATGATTTTTTGTTGTTGACAAAGCTGCATGCATGCATCAAAAGTAGCACAGATCCCAAATAGAAAGTCAGAGATGTGTTTGTAAATATTGATAACACTCTCAAAATAAAACTCATTTTCTTTTTAGAAGTATTAGTGTGGTTAGCTACTGTAAAATAATGGTAACGCACAGCCTTGCAGGGTTCATTGCTTCTCTAAAACAGTTACTACATGTATAGGCCTACCTGGCAAACACTTAAAAGACACGGCAATGAGAAATAAAGATTTATCCATCTTTATTCATATATATTATCTCCTTTAGATGAATGGTTGGCAAGTAACATGCAAGTGCAACAACTATAACTGTAATTATTATTACTATTTTTTTTTTTAAGGAATCGGTCTGGCCCTTGATTATGATTGGCTGAATTGCTTTTGTTGGTGATGTAAAAGTAACATAACCTCAGTCTCTGACTGCTATTGGTACATACATCTACAGTAATATTATTGGGAAAGAAAACTATACTTAGGAAAGAAAACTCTATGTAAGCAACACTATGTAACAATTTCCAACTATTGAGGCATCCTTTTTATCAGACAATTTGTTTTGGTACCATCTCCAAATTATAATAATTTGGAAGGCATATGAAGAAAAAATACACAAATACACAAAAATACAAACACAAGTGTTACTCACACGAGACATTCAGGATATAGACTATGCAGTTCTGGGTGTAGGATAGGAAACCACAACAGATTGAAAGAAAACATTTAGGCCACAGCATGACATTGCAGACTACATTGCCATCAAACACAAATTAGCATGTTCTAGAAATGCTAGTAAAGTTCTGAGGAGTGTTCTGAAGGATTTGTGTGCCTTTTGAGTAGCTAACCCACTAATTTTACTCCTAAACTCCTAGCCTACTAATGAATAAATATTGCTGGGTGGCCTTTTCACCCAATTATGAGCTTTTTTTATACCTTTCTTCCATTTTTGTTTATAATGTGTTGTTTTTATTGTAGGATACATTTATCTGTAACTCAAGCATCTCAAACCTGACTCAACTCAAATTGAGGCATGTTAATAAAAGCACAACATGCTCCTGGCACAGATACCTGGCTGGAGTCTGTCCATAGCTTTATATGGTCTTTTGTGCCAAGTTTGTCAGTTGTACACTGCTCTTCCCAGTGTCCTGAGAAAGAGAAGTCAGTGTTCAGGTAAAATAGGTGTTTAGTGAGGAATCAATGAGATTATTAAGTTTACCAGTAAGACAAATAACAGAGAGTACAAGCTTAAACCCACCTTACATTGAACTGGATTAAAGTAATTTCCATAAAACTCATAGCGAATGCACCTGTAAAACCAAACCATCACTCATATGACAGTGGACATTTCCACACAATGGAAATAACCTGCCATTAATAATGTACAACCAGCTACCCAGCATCTTATACAATGTTTACAATTTACAAGATGGAACCATTTGTTTAATAATGGTTGGTAATTAAAGGTCTTATCTCATTTTTACCTCTGTATAGTATCATGCCAGTTTTTCTTATCAAAATCTCTGAATTTATCATTTGTCACGATACACCCATCTTTGTCCCTGGCTACTTTAAGAATAAACCTGAGACAGACAGACAAAGAGAGAGGCGGGGGGAGGAGAAGAGTTAAATGTTTTGAAGAAACATGTGAAGAAACAATGTGATAGAATGAAACAATTTTGATAGAATGTGGTAAAGCACTGACCTATCATCATAGGACATGGTAGGAGTCAGACACACAAGGCCTCTCTCATATAGCTTGTCCAACCATTCGTAGCCTGTGAAACAAACACATAGGCATGGCCATAAAGATATACATAAACAAATCTAACAAACAAATCTAAATCTTGTACATAAACAAATCTATACCAGGCATGATGGTGGTTGATGGATGGTTAGAGTACTCACCATAAACAGAATACTGAGAGTTTTTTCTCATATTTGGTACAGAAACAATGATATTGCGGAAATTTCTTTGATTCCAAAAGTGTTCAACAGCCAGGTAAATACCAAAGCATGAGTAGAAAACGTTCAGGCCGTGGCTGAAAAAGAATGATGTTAGTTTACTTACTCAGCATATTCAACCTGTACTGTATATTAAATTTATATTCTGAATAAGTTTACATGAGCTATGTGAATATTTCTTTGTTATTATTCTCAGACAGTCTAATGTAGCTTACCTCATGGCTACATTTGATCCATCTATAATAAGCAACGGCTGGTTCCTTCCTGGTTTGTCAGACAAGGAGAAGTCAAATGTAATTTCTTTAATGATTTTAGAATAGCTTTCCCATTGTTCAATGGCATGATGAACCTGTTGTTGGACAGAAAAAATTGTCTGTACCACTGGTAATAATTCCAAGTCAGTTTCAAATTACATGCAGAATTGTATCGCCTTACCACTGTTTCATGAAAGGGTTTCTTTGTATTCGTGCGAAGCAGGGTGGAAAGACTTGGCCCGTTTCTACCCCACGGGTCATCCGGTAACATGAAGGAATTGCAAAAAAACACGAACGGCAAAATTCTGTTGAAGGCAAGCACATAGTAACACATTGCACATATTACAAAACAGAATATACATACAAATGGAGCACTCCCTGTCAGAAAGAGTTGGATCTCCGTGCATTGCATCTCAAAGATTTAAGATTAAAAGATTTTTCTCTTTCTGCTCAGAGGGAAGTCATTCTAAAGTTCTAAAGAGTAAGAAAGTCCTCCTCAAATAGTACTAGCTGTCTCCATTTCTCTAGCCGTGAAGAATTTTGGGCTATAGTCTACTGGCTTTCCTACCCGAATTAGCAAAGTTGCATGGTCCTGTTTTGGCCGATAGAGGGCTGCATTAGCATATCCCTCGGACATTGTCAATTCATCTTATCAATGCTGACAGTTTTTCAGAGTATTGTCAATGGGTCTTTCAAATACAATATTAAAATTATAACACAACCCTACATGGTTTTCCTGATTCTAATAAGCTGCTATTGTCACCTTAGTGGTATAGGTATTATTGGCCTATGAGCTGATATTGAAAATCTTTAAAATAGTAAGGAATTGATAAGAGAATTATTGAAGAATTGGACCAATAAGCCATTTGTGATTTCTAGCATAGGTAGTCACTTATGCACATCATATGAGACAAGTCACTAGCCTGACAAGCCAGACTATAACCTCAAAATGTGTAGTCTGGCCACGTCCGATAGACCAGGCTCTTAGGGACGGGACCAGCAGTTGTCTTTCAAACTACTTCTGCATGCAATAGAATATCGCTATGACCAATCAGAGCAACGTTGGCAAAAGAGCAAATATGTCCTTCTTTGAAATGAATGACTTGAGAGCCTTTTTCTTCTCAACAAAGAAAAGCCCAAGTCTAACTCTTCCAAAGTTGATGCCAATGCCAATTCAACTGCTGCTCTTTGGCCATAGCCAGTTCTTTCGTACCGTTGCTAAGCCCGCCCAGCGACTCTCTACAAAGATAGGGCATTGTGATTGGTCCTACCAAGCCTTGGTAGAAGACCTACTGAGGCCATATGGTAAGTGGTTAGAAGTACCACAGTGAGGCAAAGTAAAGTGCTTAGGGTCAGGGGCTGACGCCTCCAGGAGCGAGGTTGGTCCGATGTTTCCTTGGTAAGCATGTACAACAGTCTTCAAGTATTTATGCTTCATGCAGTGCTTTTAACTTTATCTGCTAGTTATTTTTCGGTCCGCATGACTATTTATGGACAAAAGTGTGATTTACATTGTAACAGTGAAACTCATGTTAGTAGCGCACTCAGTAAAATGCGTACTGAAATGTAGCCCTGTTATCAACCCTTACCCCTTCAATGAGAATGCCCTCCACACCCATGAGTGTCACTTCAAAAGGAGCTCGCTAACAGAGTGGGAGTGATTGGGGACTTGTTTCAGAAAAGGCCTATTTGTGCTGCTGCATGCCACTGACTTGAGTTGGGCTCAGCACATTCGGTAGTCAACATATGTCAATATGTTTCACTTGCCTAACAAATACGAGAAGGGGACAGAGGACAGAGGAGAGATGAGAAAGGTCCGATAAGCAAGGAAGTACAATTGCATCCTTTGAAGACAGATTGGGGAAGTTTGTTCAGTCAGAATGTTGATTCAGGAGCTATTCATTCAGGTCTCTCAACATCCAATTAACGCATTCCTAGCAATTTGTGAGCAACAATATAAATTACTGGTTAGAGCAAGGCAAGATCATTATCAACTCTCAACTGAGCTTTTGTATCCTTGGTTAATATTCTCTGCTATCTCTGTGGATTTACAATCACAGCAGATTCATAACCCAGACCTCAGTTTAAATTATTTCATTGAATTGCATTATGATGAACATTGACCACATTTACATGGTCACAATAAATCAATAATTGGCAATAATCAGTTAACTGTAATAATCTGACGCATTTAATTTGATAACCAAAATGTATAGGTTGCCCACTGATTGCTTTTCTCTCTGTATGTTCCTTGCATAGCCTGTCCCTGTACAAGGCTGGATCCACATGGGCTACTGCACCTTATTCCAGGGTTACCCCTACATTTACCTTCCAAATGGTTCACTCCAGGTGTCGGGTCCTGTCTGAGTAACAATTAGGGCATCAAGATGTTTTGCTAATATTTCCATGAAACTGTAAAACAGATAGTTATTCAGTTATAAAACACAGCAAAGTGAAACATGTGAATGGTAAGTTAAAGCAAGACTGAAGTATTTCAACCTATGGCTGTCGAGAAACACTGATACAACATCGACCAAATAGCAAAATGACAGCCAACACAGCTGAACTGGTTAAAAAATGAAGAATGAATGTTTCTGGACACCATTCAATTAGCGTTAGATGTTGGTTTGTTTTTTGGTCTACATTATACCAAATATTCTCTTTCTTTTTCATACAGACAGCAGTCAGTAATGTTGAACTACAGGGCTATGCATTGAAGTTGTCTGGAATATCACTTTAACATTACATCCTTCACATCCAAATTATGGCAGGGATTGACATCAGAGATGTTCATCTATGCAAATACACTAATACGGTAACTACACTAATACGGTAACTGTTGTAGGGCAGATATGGCATTTGTAGCTTTGTTTGAATTTAAACAAATGCTCCCATTTTGATTTCACAAATCTCATCTCAGTAATTCTTTGCCTGCACTTAATCCACTCAACTGAGACAGTGGGCTGAGGGACACCTCAGCAGCCATTATCATTAGCAAAGTAATGTAGAGAGGACAATAACATACCTAGCTTCTCTAGCTTCAGAGGGCGTATAAACCAAAGAGTTGTCAAAAATGTCATGCAGTTCAGTTATATAATGTGTATCTGTGGGTAGGAACAGAAGTAAGCAGATGAAACATGTAAAATGACCATAGAAATATATTTTAGTTATGGGAAAACCCTATGTAAAACGTGTTCAATAATCAGTATAGCACAGCCCGTTTAAGCATTAGGATAAATCATTTGGCAGTTTCCTTTTTTATTTTTCCAAAAACAGTTCAAAGAATTAGAAGCCACTCATGCAAACAAACAGACAAATGACTTTGAATGTGTTCCTGTCTGCTTCTGGTTTATTCATGAACATCAAACACTTTTACAACACTTACTGCAATAGTCCAATTTTTTATGTAGCTTCATCTTTTCCGGGATGCAGAGAATGAGGTCTCTATGCCCATTGTCCAATAAGTACTGGACAGCCCTGGCGATCCTTTCGTAGTCATACACTTGCACACTGCCATGAAACATAAGCAGAGACAAATGAGCTACGTTCATCACACTGACTCTTATCCCAGAAGATGCTGCTTGAGTGCAATCTCAGCCCTATTGTATTATTGATTGCCTGACTGTTAAATGGTAAACAGACTGGGTTTATTTATTGCTTTTCTACATGATGGAGACCTTAGAGGTCGCCTTGACCAGTAAACATATATCATGTGATGCACAGGTGCAAGGCCTTGGCATGTGCATGTATGTTCCTGTTTAAACAATGTGTGGTTTGCTAAAATCTGTGTGTCCCCGATTTAGAAACTGTTCAAGTTATTTTTCACTGTTGAAGACAGATTTACGATTAGACTTTTGAGTATATGTAGAGACCATTTTCCCTTCACCAGGAGAAAAGGATCAAGACCAGCAAAGCTACATCTTGGCTGGAGAGAGAATTCATCCTGTCTCAACCTCGCAGGCGAGACAGAACAGTAACTTAGTCAGATAGTCTTTAGACTTCGCTCTGTTACTTCATCTCCTTTTAGTTCAATTATTCCAGTCATTTCCTTTATTATTTCATTCCAATCAACAATTGTAATTCGACATTGTAATAAATCATTGATCCGAAAGCAACTGAAGCATCCAATCTTCTATTCCGCCGGAAAGAAAACACAACGCAACTTAAACGTGAACAGTGACACATCCACACATGCACCATGTTGGGACTGTGAGGTTTTGATTTGAATACTTTACTTGACAAGTGAGTAGATAACACATTAAATTTGTTTTATTAAATATATATTTAATAAAAGATAATTACCTGCAAATGTTACATGAAATGTAACTTATGAAACTGCTATCCCTGCTATAGTCCAACAGTCTGCCTCTCTGATCATGTCACATCAGAGTCAGAGGGGAGCTTTTTGAGGAATTTATGACCGCTGCTAGGAATGTGTTATGTACTCACCTGTGGTGAGTTTGTGGTAGGTCAGTGTTGTGAGGTGAAAATTTGTGTGAAAGTGATTTGCTAGAAGTGGGAATGGATGTGGGTTTTGAATTAATGACATTCTGTGGGTTTGTGTTGTGTGTAAGAGTTATTTGTGAAAGCATCATCTTTCTACAGTAGTAAGAAGTTTATTATGGTATGTGCTGTGCTTTTAGAGGTCTTTGTGCTGATCGTGCATGACATCTTTTGTGCAGTTCCCACCTTCTCGGTCCAAGATATTGGAAACTCAAAATCCCAATTTTTGCATTTACACATATCACTAGGTGGCGCTATGGTTCAAGTGGCTGTGGCTATGGTTCTGGGCTGGGTCGATATGCCTCTGTAATACCAGCATACTAACACAAAATCGTTGTCTTGGGTAAAATTTTTGAGGCACCTAGCTTCGACGAGAAACATCACCACCTTTGACAAAATGTTACAAAATTAGGTGCACATGAAAAGAAAGCTGTTTAGGGTTAGCATGTCAGCTTTAATCAAATTTGAGTAATTAGAAGCCAAGATATGCACTTGAAGATTTTTAAGCTACGTTTTGAATTTTGATTGACATGTATTTTTTGACATGTATTTTTTGGTACTCCTCTGTAACACCGACATATTACAAAAATTTCATGTTGTTCAAACATTCACTGAGTTATTCAGCAAAAACTTTTGCCCGTGTCCCCCTCTTTGACGGACAGTGGCACAGCAGGGGGGTGGCCCTGTGGGGCCAAAAGCTTCTAGTCGTTCACATCCTACTAGGGTTACATGCCTGCAAAGATTCAGGTCCCCCAGCATTTCAGTGTCACGACAATTGTTGACGGAAAATAGGTGAAAAAAAGGGAGGGGGGGGGATTTGACAAAACCAAATTTGATGATTGCTAGTTTCGCTAGCCGTGGCCATAATAAACCAGTCAAATCAGCTAAACCATCAAAACTCATATGAAAACACACCTTAATCTGTGAAAAAACTCTGATGAAACTGGTTAAAACCAGTTAAAACCAGTCACCAGGATAAGATGGTTTTAGCTAGATTTTTCTGATGGGATCAGGTTAAAAGTGCCACATGGGGAGTATTTAGGGAGTATATTAGGACACTTTAACATGGGAGAATTAAACTACCTCTGCTACGATTGCAGAGCGACTCCTTTACCACCTCAGCCACTGCTACTCCCTCAAGTCCCTACATGTTATTTTAATCAGTTCATTCTTTTGCTACTCACCTTTGTGCGATTTTCCTGCAGTCAAGAATTAGCCACCTCAAACCTGGATCTCCTGTAGTTTGGGGGAAAACAAGATGGAACGGTTTCTGTTGATTTGCAAAATGGTAGTCCCAAGTAGACATACCCTGGTCTTGAATGGGCACTAAAAGAATGTCTTCATTAATGGATGTAGTTGTGTTCTCTTCCTGCTGATGATCTTGCAATGCAGTATCATCCATGTTTAGACAAGTGAAGTATTTCTAGTAAAACACTTTAAACACTTTAAAACTTTTTGTAATTTTCAGTGTTGAGTCTCCTCCGGTCTTCGACAGCTCTGATGTACTTCCTCACAACCTACGTAGATAAAGGCGTACAGGAAGTAGCATCAAGATCAACCCCATGCGTCACCTTGGCTGTGATAGGGCTGCTGGGTTTTATCTACACGCCCTTTGTTGTGGCCTACCTCATGCAGTGTGATGTCAGGGGAAACTGTAATCTTTTTTGCTGTACCATGTCCTGCATGCACAGACAATTTGGTTCAGGGCCCTTTATACCAGTTTGAATGACAAAAGTCAAAAAGTTTCTAAAATGCCATACTTCCGTATCGTTACAAGCCTATGACTACATGCTAATCACCAAGAGTGAGGGAGAGAGATTCAGTGATCCACACTGGAAGCTTTATTAGTACTGAGGTTTACCACAAACCCCCACACACAGATCATCAACACGTACTTTTTGACTCACACCTCCCCTTTAACACAAACATCTGGACCTTACAGAAATGAGCTGAGAGCATCCCTTCCATGACAGAGGAAGGAACATTCACATATGAAACAGGCACTTAGAACCTGTGGCTATCCCAACAGGGCCTTTATCAAGACTGGAAAGAAACAGGATAAAGGAACCAAAACAACATTTCTGCAGACACATTACAGTGCACTTGAAGTCCAGCAGCACCTTTAGACACAGACTGGTCCACCACAAGGACAAACCTGGATTTTTCTAAACACACACACACATATACAGAGAGAAAGAGACAAACACACTAATATCACTGTTAGATTTGAAGATGCAGACAGAGAAAAACACCAACCTCAGCATCAGGCAGGAGGAACATATAAAGCTTGAGAAACACCAAGGTCTGAAAGAGGAGCTGAAGGCAGCGGTTGTCCCAGGGTGACGACAGTAAGCCCAGCAAATAGCTCCAGCATGTCCTCCAACTACCAGGTGCAAGCTTGGAGGGAGAATGGCCATCCATTTTATTGATGTATTAATTAATAATTAATCAGGAACAAATAATCAACATTGATGATAATCATCATAATAATTAACTATTATTACTGAATAATAACCATCCATAACTGATGAGTTTATAACAAAGGTGTTTATACGCAAATTATTGTGACACATCTAGCATCTTGGATTTATGGCATATTAACCCTAAATGGTCCATCCCTACCTTCCTGAGGTCAAACTCGCCCTGATTGGCTTGAATCTCCCGTGACAAAAATGATGCATTTCTCTTTGTGCTTCCATGCACAAATCATATTTCCAAACCTTAAAGAATACTGTGATTTCTAACACAAATGGAAGGCCCACTGAAAACTTTTCAAATAATCTACTCTGTTATTTGATACTGTTTTGTGGTCATATGGCAAAAATTCAGTCTAATACTGAATGTGCTACAAAAGAGACCTTTTGAATGCACGCTGTTATGGTTTATTAAAACATCATAAAATGTATTTCAGTAGACATCATGTTTATTTTAATGAATATAAAGTCAGATAGACTCAAAGTTCAACTTGAACACGCTTACTGATTTACTGTAGTTTTTCAGCTGTGATATCGACCATTCAGCAGAGGTCACTACAGCTCTACGGTTTCTCCCCCTCTGATTCCACTCCACTGCTGTAGGTGGCAGTAGAGTGTATCTGATCTCAGTGAACACCTCTGGCCTTGGGACCCATAGATATGAATCCTTATGTTTGGACCCTTATGGTCATGGGGAGTAATCAGGTTTATGATGAAGGTAGTGTATGAGTAAGGAGAAGGGAGAAATGCAGTTTGTTTGCTCTCTGTGAAACACTGAAGACTCCTTTCTGTCTCCACTAATTGTGTGAGAACAAGTGCATTGCATTTAGGCCTATTGTGTGTGTGTGGTATGTGTGGGTGTGTGTGTGTGTGTGTGTGGGGGGGGGGGGTTTGCATGTTTGTGTGTAGTCATGTTTGTGTTTGAGTGTAGTCAGTAATCTGCAGCTGGTCACACATTCACATATTTACTTTCTTCCGTTACCATGCAAAAATGCATACACACACAAACACAATATCCCTGCTCCTCTCTTAATCATCTCCCACCCACTCAAACACTCCAAATCTCCCTCTATGATATAAAGCACAGTAAAAGCAGCAGTGTTGTGTGCAGAGTTATACTTCATTCCACAGTATCACCTAACCAGGGCACTGAGACATTTTTCTCTGGACTGATACTGGGCTGATAATGCCCTTTCTTTAATGTGTGTAGTGAGACCCAGTGCAGTCTACTCAATGCTGTTGCTCAGAACTGCAGAGCTGTGGTGTGCACTGCATGAGTGGATTTGCATACAGGAAGAACAAGTGACATAAACTCTCCCTGTGGGCTAGTAGGCTATTGTGTCAGCTATAGTCCTAGGACTGTAATAATTTAATTGCCAACATTCATTCACACACCGAGATATTAAATTGACTAGAGTGTCAAAAAAGGTGGTCTACTCAAATGTAAGCAAATTAGCTACCATGCGTTTCGTCTGCAGTTTGACAGGCAATGGTTACGTCATTAGCAAATTCCGCAGCATGAGCGAACAGGCATCAATATTCCGTCATTGCACCATCTAAAACGATTACTATTATTATTATTATTATTATTAATAATAATAATAATAATAATAAACTCTAAACACACAAACTCTATTTATTGTGATATGATGGGAAAATTATGTGTGTGAACAAAGTAAATATACAATATGTTTGATTTTAAGAAATTGATATTTATTTTCTGACGTTTATATAGCAACTAATCAGTTAGAAAACACCTTTCTACTTCTTTGTAGATATAGGGGAAGAACAAAGGGGGGATGTTTGGTGTTGATAAGGCGGATGATGATCTTGTTTTTCTGTAAGGGACAGTGGTCATTAAAGTTATAACTTCTGAAGAGTGTCTTATTATCATGTTACACTGGTGGCAGAAGATGGTTGGCGACTACAAAGTTCCACCAACCTTTGATGAAGGGAAACTGTCGGAAAGATGGGAAAATGAATTTGAGATATGGACTAAAGATATGGAGCTAGGAAAAAACCTTGATACACAAACAGCTCATAAAAAGACTGTATATCCCATATAGGCTATATGGCAGTCAACAACTAGAAGTACCTATCTACAGCTAATTTTCAGTATACTAGCTTCCGTGTACTAACTCTCTGTAGAGACTGCATGTGTGCTTCAAGAGTCTGTGAATAACTGTCCACTTTGTTTAATGGTCATTATGATTTGTAGACATAAACATGCACACCTTGTATCTAGTGTGTGTGTGTATTTGGGGTCATGTGTATGATTGCACATTAGTACATGTGCGTTTATGTGGTGGTATTTGAGTGTGTGTATTTGTGTGTGTGTATAGATCCACATGTGTGCATATAGAGGTGTGTATGGGTGTGGGTGTGGGTGTGTCGTGGGGGGAGGGGGTATGTGTGTAAACCGGTTTGCCTCTGGTGCACTCCGGCTGAGCACACACAGGAAACACAGAGAGAGAGAGAGAGATATGATGCAACATCAGTCTATATTACATTCTGAGACACTTGAAACTTCCACAAATGAAATGAACTTATTTATTTATTTATTCACTCACTCACATGCATATAGATATAGATATAGATAGACTATACATACACACAAGGGCTCACACATACGGTGCCACACAATTACAAGTCGGAGATCTTATGCAATATCATAGTTTTTAACCCATCATATTCAGAAAACATATGAAACACCACTACATTTCATATTAAACACCAAAAAAATGCTGGCTAGCTCTATATGTTTTAGGGCCATATTATGTCAAGTCATGTCAGATTTCAAGTCATGGAATGCCATTTAAAAGTGAAGTATTACAGTATTACACACACACACAAATGGCGTGCACATGTAAATAAATATCTGATGCAACTTTATAACACTGTGACTCATGGAGCTGACAATATTACATTATTAATAATGAAACTAGCATAACATACATCTTGTGCACACACACTTTTTCAACAGCCAAGACTTCATTGCATCTGAGGAATGGCTGTCTTTGCCACATCCAGAACACTGAAGTGCTAAAACCACTTACTGGTAACAATTTACTGGTAAACATTCATTTATGGTTTCTGAGGTTACGAGGTCAGAATAGTATTTGAATTGCTTCAGCTTCTCTGTTTGTACATAACAAATAGGTGTGACAGTGTGAATTTTTAACTTTTTGTTGCTGTGGTGTTTTTGTCAGCTGATACATGTAGTGGTTCATAACACAGGTGAACAGGCAGATAACTGGGATAACCCCCTTTCTCTTGCTGTGTGTGTGTGTGCGTGTGTGTGTGTGTGTTAGGAACTGTATTAGAGAACTGTTTATAGATGGATCTCATGACCATAAGATCACAGTTTTTGTCACATGAAATGTAAAGAAGATCATTTTGATTTTCCAACCTATGTCCTATTTCCAAAAGCTCTTGAATTGAGATTAGCATCTGAACAAGGGCCATATTATAAGTGGGCATTGTGTTGTAGTCATGTGATGTGTTTAATTTCAGTAATGCCCTGAGAGCTTGTCATAAACATTTATTTAGTGAGATGGAGAGAGCAGATTAACTCCTCTAGTCAGCACATTCCTCTGGAACGCCATGCAAATGGACAGAGAATTATGCGGTTTTATCCACATTCGTGTTATGTCAAGTAATCAAGTAAAGTCAAGTAGGGATTTATTGTCGTTTCAGCCATATACACAGTACATAGTGAGACGAGACAACGTTTCACCGGGAACAATTGGCATGGCTTTTTGCAGAGCACTGTGGCTAGTGGTGTGATTTGTAAAATGAAGACTGTTCAATATAAATATAAATAATAGCAGCTAGAGACTATTCTACATAAATATAAGTGATAGCAGCAAGAAAGTGCAGGGGGCATAAGGTGCAATGTGCTGTGACGCGCTGGTTTGCATCCTGAGTAAGAAATTCCAGTCCAATTGCACTACAGGTTGTTCAGCAGTCTGACTGCCTGCTGGAAGAAGCTCTTCCCCATTCTGGAGGTGCGGGGAGACACTGAGAGAGAGAGAAAAAATGCATGTGAGAGGAATAGAGTGCATGTGAAAGAGATGTGTGTGTGTTTGTGTATATGCATGTATGTGTGTGTGTGTGTGTGAACATATTCACTGCATACCTTCTATAACATTAAGCAGTCTCTCTTGTTGTATTTCTTCCAGACGCCCAAGAACCAGAGTCTTTGTCCCTGTCCTCATCTGAGGAGGAGAAACAGAGCGGTGTCTGTTCAGACATGAGCTCCTTCCTCTCTCTCTCTCTCTCTCTCTCTCTCTTCCTCGCTCGCTCGCTCTCTTGCCGTCTGTATTGACTGTATGTGTGTTTGAGTCATGGAGTCCAGTAGGATGTAAGTAACTGCCCAAGGGAAGAGAAATGAGAAACCATTTGTATCTCTGCATGTCACTGCAAGACACTGACAATTTAGACTTGATTGATGATTTAGACTTTATCATGGTTTGCGTAGATATTAAAAAAGAGAACTGAAAAATATATTGCAATAATAATAATGTTTTCTATGGAGTTGTCTCATATCAACAGAATCATGTTGCTCTTGAAGACAGATTTTTTCTCTGGAGGTGAAAGAAGAATGTGAGGATGGGAGTCGCCCCCTGGTTGAAATTCTGTAGCAGCGTTTGTGTGTCACATAGGTCAACCACAGCACAGCATCTTTAATGACTGTGTGTGTGTGTGTGTGTGTGTGTGTGTCACATGGGCAAACCATGTGACAGCATTTGTAACGACGTTTGTGTGTGTCACGCAGCAGTAGAACATCAGAGGATCCATAATGACAAGTACGTCACAGCGTCCAAGTGTGTGTGTGAGTCAGTCTCAGGGAAGCAGGGTAAATTTGGCACAGATCAATGCAGTGTGTACTAAGACACACACACATCTACACAGACTCACATCTGCAAGCACACGACCACATAGAGAGACAGACACACTTGTACAGGCTCACATGACACAGACATAGTACACACACAGTCAGATATACGTCAATACACACTTCAAAGGCCATTGTACACATGCTTCACACTGTCACAGACAGCTGGGATTTATGCCACATCGGCTCTCTATTGGAAAAGTACTGAAGGTAGACTGCTGTTGATAATTGATGGCCTCTCCCTTCCGCCATCTTGGATCTGCTACTGCAGGATTTGTTTTGCTCAACGTGACCTTGAACACAATGGAAACCGTGGAAACGTTGGCCAAAGTCACACTGAATTAGTGTCCTTTTTTTTTTCATTCCACGGTGTCTATGACTTGTATATCCTGTGTGTTATACAAAAGGCAGTGCTTCTTAGAACCACTTGTCTTAACTGTTAAAGGGCAGAGTTCTGCTGACTCATCCCCAGACTTGGGGGAGGAAATGGGCATGTACTCAAGTGTTGCCTGGGATCATATGTGAATGTGATTGTGCGATTCAATTGTGCAAGTGTAGGAGAGACACCACAATGTAATGGCAAAGGTTTTTGCTGTTCTCACTCTCTCTCTCTCCCACTCCCTCCCCTTCTCCCCGCCCGTCTGTCTGTCTGTACAGTGTGTGTGTGTGTGTGTGTGTGTGTGTGTGTGAAAAGCTGTTCTCACGGGACCTGTCCTGTCTGTGCGTCTCGCCCCGAGGCGACTCCCACTTCATCTGAGTTTGCACTCATTGACCCCCAAAACGACCTCATGCCGCTCACTCACTCACTCGTGCTCTGTTGGGCCACCTTCCTCCCGCTTCCACAATCTTCCCATCACACCCACACATCTCTCTCTCTCTCCTTTTCCTTTCTTCCCACTCCTCTCCTTCTCTCACGCTTTTCCATCCCTCTCTTCATCCTTAACACTCTCTCTCTCTCTCTCTCTCTCTTTCTCTCTCCATCTCTGTCTGTGTGAGCACTGCATTATTCTCCCCCACGCATTCTCTTCTCTCTCCCCCCCTAGTCTCTCCCTTTGCTTTAATTCAATACCATTCTGTTCACAGTGCTTCATTGGCATAACAAGCTTGGCTTTTTTCAAAACGACAAGGCTTTCATGCAAAAGATAAGAAATGACACGGAAATGACTATGAGTAGACATTTAGTTAAGATGCTATTTCATGTGGCAGTGTGTGTCTATGTGTGTTTGTGTGGTAGTGTGCTTTACTGCTGTCTTTCAGCTTGTCTTACTTTTTCTATGAATTTTCCAAGTGTATCCCTCTGTATTCTTCTCTCTCTCTCTCAATACTCTTTCCATGACCCTCTCTCTCTCTCTCTCTCAATACTCTTTCCATGACCCTCTCTCTCTCTCTCTCTCAATACTCATTACATGACCCTCTCTCTCTCTCAATACTCTTTCCATGATCCTGTCTCCGCTCCGTCTATGGGCCACTTTGTCTGCAGTGTCTGTTGGCTCTGTGTGACCTCTGACTCTGTGTGCGCATGTGTGTGTGTTTATCTACCTGTGTGTGTGTGTGTGTGTGTGTGTGTGTGTGTGTGTGTGTGTGTGTGTGTGTGTGTGTGTGTCTGTCTGCTTTGCCCACGGCTGTACATCTGTCGCTGGGAGAGGGCTCTGTGCCTGTCTGTCTCTGTATGTGTCTATGTGTGGGTCTCTGGGAGAGAGGGGGGTTTGGGGGGGGGGGGCTATGCTCGGGCAGCCCCAGTCTCTGGGCCCAGGGCTCAGGGCAGGATTAGGCTGAAAGTGGGCCAGTGGGAGCAGCAGCAGTGGCAGCCTGGTCCACATTAACTGCCTCTGTAAGGGGATTAAGGTGCCATGCTGAGAGAGAGCCAGGGACTTAGAGAGAGAGAGAGAGTAGGGAGAGAGAAAAAGTACTGATAGAGGGAGAGAAAGAGTGAACTTGTCAGGGAGGGGGACGGAGTAGAAGGAGAAAAGAGTACAGAGAGAAGGACTGAAAGAGAGAGAAACAGAGGGGAAGAAAGGTGAGCTGGAGTGTGTGTGTGTGAGAGAGAGAGAAACAAAGAGAGAGACGCTTAGCTGTAATAACACCAGCCTTTTGAATCAACATTATTTTAACCTAAAACCACCATGAATGGCCTCACATCTTCCTCGGTTGACTTAGTTGGCTTTGGGTCACAAGGGATTCCCTTTGCTCTGCGGCTGCATGACAACGGCTAACATTGGCTAACGCTAACACAGTCACATAGCCCCAACACAAACCTCTGGGAGCAATTCCCTATGACCATGGTGCTCAGTTTCTCCATGCAGTTACAAGTGCATATTATCACATAATTTAAACGCAACATGATGCTAATGCAACACCTTAAAGGGTTAATAGAGGTCTGCTTGTCAGTGTCACTAGCCAATGAGGTACAGCTTTTAAAAAATGGCACTTTTAGTACACCTTTATTTACATTTACTGTAAGTTAATCACACATATACGTACAGAATCACGTACATCACATCCTGTTAATAACTACTCTTCAGATGTTAGTCAGACAGTCGAGTTTCTCAGGGGAAAAAAGTAATTATGTGTGTTGTTTGTGGTATGAATACATGGAATGTAGATGCAAAGTATGATCTGAAGAACTTGATGTATCATTCAAAGAATAGCATACCGACCCCTTTTCGGACAATGGCATACCAATCTCTACTGTACCTAGAAAGCTTACTTGTCTCGTTGAAGGGGGATATGTCTGCCTTTTATTCTTTTATTAAGCTAACATAAGCTGGCTGAAACACAGAGAACTATTTCATTAAATGCATTTTGCCTCCGCAAACATCTTTTTATCCTCTGTATTATGAGATGTCTATGATGCCAGAGTGCACTTGAAAGTAATACCCATACCTCCCTCGGCTTCAAACACGGAGACACACAAGGCCGGCAGATACAGACGGGGGAACAGCAAACAGCATAGACTGCAATTGAGTCGAGCAAAAGCAAGGGTTGGAGACTGGCCTCATGTAATGAGACAGGTAATATGTGTGTGTGTGTTTGGCAGACGGACAGACAGACAAATGGGTGAGGTGTTAATAACGGGGATGACATGTATTGACAACTGGAACATTCTGGTCATTCTGCCCTGGCGGTAAGGCATCAATATGGGTTTTGCCATGTAGTTTTCTCCTCATGGACACCTTGTAAATATATAAGCAGCACTGGCCTTGGGAATGCAGTTATTTAACAGCTGTGCTCATAAAATCATATCTAAATTAATGTAGGATGACTAGTAACCACCCACAAACAAAGTGTGGTCGACACTCAAAAAATGTAATGCGCGTTTCAGGCATTCATCACTCCTCCGGCCATTTCACCTTCACTCTGATCACAAGTCACATCACAAGTATCCACTACTAAAACCTTCTAGAACCAAACTGAGCACCTCCACCCCTTACCTAGAAGGTTCGTTCTCACATGCAGAATGGCATATATTATTTTCCACATACAATCCTACACAGGTCAAGCAGACACGGAGGGCACAGCCTAATGGTAATTGTGTCTGTAAAAATAAATGTGACTCACAAAACAGTGTCTTTCTGTTTGTGTGTCTTTGTGAGGTTTCTAAGGTCTACAACACATGAGTGTTTCAAGATCCTGTATTTGGCTTTTTTGCCAGGAGCCTGTTGGTCTGCTCAACAAGCTGTGACTTTCATCTGCAGGTCTAGACACTCTGAACCGCCTTCTTAAACCATTTTGTATGTTACAATAATCTTGACTGCAAATATAATAGCATAGCTGTTTCAGCAATACTGGTGTTCAAGGACAATGTCCATTATTGTGTAAAAGTTAATAGCGTTTACTTCTGCTTTGTAACACAGGAGTTTGGCATTAGCCAGATGGGGGGGAAGTGGGTGGCTGTTGTAATCTTTCTGATGGATGCAGGGCTTAATATGTAACAAGCTCTGGACAGGTTCAGAAGTTCAAGCCTAAAGCACAGTCATTATAATGAAGGGATTGTAAGTAATACACTAACGGCAAATTAAATTTTTAAAGAAAACATTTACTGGTTTCCTCCTTCTCAACAAATCAAAAATGGATCCATCCTGAATTCTGAATATATTTCTGTTAGTTTTGTGGCTAATGCTAATCCACTATCAAAGAGCTGACTTTTACCCCAAGATCTGGACCTAGCAGTGCTGAGTAAATGACAGCAAGGGTGCATTGTGTCTGATGCAGACTGTGCACACAGCAATGAAGAACGTAGACAATGCAAACACATACAAATAGCACATGAAAGTGTGTGTTCAGCCTCAAACTGCCCACAAAAACCCAGGAGTCTACTGTTCATTTGAGGTACCTGAAAATACACCTGGGCAGCTTGTCCACCTAAGTCCGATTTTTACAAAATTTCCCAATTGGCTCCTGTGTGTTTTTATCCACCTGTAACAACAGGTTGCTGTGTTTGACCTTGGCTAAAATAAAAACAAACAAGGTCAACCTGTGAAAGGGCATCAGTGGTGCCTATCAGTGGGTGATAGCAGTTAGAGCTGTGCCACAGAGCCACGCTTAGACGCAGGCTTACATAACACAATGCAGCATAGCACAATACAGAACAACCTGAAGTAACCTCTGGGCTGACACCAGTGTCTCCGTGTGGCAAACCCACCTATCTGGAAAGCAGCATAGCCACGGTCAGCCAGGGGGCTTCAGACTGATTGATAGAGAGAGACAGAGAGAATTCTCTCACTGGAACAGTGCATTGCACACACCTCAACTATGTATTGTCAGGCACACATGCACACACAGACACACACACAAGCACCTACACATGGTTTTATTTTATGTGGTCAGATGATCGTCACACCTTTTGATGCTATGTCCACTCCTCTACCCTTACATCATACCCCAACACTGGGGGCATGCATGAATCTCAGACACATATAATACCCAACACACACAAACACACACGCAGATACATTGTTTCATTAGGCTCTCTCAGTGCCTTTGCTTTGGTGGGTAGAATGTCCTGTAAACTTATCTGTTATGCCAGTTGGTAAATCCGCCTCAGCTCGCCTCAGCTAACAAATGTAGATAACAAAGTTTGCAGACACCCTGACCTGATTGGAGTGCCTCTGCTTTGTACAGTGAGTCTGTGTCTATGTCTGTCTGTCTGTGTGTAATAAGCATAATGAGCAGAAGCATAGGCTTAATGGTTCACATCATAGAGGTCCCTAACAAAGTCAGTGCTATTCCATGAACACTGCGTCCAGTAAATGGCACATGACAAGAAAGTGTACACGTGCACACACACACACACACACACACACACACACACACACAGGGCACTCACATAAGCACACATAGCCTCGTTATCCGCTTACTCTAGCAATCAGATTTCACAAGGACATAGGAAAAAAACGGAAAAGACTGTTATCTTCTGTTTTGAAATTTCACATCAAAAATCTGAGCAGCTCATAATTCACATAGAACAGAAATTTACTGAGTGAAGTTAGTGAAGGGAGACGAGGAGTTCTGAGTGGAATTTCTGTGTGGACATCTTCTCTGCTGTGCCCAAGGGCCTCTTTCATGTTAAAGGAATAGAACGACAGAACAAGATCAACATCACTCATGGTCTCCCTGTTGTGTTGTACCCTTTTTCTGTGGGGTCAGTTTTGGGAGAAGTGAAGTGTTTTTTTTTTTTTCGTATTATAGTCAATTGGTGGTCACATTGTTTTGTTGATGATGAGGCCTCTTTTCATACACAGTTACAGTAAGAATAGGTGAGTAGAGGACACTATGGGTGTGTGAGAGGAACTGTGCATGAGAACAGAATTTAAGACAGAGAATGTGTGTAAGCGAGACAAGCAGGTACCATGAGAGAGAGTGAAAGAGACAAAGGGAGAGAGGAGAAAGAAAGACAAACAAAAGAAACAGAAAGGGAGAAAGCAGGGTTATGAAGGGAGGCTATGTAACATTATACATCAGACGAACAAGGGAGTGGGGGCGTGGCTGGCCGGGCGTGTTCGTCTTGACCAATCAGCTGGCTCCCTGTTAGCGTGCCGCTTACAGCTCTTTCCCTGGAGACATGCTGAGAGAGCCTGTGTTCCATGTTGAGGCCCCCGCTGCAAAGCCATAACATACCAACACATGCACCTAGTACAAACACACACACTCACGTTTACCATATATGTACAAGCGCTCTCGTTTATGTAAGGGAAAGGCTTTAAAATACAAACAGATGTATACTCACTTAGACTTACCCTCATGCCAGTCAAAATATGTATGCTTATACACATACTGGTACTGAGATGAACTCAGTCACATTTAGTTAAGACTTAGATGCAAATGCATATGCTGATTTAAAAATATAAACATGCATACACATGCACATCTACTCATGACAATGAATGTGACATATATGAACTTGTTCAACTTTACTTAATGTTATGTACAAATATTTTTGGCCTGTGTGTGCGTGCATGCATGCCTGTGCATATGCATCTCTGTTCCTGGGGTTTTATAATGGTAGTACCTCTGTGTGTGTGTGTGTGTGTGTGTGTGTGTGTGTGTGTGTGTGTGTGTGTGTGTGTGTGTGCCTGTGCGTATGCATCTCTGTTCCTGGGGTTTTATAATGGTAATATCCATGTCTGTGGTCTAAGTGTGTGTGTGTGTGTGTGTGTGTGTGTGTGTGTGTGTGTGTGCATATGACACGTGAAACTTCTCCATCTTCTGAAAAGAGGACTGATTTCCAGACCTCTCACATGTTCTGCGTATTGGTGAGGTATTGCCAGGGAACTCTGTGAGGTAACATATGTGAAGTATGTGTGTGCAGGTGGGTATTGCTGTCAACACTACATTGCAAGAATGTCAAATGACCTTGCTTATATCCGACCTCATCTACAAAGTTGCATTGAGTGTGTGGCAGTGCATTTGTGTGTGTGTGTGTGACAGAACTGGAGGTGTCGGGGTGGGGAGGGTGGGGAATGGTGGTTGGAGACTTGGAGTGTGCAGACTAACCATTAACCTTATCAAACTTGCTGTAAGAGTATATGATGTTATTTCAGTCAATATTGCATTTCACTAGTCAGGGTATTCTCCAAAGACTTCAGTTTCCTCTACTGGATTTCTTATTGGCAAAACAGATACAGTTTCACTGCATTTCTTACACTGAGTATAAGTATGTCACAATAAAAATGTCATTGTATGAAGTGTCTAGTTGAAAATGCACAGATAAACACATTCACAGTGGATTTATCTCCTCTGAGAGTTATTGATTGGTCCAGTTCACAAAGTAGGTCAAACAGAATGTCATACATACAGAAAGAAAATGGGGAGGGAGAGGGAGAGAGAGAGAGGGGAGAGGGAGTAATGAACCCATATTCATATATTCAGATATAGAATCCGGACCATCCCACAAAGAGAGAGAGAGAGAGAGTGTGTGTGTGTGTGTGTGTGTGTGTGTGTGTGTGTGTGTGTCAGATACACAATGAATTGCATGCAAAAGCTAACCGGCATCACCATAGCAACACTGGCAAGATCCTAAACTACACCCAGTAGGGAATAAAATGAGCAAGAGTGTGACCTTCATCAGGTAACTCAATCTGCCAGACATCACAAACACACATACACTTACACTTGTGCACACACACGCACACACACTGAGAGAGAGGAGGATAAATGGACACTAATAGAGAAGGGGGGAAACAAAGGGTAGCAAGAGAAGAGAGAGAGAGAGACAAGAGTGAGAGCAGGTGTGGAGAGAGAGAAAAGGAGAATGAAGAATGGAGAGGAGGAGGAGAGAGCCAAAGAGAGAAAGGGGTAAGGAGAGAGAAGGGGGAGGATGAAGTATGGTTTCAGCCATAGGTTATTTCTAGACCAGACAAGGTGGTAAGAGACTGAAAGGGGAGAGGAAGCACCCTGTCCCCAAACCCCAACCCCCAACCCCATCAAGCCAAGACCCCTCTCACACACAACTCGAGGGAGCGTGTAATAGAAGCCACATGTTGACTTAAAGCCATGGTGAGAGAATCTGCTAGTTCAACACATTATATTTGTCAGCACATGGGGCTACAGTCACTCCAGAACTGGACTACACCAGTTCCACAGCTGGAATAAACTGGTTCTGGAAATGGAGCTAATCAGTTTCAGAGTCAGTCCTGGTGCTGATCAGTTCAGGTTCCATTCTCTGTTCTGGAGCTGTAGAATCTGAGCCATATTCTACTATGTTCAGATGGAGTGGCACATCACATCTCTGTCTCAACTGTTTGAAATAGAGCCCTTAATGTTTCCTTTGTGACTGTCTGATTTTAGAACAGTTTAAAGCTCACAAATCCAATATCCATCTAGCAATCACAGACTGATATTTCACACAGATACAACTGAGGATTGTTGGTGTTTGTTAGGGAAGCATGGAAGCAGCTTAAAGATTCTGCATCACAGCTGAAGCTGTCACAATTCTGACTTGTTCCAAAACCGAACAAAGGCCAGGTGTGCTAGTGTTTCACTGGAAATTTCAGTTTTCTCTGACCTTCACACTGTTTCTGTACTCTTGAGAGGCAACTGGCCCTAGAGTAAAACAGGCTCAGTTCGGGCCCTGATTTGAACTTGCCATCTGGCCTGTTGAGTTTGAACAGGCCATTGTACGTCCTGTATTCTGAATTGGTTGAGGATAACCCATCTTTCTACGTACATACAGATGTCTGTGACATACCACTCTGTGGGTCTACATTCCCAAACTGTACAGGATCACACCTAAGCTTCTATATATGTTTCTCTCTCTCTCTCTCTCTCTCTCTGTGTGTGTGTGTGTGTGTGTTCACATTTGCAGCAAACTCCAAGTATCTATATTTCTATAGATCTGTAGCCATTTTGAAAGCACCAGGTCCACTGGATACTCTTTAACAAGTCCAGAGTCCACCACATGAAGCATTCTGGACCAAATAGCATGTAAGCGAGCCTTGTCAGTAGACGCAGTTGCAAAATCCAGTTTTGGCCAGTACTGAGTCTCTCCTACAGCAGGGAGTGTCAGTTGATGTAAACTGATCAGATAGACTCTGTCCTCTTGCTTACTTGCTTAATGAAGAGCCCTAGCAATAGGAAAGCATTAACCCAGCCTCCTTAGGAGAAGACATGACTCCAAGGCCTAGCAGCGTGCAATGTTTGGGTTCTCACCTATGCCAATGGATGGTCAGCAACTTCTTCATTTTGCCAGTAGAAATAGAGGAACTGTAAGGAAACCCCCAAGTAAGCCAGGCTGTACAGGAGAATGTGAGACACAGACCTCATCACAACTCAGACCTCATCACAACTGTGCCATCCATAGCCTTATATGTAGTTCTTGTCTAGAAAAATTAGTAATCTTCCACGTGTGGTGCATTTCACCAGCAGTGTTTGATTACAGTTTAATTTTCCATTGCTCTCTGTAGAGGAAAATCAACATTAACAATGTCAAATTACTTTGATGCTGTAGCATCACACAACAATGGGAAATCAGTAACTGTGCGTCTGTGATGGAGTAGGTTCTGCCTCATGTGTGTTCCGCGTGGGGAGAGCGACATCCACGTGCAGTTTGCATGACTGCTTATGTGACCATACGCGTGACAAACCAGAATCTGAGTACATCTGTTGTGTTAATTGTTACATCCAAACATCTAAGTCCACTTTACTGTTTAAATTTTAGCAAGGTTTCATGAGTCAGTGTCCTCTAATTGCTCTTATATCAGCATGTTATTAAATGAATCAGTCACTAATCTCCTGATAGTTATGGGTGTGCCTGGTTGGATTATGTGGTTGGATTTACATTAACTTTTGTGGTACCTTAACAAAGGCAGATGCTATTATATGCAGATTAGATTAGATCATTAAAAAAGGAAATAGCCTGTAACAAAGAGTTTATTGTGTTTATTTGTAGTGAGTCATTTTAAGGGATTTTGCAGGATTTATTTTCTTACCTGAGGAGTGTTCTCTGTTTTTGTGTACCTGATTTTATAAACAGTGTGTGATTCATTGTTCAATTATTGTGAAGTGTTCTACAGTGGTGGTTTGCTGTTTCTTCTGTGAGATGGAGAATGAAGTTCAGCAATTGTGGACATAGTTACAGAATGTGTGGTGATGTACTGTACTGTGCAATAACTCACTCTGCTGTACAGCTGAAAAGTGCACAGGCACCACAGCACTGGACATGACCCCCTCACCTCAGCCCTGTTTGATCCTTTACAGATTGGGAATGTACGCCTACAGAGAAGCACCTCCCATGTATGTGTAAACACACACACACACACACTCTCGCTGTGTTTCTGTTTAATAAGCAAACGGTCTCAGACGGAGGCACACATGCAAAACATTACCCCCACAGCAGGGGAGTCAGGAGGGATGCGGAGGGTCCACAAACAAAACACCTCCTTGGGCAACTCAAACGGCCGGCACTGTCACAACAATGTGCTTAGCCTGGCTTTGCGTCGAATTTACTGGATAAACATGAAAACAATAAACATTGCCATGTCTTCGCCACTGGTGGTCCAAACAGTTTAAGGAGAAAGCAGTCACCCAAAACGGTTCACAAAAGAAGCTTCATTACAGTAAATCAGACTGCTATAAGAAGCTAATATTAGAGTGGAGTAAGTACTACCCAGAAATGGTATGAGAAGCAGTTCATCACTGGACTAAGAACCTTGACCAAAGCAATGGCAGATCCAGTCAGATTTCCAGATGGCAACGGTCTTCAGTCTGGCCAAGACCCAGTGCCTATGCTCTACATCAGAGCCAAGCCCAGACCACAATCAATGTTTTCCTAAGGAGTGTAGCTCGTGCAACAGCTAATGGCCTTGTTATAGTATCCATAAAAGAACAATGTGTTCCTTATTATGTACAGTAGCCTATTATATGTGTGTGTTATTAATAGCCATCTTGAATATATCTTATCACAGATGCTAAAAAGACTGATACAAAGCCAAAAGAAAACTTATTCAGATCATTTAGTGCCCATCCATGTATTGCATTTCAGCAACAGTCTGTTAGCGGCTATCTAGGAACGGCTTGTGTTTGCTTTGTTCTGTTGTTAACCGAGAGGACACAGGGAGACCCACAACAAGCCTGTCCTTTGTCAGCTCTGCATGGCTCATCTTGTAGTCTGTGCTCACCCATTACACTTGCAAATGAATGTGCACGTTACTTCCTCCAGATGTGCCAGCACACTGCGTTGACAATAAAGAGTTTTCTGTACCATTGTGGTCTCTTGTTGCGCTGTGGCTTGCTATGAGCCTGACTTCCAGGTCAGTGTTGCCAGGAGAGGTCATATGCGCTAGGCTAAGTAAGAGAGGGAAACGTGAGCTGTATGTACGTTGACTTGTACTGCAGATGGACCCCCCTCTCAAAGCAGGCTGAAGGTCAAGGAGATTGATGGGGATTTAGAAAGGGATTGGCCACTATATTGAGTCGTAAGGAAAATAGGTGTGTAAGTTCACTGGGTCGTCACTGTTAAAGTAAGACATTAACTTGTATGTTGATGTTTTTTTTTCTTTTTATGACTCAATTTTGTATAGGTCATACATCATCTGTGGGGTTTGCTAACTAAATCTAGAGCTCAGACTCAGCTTACCAAAGACTTCCTTACAGAGGCTGACCTAGTTTCTTATCTTAGTTTGCACCCCTCTTCTCACAAGACTTGTTGCTGTATGATGTAAAGCACTCTTATTAGTTGTTATGAGGCTGACTTTAAGGCAGCCTTTACAAAGTGTAATTATTTTATATTGTTACCACAGAAAGGTTATGTTTCAATAATTCGTATGTATTTGTCTGTACAAAACCACTGTGGAAAAGTGTGTGGGTGAGAAATTCTGGTGCTATGATCTATGATCTATGATCTGACTCACTTGGGGTGCCTTGACAAATGTAGTTTCACTTTCAAATCAACAGATAAGTACCCACACTACTGACTAATGGTGTTATTACCTGTAACCGGAACTTTGCCATGGAATGAGTGTGATATTTGGTAGATGGCAGCAGTATGGTGTGGTAAGTGGCCTATGGGGTGCTTGTGTGTAAATGTGTGGATGTTTGGGAGAAGCCAACCTCCTCCACCAGGGATTTAGGAGATCAGAGCTGTCCCTGGAGGTGACTGCCTAACAACTCAGCTCAACTCAACACGAGGAATAAATCTAGTGTCCCAGATAGTGACAGCTCATATGAGTAATGACAAGCTTTATTTTTACATATAGTGACAATGAATTCCCTTTCATGTGTATCATAAATTCTTGTGCTGGTGTTTAAAGTGTCCTGTCATGATGAAATCCCTTTTCTAGGACTCTCTCTCCCTTCTCTACTTATTCCCCTGATTCACAGTGACTATTCCAGCAGATATGCCATTAACACACTCATTCACAAACACACACACATTCGTTTACATCCTGTAATGCAGCACGCATCAGATATGGCAAGCGGGCAGTGCTTACGAACAGTGACTCAGCAGGATGGCATGTCAGTAGCAGCACCAGCGGCTGGAACTTCTGTTCCCTTATGTATTTCCTGCTACTGCTCTGAAGGACATTACTGGTACATGCATAGTGAAAAGTACTTTATTAATATTAACAAATAGTGTGTGTGTGTTTGTCTTTACACTTTTGTCAAAACCTGCACTGTTCCTGGGAACTGACCTCTCTTTGATAACTCTATTTTAACTATCAGTCTATTTTTATGGTTAGGGTTAAATAACTCTTTTTATGGTGACTGGGAGTAGAGTAAAGCATTGGGAAGGGATCTAACGTACTCTGCACACATCCAAAGATGGAAGATGGGAAGTGCAAGACACTCCTCAAAGCTTCACTTGACATGACTCAGCGTTTTCTTACTCACTCCAGTCTGGCTAGGCACAACATGTGTATCTCCTCAGATTACTCACACTCTCACACACACACACTTTCTCTCCCGTTCTCGCCACAACTCATGCAGCATCTCTTGTGGCACGACTTCATACCACTGTTGAGTTTGAATGTAGAGATTTTTAAAAATGTACGTCATACATAATATGCATCCACTTAAAATATATCTAAGATTCCATTTCCAGTGCTTTGGTATTTGTCCAAAATGACATACCAGCCTGACATATTGTCAAAACAGGGCACCTAGTGTACATGGCAAGTGACGCACAATGTGACTTTAGACTGGCTATGTCTGTCAAAGCACATCCTGGTTTTCTCTGGTTACCTGGTACAAAGGTACACTTTGTTCATGTCTCTATATCCACAGGACTTTTGCTGTCCCATGCAACTCTGTCCACAGTCAGAATTGTGTTTATGTAACTCTGTGTTGAATAGTCTGCAGATAAAAAGGTTTATATCAGCTGCATGATTCCTTGTCCTTCCAGGTTCTTGGCACAGTCTTTTGCCTTACTTGCCATTCCCATAGCATGGGTGGCCACAGAGGTTTTTTGCATTGCTGTGTTTTCCGAGGAGGTAAATGAGGTCATGTGATCACTGCTGCAGGGTCTTACTTACACAGGTCTCACATTTCCCTTTGTTTTCCTGTCCGCTGGCGATGGTCCTCGTCAGGCAAGTCGCTTTACAGCGACACACAGGGGGACACAGAGAGCTGCCATGCTGTGCCTGTCAGGACATTACCCCACCCAATGGCTGATATTCTGCTGGATTGTTAAGAAATCGTCCTCTTACATTCAGAGACTTAGAGCTGATTTATGTGAATGACATTGTCAGAGGTAAAGTCAATGCATAAGGAGTTACAAATAGCTCATCTTTACCTATCACTGGTATCTTATTTCAAGAGATGTTGCTGATAAGCAATACTAAATATTTTATCTAGACAGACAAAAATTGTGATTGTACAGTAAAGCTAAATTTCTTAAATCTTCTCTCTTAGCTGTAGGATTATGAGACTGGTTGATGATGGGGTAGCCGCAACTAGCAAGACAGCATGATCTTGAACCCTTCGGACAGATGGATCATGGGTCAAAACATGTGAACAAGGGGTCAGAGGTTGGTTTTGAAGGGGCACAGGAAGGATGGATGTTGACATAGAGGCATCAAAGGAATGACTCTCATTGAGACCCCAGTGTGACAGAGATGCTTAGATGTGCCAATGAAACATCCTATGTGCATTACAGCCAGTAATGCACATAGGTGTGAGTGTGTGTGTGTGTGTGTGTTCAGGAAGGGGCCTCCCAGCTTTAAGTAAAAAAAAGAAGAATGTCGCACCTTCCCTGGTGTAGCTTAGATCCCTGAGTGTGCCCCTCCGCGTGAATCCCTAAAATATCATTCACACGCTCAGAAGAAACACAACCTAAACAAACACAGCTAGGGGAGGCTGCGTGAAAAAACCCTGCACCTCAGCCAACTCTCATCACCCCACTGCCTAACATCTAACACACACACACACACACACAAAGACCATCCCTGTCTGTCCAAGTATTCCCATGCAACATTTTCCCATGAAAAAAAAATGCTCTGGAGCAGTGTTCTAAGAAGTGGCTGGATTGTTTTCTCAGAACGGCTGGGCTGGACTGGACTGTTTGGACCTTGGGCTGACACCCCAGCTGAGGGAGCCCCTCTGGGGGGAGAGGATATACCTTTACAGCCTGTCTGAGGCCGCAGTCTCCCAGCCACTCCACTGTTCTCTGTCCCACTCTCCAGCTCTCCACACACAAAGGGATAGTGTGCCTTTTTTTAGGGTCAGTTTTGTTTTCATCTCAGTAGAGGACAAAGTCACACTGTGTTATACCAATGGATAAGGTGTCTGTCTTGGTGAACCCAACTCTTTCTTATTCTCTCTCTCCTCAGACTTTCAACTTTCTGTTCACTGTAAGAAGACATTCATATTGAATTAGCATCTATTCATGTGTGGGACAACTTAACAAGTTATTGTAACTTAACAATTTAGGTTTCTTTCTTCTAGAACTAAGTTAACATTTAGTTTTATAAAGTTTTATTATGTCCTTCCTCTGTAACACTGTTAGAAAATTAATCTGGCAGGCTGACCAAATTACTTGACTATCATGTCTTTCCACTGACTACACAAACACCTGATAACCCCTAGCTAGGCTTTCTGGTAAGCATGTATTGCATACCCTTACTTGGCTATGGTAAACATGGTTTTTACAGAAAACAGTTCTAGTAATGTGTGGGGTTGCTGGTTATCATCATATTTATGGCCCTGTTTCATCTAGCAAACAAAACACATTTCTGTACTGTTTACTGTGTGCATTTGTGTTGACATATTGTTGGTTTATTGTGGCTCCTTCACTGACCTGTGTGAGTTCATTACCCTCAACACATGACAATTTGGTCTCTCACAAAATGCAGATGAGTATGACTGCTGTATTGGTTCTAAATGAGATCCATTCTGGAGATTGCACAGCTTTAGTGGCAGAGTGTCGTGGGGCAAAGGCATTGGAATCTGCTTCAGTACTGTGGTGAAGCTGAGATGAAGGCCAGGTGTACTGTCCCTCCCTTCCTTTCCTTTTTTGGTCACTATCTCAGCCCCTTTCCCAAGGTGATGTTGTCTGCCTTTGTTATCTGACAGAAAGTTTCCTTCCCATAGCTTGGGACAATTGTTAACAAGGAAAATGAATAATGCATTCAATCATTCATTCTCTCTTACACACACTCTCTCTCTCACACACACACGGACACACAAACACACATGGAAACACACAAATGGTCTGTATTGTGCTTTATAACCACAGAGGTTAGATGACAGCCAGCTTAAGGTAGCACAGGGCAATAAACTGCTCCAAAGCTGTGCTGGAGGCTGCAGGAATACCATACATTACAGTTTCTGTTGGTAACCTAGGCTAAATATGACATCAAAGGCATGGAGGAAGACAGAGCATATGCATCATGTGAGAGACACGACTACTCCAGTTTAGTGCAGTTAAGCAGAGAGGCTGCTCTTTGTGGACTGGAGTAAAACAGCTGACTGTTTCTCTATGATACACACGCGCACACACAGAGGTGGGCAATGGCTCTGTTAGGCCTGTGAAAGAGCAATTGTTACTGAGGGACTTGAAGAGAATGTTACCAAGTATGGCCACTCTGGCCCTGAAGTACATCATTGACCTAAACTATTCTAACTCAATAGGCCACTCAACAGTTGATTCTGCATATTAATATAAAAGACAGACTTGTTTGTATAAAAACAAACACCTGATCACTTGTAGTGGTTGGCTTTTGAATATTCTAACCCCCACTTCCCAAGAACCAGTGACACTACATTGGTCCCTAAATACCTATGACTTCATTGTGTAAATTTAAGACCTCTGTAGAATTTGTAGTTTGCACCCAGGCACGCAGGGACTAATTTAGACACTTCCTGCTAATGTAGTGGTATTTTGTGTCTCCTGTACTGTGCCACCTGCTCTCTCTCTCAAATTCCAATTAAAAATGCTGCCAAAGCAGGAAACAGAACAAAAAACACAAAAGAGAAGTATATGTAGTATATGTACAATACTCTGTCAATAACAGTACAGGACAATACTCTGTCAATAACAAATATTCCATGCACAATTTGTTTGTAGAAATAAAAACACTTTTACCTTTTGGTCATACTAGTCCCTCAAGATATTTTGTTGCTAAGCTAGGTATACCTCTCCTGAGAGAATGGTCTACCCCCTCAGTAGCCTATAGTTTTCTTTATGACAGAGGATCCCACATTATCTGTGAGACAGATGATAAGGCTGTGCCTCAACATTGGAAACCTGATTCCAAATTGGTTTTAATTTTTTTAAGTCAAATATGCTAACAGCAAATAGATGTAATTGACTTTCACCCGTCAGCCTGAATTGACCAATGAATGTCTCGCTCCAAGGCTGTATAAGGGCTGTGACACGCCCATTAGCGTCACTACCCCCGAGCTACTGCTTGAATGGCTTTGGTGCAGATGCTCGTGTGTCAGTAGAGAGAGCTCGGGTAAACACGTGCGAGGACGACGACCGGAGAAGTTTTGTTTTCAGCAGTCACTGAACTCGGACCAAATTTCAGCCTTAGCGTTTCTTCTATAGAGGTTACTTTTGCAGTTATTCTCAAGCGTCGCACAAAAGTGTCTCAATCGCACAATGGCTGAGAAGATAACGATAGAGGATGGAAAGGCTTCAAATGGCGAAGCGCATCTTCAGGAGCCGCTGGCCAACGGACAGCCCGGGGGTCAGCCGAGTAAAGCCCCAGAATCACTCGGAAAAAGACTTAAAAGAATAGCCTTAGCCAACTTACTGGTTATTCTAACTGTAGCCGGGGTTATCACTGGAGTGGTGATTGGACTTGCCGTACGTTCGGCGGGACTCAGCAAAATACAGATCATATATTTCGGTTTCCCCGGCGAGCTGCTGATCCGTCTATTGAAAATGATCATCATTCCTCTGGTCGTTTGCAGTCTGGTCTCAGGGGCCGCCAGCATTGACCCTAAAGCCCTGGGTAAATTGGGCGGCTGGGCGATGCTGTTCTTCCTGTTGACCACCTTGATCGCATCAGCCATCGGTGTAGTAATGGCTTTTATCATCCAGCCAGGAGTAGTGAGCGGCAGCAAGCCCACCCTCTCCGGTTTGGATGAAGGGGGAGTACCCCAGTCAAAGGAGGTGATTGACTCCTTTTTAGACTTGGTCAGGTAAGTCTACAAGTTAGGTCACAGGGCTTCTTATTAAGTGCGACTATAACAATCAGAAACATTTCGGAGATGCTTCAGCCTGCTAGCTAATATGGCAGTGATCGGTTGGGTATAGCATTGTGGGAGGTAAAATAAGGTTTCGACGACACGTGGGAAAAGGTTGCGTCATCTAACTAGGCTACGATCAGTAATTGTAGTTCTAAGCTGTTTTGGTCATCAGTAGTAGTAGTCTAACGCTAATATTTCTTTTCTCTTTATACGTTGTTCAGTTAAGACCGTCGGCTCCTACCACCAGTTAACATGGCAAAGTTTAGGTTTATTGTCGAATTTACGTTCATTAGCAGTCCTAAAGTTATCAGACACCGGTAGCGTGCATGTGGTGTAAGGAAGTCATACCGTTGCATCAGCTGGGGCAAATTCGAGTCAGCCGCGTGTGTGTAGCGTGAATAGGTAATTTATCCCTGTTAGTAGGCCTGTGCTAGTTAATACCCGAAGTGCCAGATGGCAAAATCCTGCAGGACTAGTCTGTAAAATCTGCTCCACTAAAGTTATGTTTAATCTTACCAATTGTGTTACAGTCTAGTTCCGTTTGTTTTCAATTGGAGGAATAGCAACATTTTAAAATATGTTTTGTTTTCGTTAGAATGACGTTAATGGCGACCATTTATCAATGTTACCACACAGTAAGACGCATGAACAGGTGCGCCCATAATCCCTTATGACGACGAACAGCTACATATTGCGACGAGTTAAATGGAAGTGTTCTTTATCTACAACTAGGCTAGTCTAATGTTATCTGTGAGCTTCCCACGATCCTAATGGAGACTACTTAAAACACAGCCTGAAAACTTTTAAATATTTCTTAACTCCCAGACGATAATGAAATTAAAGCTCTTTCAAAGCCATTTCTCAGTGTTTACCGCATGGAAACTGTTGCGTTTTTCCTGGATATCAGTGTAAAACAGACATTTTGGGTGGAGCTCAAAACGATGGCACACAAACTCACATTTAGGACGGCCTCTTTCTCCAAAAACGGCCATACCCCGGAATTTTGCCATGTGTTTACCTCAGACGAGGCGAGGAAAGTTAAGACAGAACATTCTGTCCCTGGCTTTTTACGACTGAGCCTAAAACCTTATGTTTTACATTTCTCCTAATTAAGCAGTAGACTGTTTTTCTTGTCTGTTGACTTGTCTTTGACATCGCCGGTATTGTGAAGATTTTAGAGAGATGCTTTGTAAACAGTACAGTTAAGGGGTATTAATTCACTGTAGTCTGTTGGATTTAGTTTAATAAATTTTGCTTTTAAATTCACTTCCTGTTAATGTTGGCGCCATACAGGCACAGTTGTTTCCGCAAGGTCTCCTGTTATCATTTGGCACAAAGTAAACAGATTAATTCAGGTATTAAACAGAGCTCCTAGATAATCATAACCAAAATGCTTTCCCTGGTGTCGTTACCGTGGCGCTGTCGTTACCTTCACTTCAACTCTATGGGGATCACTGCACCCACGTGGCAATAAGGAAGCTCAAGAGTTGCTAGTGAGACGCACACAGAGGTAATGGTTTCACATGTGATTATGCCTGTAGAGCTCAATCCAACAAGTAGGCCTTTTGTCTGAATCTTTTTTTTATGTTGCGCACACATACCGAGAACATTTCTCCTACTTTGTCACACTTCATTGTGCAACAAAGGCTCATATTAGAGAAAGCCATTCTTTATTACACTACTAAACTCTGTGATCAGCTCAGGGGAGTTCTTGAATTTGTAAGACCCCTTTCATGACTTCTAACAGTACTTATTTGAGTACATTCAGGTTCATCTCCCACCTCCTCCCCCCTTCCCTTTCTAAGACTTTAACGTTTTTACTGCTAACTGGCATGCCCTGAAAGGAGATCTTGTATGTCCCCCTCCCCCATTAACATTACCTGTGTTTGCAGAATCATGGCCCAGTACCTAAATGATGACTTAAAGGACCTCTTGTTGTCCGTTTGCAAGAAGTCATTGTAGTCTTGAATTGACTCCTGACACACACAAGGTCATACAGATGTGGACTGGTTTTGAGGAGCGTCTAAACATGGTGTGAAACTGAAGAACTGGCAGTCTTTCACTCGCTAACTACAATATGAATTTTCCTCTGCTTTGTGGGGGGGGGGCTCCTGGCAGGGGCTTAATTGGGCAGGCGTGTTCAGCTCATGAAGAGAGAGAGAGACACACACACACACACACACACACACACACACACACACACACACGCGTGCCAGCACAATTGGAGTTAAGTGGGCTGTGGTCCAGCAAAGTTAGTCCTCTCAGTGGGAGTCTTTTGTACTACTGCTACTGTCGTTAGTTCTCTCTCTCTCTCTCTCTCTCTCTCACACACACTTGGCTATCTATCTCTTCCCCCTCTCTCCCTCTCCCCCATTTCTCTCCTTTTCTTCCCCAATCTCTTGGTGTCTGTTTTCTGTGCAGCTCTTGGAAATGTCTAAACTCGGCAGATTCTGACACACCACTTTCAATTTAAAACGTCATGGTTGAAGTCAGCATTCACTGCCAGAGATGTAGGCTACCCAAACCCACCATTTAACTGCCCCCTATATTGTGGCTGATGGGGAGGAGATGAAAGTGCCCCGTGTGCCATGTCCACCACATGACACTGACTGGTATGCTTGTGTTGTGTTGCTTTCACCAAGCAGGTGGGCTGACCTGCTTCATCTTGTGCTGTTTCCTATGACTTCATTGGCATGTCTGTTTATTTAAGATAGCGTTGCGACCCTGAGGCCACCTTTTAATGCTGCTCGTGCTCTATGTTAGAAAGGCTAAATGGTTGTAGATTGTAGAATGTTTGAACATGAGTAGAATGTGAGTAGAAAGCATAGGGTGTGTGAAATGTTTATGTTCAGACAAGTGGTTGTTTGGTAGTAGAATATTAAGGCAAGGCCTATTTGTCTCTGCCCCGCTGCCCACTGCACCCGAAGCTGCAGATCCGGTTTCATAACATGCAGGAGAGTTAACTCACAGGTTCTCCAGGCACAAACATTCACACACACGCGCACACATGTGCACCACCTCCGTGTAACCTTTCACAACAAGACACAAATGCCTCGCCCTTCCCCCGCCTACCCAGCCACATACCACCCACCCACTGGCACTTCCTTGTGTACAGTCAAATTTAGCAAGGCCTCATGCCAGTCATGCAAGATCAGAGTGTTCCGTTCACTTGGATTTATTACAAACAATTTAGTCCATCGAAGAACGATTTCCCATATTGCATGTCTAGTCTGAAGCTGATATGATATTATTAGGTAATACATCTGATTTACTTCGTATCGGTCCTGCCTGGGTCTTAAATTGAAATGTCTGATTAGTAACAGAGAGTGTGCCTGTGCTAATGGCATTTTAGTCAAATTTTTATTGTTTGACACAATGTTGAGATTAGTTGCGTGCATGCATTTTATTAACGACAGAATCACCACTAGAATCCAGCTGAACATCAGGACTGGAACATCTAATAGCAGCGGTCATGACACTCTTGAGGTCTACCTTAACTTGCCTTTCATGTCTAATGAGATGGGGGGGTTGTGGGTGGGTGAGGAAGCATGTGTTTGTATGTCCCAGAGGTACATACTGTTGCATTTGTAGTATTCTTAGCATGGCTGAAGTCGTGGTCACTTGATGTTCCAGCTTGCTGGAGGCGGCTGCTGCTGGTGCCACTGTCTAAACTGGGAGCTCTGTGACACTGCTTGACTTTTTGACTCATGCGTTCCCTCCTAGAAAAAAACAGAACCGGTTGGGTGCGGTTGTGGACAGGGCTCTGTGTGTGTGTGTGTGTGTGTGTGTGTGTGTGTGTGTGCTCGTGCATGTGATTTGTTTATGCCCATGTCTCTCTGAGATCAACACTCTATATTTGCACTGATATATGTGCTCTGGTACACAGGCTCAAAGCCAGGCAAACAACATGGCAAATCGCACCAAACGGCGAGACGTTCGATCAGAAGTGCCACACAAACAAACACACACACACTTGCGCACACCACATAAAGCACAAACAACACTCACTCCTTCACACAGAAGTGAACACACACACACACACACACACAGCCTTATTGGCAGCCTTCTGCTGAGTGCTCGGTTCTGAAATGGACCACCCCTTCCCTGTGACGAGGAAAGGCCTGTTAAGACTGGGCCCCTGTGGCTTTGGGAAGGGCACTTGTGACTCACTCTTTATGCACAAGGTGTGAAACTCTATCATAATCACCATAGCTCTTGTTCAAACTCAAACGTTGACTTGCACGTGTCAGTATTTAGTGGTGCACTAGATTTGTCCTTCACAGGGCCCCGTAAAGAGACTCAGAAGCCAGATATAAACGGCCAGCCTTGGGAGTTTTTCCGTGTGTGTGGCGGGGGGTTGGGTGAGGTGAGAGAGAGAGCAACATAGATGCACATACTTACATGCACGCACACACCATTACAAATACACGGATTATTTTCCCTCTCTGCGTCCTACTGTAAATATGTAGGTCAGGGAAACTATCAAATAACTATCAAATTTTCCACTCAGACACACAACCTGAGTGCCTGTTAATCCAGCATTAATTCAGTTTTTTCATGCATTCTGTATGTATTTCTGTGCCTATGTGTGTATGGGGCAAGAAACGGAGGCCCTTGCAGGATCAAGCGGGTAGGCTCTCCCCTTGCCCATCATTACTAACGTGTGTGTGTGTGTGTGTGTGTGTTGGCGTGTGTGTGTTGGCACTGGGTAGATTTTTCATGGATGGAGAGGAAGCCAGTAACTCTCAAAGTAACAGCTCAAAGACCCAGTCCTCTTTGTGGTTAGTGTGTGTGTGTGTGTGCGCCTGTATGTGTGTGTGTTGATTATCTGCCGTGCCTGAAAGAGGAGCAGTTCAGTTTACATTCCCAGTAATCCCTGCCCTTGTCTACATCTGTGAAGGAAGCACGCTCACATCTCTGTGTATGTGGAGCTAGATGGAGTGGGATTCCCTGCTCTGAGTAGGTTGATCCTGGTCAGCTTAGCACCATACTGATGGCATTAGGCTAGGCTTAGTCTGCCTGCCTGCCTCTCGTTGAGTGGGTGTAGTGTGCTGGACTCTGGCCTGGTGTGATGCGGTGCCCCAGCCAAGGCAGGAGAATGTTTTGCAGATGACCCAGACTTGGCCCACATTAGTGAACGATCTGGACCAGAGTGAATTAATGGCTGTATCCCAGTGTCCTCCCTTTCCCTCAGACACTTGACTGGCATGATTCAGCATGTCCCTAATTGTCTTTTGAGGTGTCAGGGCTTAAGGCTCAGGGCTCAGGGAAGTTGGTCATTGGGCATCAGCCAAACTGGCTTTTACACACTTCTTGGAGAGTCCCATAAATACTAGTGGCATAGAGAGCAGGGGTTTCATAGAAAGTAGCTGAAATCAGGCCCGGATTTTGCCCAAATGAATGGATGTGAACTGCAACCAGAAGCTCAACCAGATGATGTTTGGATGCTGACCGTGTGATTCTTACATGCCTTAGTCTCATGGGGTGAAAAATAGTTCCCCCAAATCCCTTTGTGAAATGATGGCAAAGGTCCCACAGATCTGAGCCTGACTCTAGATTGTCTCATGCCACAGGATTGTTCAGACTCAGAGAGTAAACTGTGAGAAATGTTAGGGAGGAAATGACTTGTGAATGATTTCTCTTGGAGTTTGCTTGGTTGTCTCTGGCCAAAAAACATTCTCCAGAATCCTCAGAGAAAACGCAGAGTTCAGTGTGAATATTTTGGCAGCGTGCTTTTAATTATGTCCTATTGTCAGAAACTGGGTTCCTCCCACAGAAACACACACAAGCAATCTCTCTCTCTCTCTCACACACAGACAGATAAACACACACTACACACACACTTCTCAGCTAATGGCCTATGACTTCTATAAATGAATCTGCTGCTTCTATATATGCTTAGCCTGGTCCCTGTGGTAGATCACTAGAAATGCATTCAACATGCAGGGTGTCCTCATTGACCCACATAGCTCAGCTGTCCCAGCCATCCCTCATCTGTTCAGGAACAAGGGAACCACTGCACTGAGGAATGAGAGAAACATTAGCAGGATATAGCAAGCAGTGCTAGCAGAAAGAGTCGAAGTGGAGTTATCAAAGATGTTTATGGCACCAGGTTTCCTAAAGACACTCTGAGCTTTTTCTCAATGAGTTGCAGCCCACTCCAGCCGTGCCCTGTACTGACTCCGCTAGTTGAAACGTGACAGAAATGGATTTCTTTCCACACTAATCTTTGTGTATTTTTTTTTCCAGAAACATCTTCCCAAGCAATTTGGTGGCAGCTGCATTCCAGTCGGTGAGTTTTCTTTGATTGTTTTGTTTTTCGCCGTGATTTTTAGGGCTTTTAGCTTGCATCCACAATTGTAAGCTTTTGTTCCAATTGTCGTCATCCAACCATATATGGTGCAGGAAAGAAGGAAGAGAACATGACCTCTTGGTCCCATTGTGATCTTGAGGGCTTTTATGTCCGATGAAAATATGTCCTCGCCATGCTGCAAAAAGAGGACATTTTAATGAGTGTTTTTAGATATTGTGTTCTGGACAGATGTCATGTGTTGTTGTTGTTTTTGACAACAGAGACTGATTGCTAGTGTTCCTTTGTTCTGTTGTAGTATGCTACCCACTACAATCTCAATACAAGGGAGGTGCTGGTGAATGCCACAGGCAACTTAACCATTGAGAAGGTAGGTGTAGCTGTGGGCTCTTCCTCTTGTGTCTTTTTAAATGCCTTATAGGCATATATACCAACTCATATGACATCCCTGACTTTGGATACCAAGATAACGTGTGTGTTAAGAATAAAATAAAAAATAATTGAAATGAAGATAAATACATATATTTGCCTTATATGAAGTGACGCTAGATCTATGTGTGTGTGTTTGTTTTAGATCCCCTACGGTAAGGATGTGGATGGTATGAACATCCTGGGCCTGGTGGTGTTTGCCATTGTGTTTGGCATTGCGCTGAGGAAGCTGGGCGAGGAGGGCGAGATCCTTATCCGCTTCTTCAACTCCTTCAACGAGGCCACCATGGTGCTTGTCTCTTGGATCATGTGGTATGTGCGCACGCACACACACACACAGATAAACTTCTGCAGAAGGGCACATGATGGCTTTGACAATCTGTGGGCAAGTTGCGTTTAAAGTGGCTGTTGTGTAAACCAACTGAAAAATTATGTTTCTAAGTGGCAGAAAATGTAGACTGTTTTTTATCTAAGCGAAAACCAGCTGTCTTATAATTCACCCCTCAATCCACTGAAGTATTTCAGAAAGCATCAACAAACTCTCCTTCTCTCCCTCTCCCACTAACTCGCTCTCTCTCCCTCCCTCCATACTCTCTCGGGCTCTCTCTCTCTCTCCCTCCCTATCTCTCTCTTTCCCCGCTCTCCATCCCTCTCTTTCCCCCTCTGGCTTTCTCTCTCTCTCTCTGCAGGTACGCTCCTCTGGGTATCATGTTCCTGGTGGCGGAGAAGATTGTGGAGATGGAGGACGTGGGGGCACTGTTTGCCAGCCTGGGGAAATACATTGCCAGCTGCATGGTTGGCCACTTCATCCACGGCTTCTTAGTGCTGCCCCTCATCTACTTCACCATCACGCGCAAGAACCCCTACAAGTTCCTGCTCGGCATCGTCACCGCCCTCGCCACCGCCTTCGGAACGTCCTCAAGGTGAGGGAGGTCAAAAAAGCTGTTTCTGAGACACACTTAGAGAACAGTCATAGAATTTCAGTTCTGTGGCATGATTATGACCAACACGGCATCCAGAATGCAGGGTTGTTTAGGTGGTTCTGAAGCTCTGTGTACATGTATGTGCATGTTTTTATGAATGGATATTTTGCTATATCTGTTTAATTACATTTGCACGTATCCACTGGAATCCAGAAAAAAAGTCCATTTTAGAGGCAGTTTAAAAAAAAAAATGTATTTGAAGTAGCTAAAACTCTGTTTACGTGTAAACGAGAGGCCCAAAGGATAAAATAAAATATCCGTTTATAAAAATACCTAGATACGTGTAAACAGGGCATGAGTCCAAGTTCCAAGACTTCAACACTTCTGTAAGCACTTATGTGATTGCTAGCTGTGCTCATGCAGCTAGTTTATGTAGTCCATATTAATGTTTTTGACCCCACTGAAGAGAATAAACAATTAAACTTACTGAACAGTTAAGTGTTATAGTGTACCTCTTGGGCACAAAGGGCACCTCAAAGTGCTTGAGACACAGAAAAAACATAAACAAAACTGAAATAAAATTTTTTCATAAATTAAATCTGCTGGTTGATTAACTCTCTGAAAAGAAGTGACAGTCAGTGTGTTACAGTGATGGTTTCATAAGCTAGCTGCTGTCTGTAGGTGATATTTCTCGGTCACTAATGTATGGTTGTGGTGTGTCCCTCTGGTCAGTTCGGCCACGTTGCCTTTGATGATGCGCTGTGTGGAGGACCAGGGCATCTCCAAGCACATCAGCCGCTTCATCCTGCCCATCGGAGCCACAGTCAACATGGATGGAGCTGCCTGCTTCCAGTGTGTGGCCGCTGTCTTCATTGCCCAGCTCAACGACATGCCACTCAACTTCATCCAGGTCATCACCATCCTGTGAGTACACCCCAGTGCGTGCGCACACGCGTACACACACACACACACACACACACACACACACACACACACTCCTTAGTGGGACACCACTAGTCCATGACTGAACAGAGCATCAGTTTGACATTTTAGCACCGTTCTTGATGAAGTCTGATTAGTTTTTTGGAGTACATCAAACTTATCGAATGAACTCAATCATTTGCTAAATCCCTTGATGTGTTGTTTGTTTGTTTTCCCTTGTGATCTGCTCACTGTCAAGGATTCTAGGCTTCTCACAAGAGAAGCCCCAACCATGGCAGTTTTTTCAATTAAGTGTCCTCCTGTTGGATCTGAAGTTGTTGTGTCCTGTTCAGTTCCAATAGAACATGCAAAGATATTATTTTTGTTGCAAGATTTTTACTGATAGTCTTTGTGTTGCCAGTCCCTTGATTAATGGAACTAGCTCCTTGCTCTCTGAGGCGGCCTGTTAAATGGCCTCTGTCCAGAACCGGCGTTTGTTTCCTAACCAACAAACAAATTATGTAATGAATCTCATGCAGAAAGCTCTTGCTCAATACCTTGCTTAACAGCTAGCAGTGAGATTAAGGTCAGAAGACTATTTGACTGACTGTGTAATTTGCTTGTTGGCAGTATGAAAGGCATCTTTTGAGTATTTGTAAATAGCCTTATGTCCTGCCCTCCTCTCCAGAGTGACGGCCACAGCATCCAGTGTTGGAGCAGCAGGCATCCCAGCGGGCGGAGTCTTGACCTTGGCCATCATCCTGGAGGCTGTGGGCCTGCCAACCAATGACATCTCCCTCATCCTAGCTGTTGATTGGCTAGTGTAAGTTAACAGGAAATCTGAAGAAGGGGTCGGGGGTGAAATCTGAGATGGTCTTAATACATCTTTTCATGCATCTTTCAATGCATTTTTAAAACTGACATTTTTCTTTTTTTGTCTTTCCCTTTCTTCATATCTCTGATTCTTTTTCTTTCTTTCTTTCTTTCACTCTTTCTTTTCTTCTCTCTGCAGGGACCGCACCTGCACGGTGCTGAATGTGGAGGGTGATGCGTTTGGCGCTGCGCTGCTACAGTTCTTCGTGGACCGCACAGCTGCCAAGGCTAAGGCTGCCCAGGACTCTGAGCTAACTGAGGTGCGTCTGGATGATGGTGACAGCCCTGCCAAGCCTGAAAACTCGCCCCTCATTGAGAAGCGCAGCTTACCTGAGAACCCACCTGCATACACCCCCGGCGCACGGCCTAGCGACATGGAGTCGGTCATGTAGAGGAACCGGTCGAATGTCGCCCCCCACTGGATGATGGTGGTCGCACATTCACTCCTTATCCCAAAAGCCAACCTGAACCATTCACTGAACCATTCATTTTCCAGCAGGAGGTACTGTGAAGTGGTTGGCCACTGATCTCTTGTCCCCCCTTTTGAACTGAAATCATGAACTACTCCTTATTTAAGCTTACTCAGTAAACGTATATCTCTGCCCCTTGTCACAAGCTCTGTGTGTCCCTGAGCAAAATGCCACACATACAGAGTATAAAACAAACCCTTAGAAAGAGGAAAAAGAAACAATGAAATTACTTTCTTAATGTAATTATATTTATTAAGTGGTCTGGAAAGATGTCATGTTTGACCTTTTTTATTTTATTTTTTATCTTAAGTGCTGGTCATATCAGATTTATGCAAAGCTTGTTCAACATTAATGCCTCCAGCCTTCAAAAGGTGCAACTGCTGTTTCACCAATTTTTACTTTTAGCTTAATGTTATTATTTTTTTCTATTCTATTTTTGTTAAAGTATTTTCTTGCCCCATTGATGTCCCTCAGACACTAAGAAGTCAAAGCTGAGGTGTTCCAAGCTCCTATGCATGCTACTGCGTGCTGCTCTAGAAGAAGCTAGGACCGCTAGCGTACCGCTCCTACAAGCCTGCAACAATACTAGCCTCAAGTGCACAAATAGTCGTGTGCAAGGAGGTTTTGTGTGTGTGTGTGTGTGTGCGTGTGTGCGTGTGCGTGTGTGCGTGTGCGTGTGCGTGTGCATGTTTGCGGTCATTGTTGGCATTCCCCTTTGAAAGTTCCATTCATTCAGACGCACTAGCTTGTACGATGAGCTTGCACAGATTTAAAGATGTCACTTCTTCACACCTAGCGGGGCTAATGGGCATAATGTTCCTGAATATGCTTGAGTTCCCCTTTCGTGGGTCTCGTTCTCCAATACTAAGCACAACCACGACGCAACTTCCTGAAAGATCATCACCAAGCCTCCTTGGTCTGTTTTGTGTAACTATACGGACGAGTGTAGAGATATGATTAATTATGTGAACATGTAAGGCAGTTTTTTTTTTTTATTATGGTGAGACTGCAGGGGTGTATGATCAGTAGCTGTGGTTTCGTGTTTAGTGTAAATTGTGTAATATCTCTGCTGGGACCCCCTACCCTTTACACCTCTCTTTCTCTATTAATCAGCTCACAGTTCCTCACAGGAACTTTTTAATGGGCATTTTATTGAACATTTCGATTGTAAGGGTTGGTCAGGCCACACGTGAGGTTTTTTTTTTTTTTTTCCTGTTATCCTGCAGATCTAAATATTGCATCTGTCTGTCTGCCCTTTCCCCTTAATATTGAACCTTATAAAATGCATTTCACTAGCCTTGTCTACTGTAAGTAGTCTGAAATTGACTAGACATGGTTTTGTCTCCTCACTGATTCAGAATTTTTGTGTACATATGTAAATTCCAACTCGTTTTGTCGTATGCAGACTGTTTGGGGTCTTAGTGTTCTGCACAAAAAAACTGCATTTTTTTTGTTTGTTAAATGTATTTATCGGTTACAGCTTTTTATACTTTGTGTTTTCTTATCTTTTCTTCTTTTTCTGTACTAATGTAGATTTTGTCACATTGATTTGATATTGTCAACATATCTCCTCTGCTTCTCAAAGCTTACCAAAGCCAGTGTGTGTTGTTGAAACATGTTAGATTGAATAGTCCTCTTTGAACTGCTTGGTATTTGCTTTCTCTCATGCAAAGTCTGTGGTGTGGTGATAGAGACTGCACTGGATGCAGTTTTATCCAAACCTTTGAAACAGGGGATATGGGGACATTTCTGAAGAGAGATGGAGAGAACTAGGCTATGAAGTGTATGCTATAAACAAACCAAAATATTCAAATGCTGAGGTTGGGCATATTGTGCTGTTGACCCTGTGAATTCATCTGAGCTGAACTAAGGAAATCCTCCTGTAATCAGTCCCTGGCAGGTTGCTTACTGCAGACTACTCATCATTGACCTTCCATAGCTACTAGCAAGATCTGTTGATTTCACTCTGTTATTGTTTTTGTTTCTTGCTTGTTATCTGTGCTCAGCAGAAAAAGTCAAGCGAGGGTGTTTCGTTTTGTACTTTCTTTCATTCCATCTGAAGTTCCATCACCTGAGGTTCCATCAGAGTGTTAACTGCATCTGGAGAGCAGATCTGACTCTGGGCCTGATTTGGCCCTGGTTTGACTCTGATCTGGCGCTGTCCTGCCGAGTCTGCTGCTCTCTGGTGCCTGAGTGTGCTGTATGGTGTTTATGGTATTGATGTTGATCTGTATGGTATGACTAGTGTGTTTGTGACTGTATGGTGAGTCCTGTCATGTCAAGTCCTGATGTGTCAATCATAGCCGGAGCCAAAGATGACTGTTGACGCTTTAGTGCTCTCTGAATGTATTCCTCATGGGCTGTGTAAAGTAATAAAGAACACCTTTTATGAATTACCTTCTCAGTGAGTCTTTTTTTCCCTACATTTGTGTTTCTAAATATGAACCCATTGCAGCACAATAGTCTATTACTGAAGCAAGTGACCCTCAGATATTTTCATTTGTTTATTCTAATTAGGGAATCCATTAAGCAGTCCTTTATTAAGTGTGACATATGCAGTGTGAGCACATAACTGCTGTAAAATGCCCAGTGTAGTGGATAAATCCTGCCCTTGTGTGGTAATGCTTCTAAAATAGTGGAGCTCAATCTAAATGACTGTGTCCAAGGGCAGCCCCACAGTCAAACTATCACAGGCTGTTCCAGCAGGCATTCTGACCACTGTTGGCACTGTTGATTGCATTAGGGAATTAGGCCATACTTCAGTTCTGTGATGTGAAGCACAAGGTTATCAATAATAAACTGCAAGCATGCATGCATGCACATTTTTAGTGCTTTTCAAGTATGCATAACATGTCAGTCGTAACATGGTATCCAATCCCAGTTTAGACAATTTAGGACTATTGCAACATTTTACACTCAATCATTTACCGGGTTTAAGTCAGTGAGGCCTCAGGGCTTAGGCCAGGTAAGGGGACAGAGAGCTTGTCCTGATGTTAACCATCAACACCACTACTGAAGTCAAGAAGTCATTCTAATGTCACCCACCGATGGAGAGATCTCATCTCAGCACTCCTGCAGTAATTCTAACAAACATGTCTTGTATAGTCCTATAGACTGATTGTTAGAGAAACTGTATTGTAGCATGATTGTATCTCTAAGACAACATGAAGTTATGTTATACTTTAATGGCTGGCCTAAGCCTGGCTAGACTGTTCTATGCAATGCGCACTGGTGTTTGCATAAAGCCTATGTGGTAGTTGGCTATATAGACACTGAGGATTGTGACAAAACATGCAGCCAAAATAGAATTATATTAACCACACTCCAAATCCTAAATTATTCAGATAATTACATAATAATCTGGAGGGGAAACGTTATAGGCATTTGGACAGAAGGCAAACTGACGCCTAAGGGATGAGTTTTTGTAACCCTTCACTTTGACATTGCATAACCTGCCAGAGCCTCTGTCATCCACTTGGTCACTACTCCCTCTAGTGGTTGAACATTGCATTTGCTGGTGTGATTTGTTTATTAAAACTCTCCCAAAAACTATAGGACACAACATTTGTATACATTTGTATCAAGTCCTGTATACACAAATTGTGCCCGAGGTCATCCTCAGAAGGTAGAAAAAAACACAGAAGCGTGCAGCCATGTGAGAATTTTATTTTGAGGGGTAAATACTGTTTTAACCCAATAAAGTGGGGTGTGAGAGTGTGATGCGAGATTGTGTGTGTATTTGAACAGTTTGAACACATTACTCATGTAGCTGGGTGCATAATCCCAAATAGCTTGATGCCTTTCAAAAAAGAAATGCACGTTTCTTTTTGTGAATGCGTGTGTGTTTGTGTTTATGAGATTCTGAAGGAGGTGCTAAATCTTGTGTTGAAATGTGCTGAAAGTAGTCTTGGTTCATAGCTGGGGAACCTGTAACTTCTCAGTTTCGTCAGGATGGTGTTCTTTGCCTTCATTGTTTGCCAGAAATCCACTGTTGGTGGCCAATTGCATGAGAGCAAAATGAAATGCAATGATCATAAACACACGTGCTGCTGACAACACACATAACATAATATTCATATGAACACAACAAATCAGTGCAAACTTCAGAGAAGTTTGTTAATAAAGTGAACCTGTGCAACACTCATTCATTCATTTCCTCACTCATTTAGTCAGTAGTACCTGCAAATAGGCCCAGGACAAGGGGAATTCAAAGACTAGGGACCAAAGTCGGTACACAGTTAACCCCGTTTAATTATTGATTAATTCATTTTCTTAATTGACGTTCATATGTTGCAACCTTCTCAGGTGTTTAAATGTACCCTGCCACAAAAAAACGTTTTTACCTGTTGTTTTTGAAATATGACAGGTCTATAAGAGTTTGAGTTCTATTGTGCATGTGAAAATCTAATGAAATCTCTGCTGTCTGCAATAGCCAATGGAAAGAATTAAACGGAGAAATCAGGCCAATCTGAAAAGTTGATCAAGTTTACGCAAGATAGACCAAACACAACAAGAGAGGGGAAAACTGTGTGTGGACTTAAGAAAGTACTTATTGAAATGACCCTTGCCCTGTTCCAGCTTAGTCCGGCTCTACACAAAGCTGCTATTTGGGACTGAAGAAAAACAAACAAACAAAAAAAAACACCAATGTTACAAATATACAAACCCAGTGTTTTAAATTTCCATCTTCACAACTTTCAGTGCCTCATTTCTTGGATTATATTTCTGGGTGGCCTGAACTGGGTTTGTGTTTGTACATTTTGTGTGTCTTCCTAGTAGAGTGCGATGGAACCCAGCTTTGTCTAAATGAGCACATGGCAGTCCAAAACAGAAAGGATTTGAAAGTATCTGAGCCATCAACCACATCTAAATTACAGTCAACTCTCACCCATTCTCCTTCCCTGTTCCTCTGCAGTTTCAGTCGCGTTTTGACTGGATTCCAACAGACTAAACCAATTCAGTCCTACCAAAGCATTTTATGCGTCTTTTTTATTTATGGCGTCTTAAAATCACTCACAATAATATAATGTCTGACAACTATTGTATGACACAGCACCTTGATCTGACCTTGTGCAGCAAAGCACCTTTATAGCTTTAGACATCTTTTAGCACACGCACACACACACACACACACACACACACACACACACACACACACAGACTATGTACTCACACACAGACACACACAGAAGCTTTAAACCATGTGAGCCACCTCACAATCCAAACCAAACCCCAAATAACCTCAATCTTTAGTCTCCAGTTTGCAAGATTTTGCAAGTTCTGTGACCAAACAGAATATCCTCTAAATTCTCATTGTTTCCATTCAAATGATTGCTGAGGCTGGAATCGGTCAGCTGGTTTTGCACAGTGTACCGTAAGGCTGGGATTCTACTGGCCAACTTCAGCAAAGTCAGTCAGCAAAGTTCTGTCTCATCATTAAAGTACGCAAATCTTGACTGACATTAATAAGCTTAGTGTTATGTTCTAAAAATTCAACCAAGTTTAGTATTCAACGATTCAACGACTGCTTTCCATAAATGTAACACTAATGTGACCAACCATTCTGCTCCTGAACAGTAACAACCAACAGAAATCTGCTGCTTGCCACTGGCCAGAGCCCTGATAGTCCTTTTGTCCCACACCTTTGCCCCCACGCCATTCATCTCAGAGACGGCTGCGGTCCAGTCTCTTGCGGGCAGGGTTGGGATACTGTGGGTTCTCGATGACACCCTGTCCGAACTTGAGCTCGAGGAAGGCTCGGTGGTTGTTGGGCCCGTAAGCGGTGATGCCGGCAAAGGGCATGGGCACAAGCGGCTGCAGGAAGTGCTCGGGGAACTCCACGTCCTGCTTGTGCTCTGTCCACGTATCCTTAGTCATGACGCCGTTGCGTGCGTAGAAAGGCCACAGGTCCACGTGCAGGTGGTTGAGCTCGCTGTACTGCACACGGTAGAAGTCTCCCTCCACTGCCCGCTCCCACACGTAGCCGTGCGCGTCCACCAGCGAGCCCGAGTCCAGCCCGCGGAGCTGCTCGCAGTTGGGCACGTCCTCCAGGTAGATGCCCAGGTCCACGTCGTAGTCCCAGGGGATGATGTCCTGATGGCGAGCTGCCCCGAGCAGGCTGCCCCCCTCCAACCAGTAGCGTACGCCGGCGGCTTCCAGGACACCAATCACGTACTTAGTGGTCTCTCGGAGCGCGCGCAGACAGCACGGCGGCGTCCAGCGTTCCAGGTACAGGTAGTCGGGCGTGTCGTCGCGCACCGTCCCAAAGCAACGCGGAGTCTCCTTGCTGCAGCCGAACCACTGTTCGCGTCCATCACCGTGCAGCAGGCGTTTGATTCCGAAGCCGCGCATAAGCGCCGCCGTGGCCTCTTTCTGCCGCGTCTCGGCCTTCCACTGGTTGTGCGCTGAGCTGAACAGCGGACGTCGGCCGGCGGCGAAGCAGGGAGCCTCAAGGAGCTTGACGCGCCAACCGCGCAACGCCGTCTGGACGAACAATGAGGTCAGCAGCGGTCGCCCGAGCGCCGTCGACAGATTGAACAGGTCCTCGGTGCGGAGCAGGACCACGGCGTCTCCAGACAGGGCCGTGCACACGCTGCCGCTGCTGCCGGAGGCTGCGGGGGAGTACGTGGCCGTCCACTCGCGGAGGCTCACGCGCAGGTGCAGACACTGCACAGACGAGCGCGTCAGCACAGGGGCCGCAACCAGACGCACCGTGCCTCCGCCCTCGCCCTCCAGCTCACGGATCAAGTGCTCCACCTGAGAGAAAGAGGAGGAAAGGAAAGAAGAGGATGGAGAGAAATGAAATGAGAGGAGAGGACAAGATTAGGGGAGAGAGAGGGAAGATTAGAGGAGAGAAAGAAGGGAGGAGAGGAGAGAGAGAGGGAGGGGGGGAGATCAGAAGAGATGAATGGAAGAGCATTGATAAAGGGGAGAGAAAAGGAGATAAACAACAGGAGAAGGACAGGAAAGCAGAAAGGAGAAGAGAAGAAAAGGAACATGATGTGCAGAGAGGAGAAATGACAAGGATAGGATTGCCTGATCAGCAATACTAAGCACAAGTCATTAATTGTATGCAGTAATAGCCGATACAATTTCTCTCTAATGGAGCTGTGATCCCATTGATCTTCACAGCATAAGTCCAGAGGTGGTGTGTGTGTGTCTCACCTGTCGCCCATGCTCCAGCTCTACCCCATCTGGCACAAGGAGAACAAACTCTGTCAGCACATGGTACTCGGGCCGGTTGGCCTGCGGGGGGAGCTCGGGGCTGGGGGCCAGCACTAGTAACCTGGCACCCCCTCCGTCAGGCAGCACAAGGGGTGGGTAAGGTGGCGTGTCGGCTACCGCCAGGAAGGGCAGGTCGGGTCGCTGGCGCAGGAACGAACGCGCCACTTCTCCCACGTAGTTCTCAAAGTCCTCGAACTCCCGCACCACCACTGTCACACGAGGACTGCTACTGCTTCCACCTCCACCACTGCGTCCACTTATGTCCGCCTTCATCCCTGCTAGATTCCCACCAGCCCCTGCACCTCCACCACCACCTCCCAGCCCCATCGCTGCCAGGCCCACCCCAGCGCCGAGACCTATGGCCCCAGACAGACCTGCCTTCTTAGAGCCCTTGCCCTGCTCCCGCCGCCGATCCATCATCTGCTGCTGGGCGCGGGACACATAGTAGAGGATGAGCAGGTTGATCACGATAGCGCCCGCTAGCAGGGCCTGGCAGAAGCTCACCCGCATGGTGGCACCACAAAGCGGGGGCTACGTTAGGCTAGGCCTGGAAGCTCAGATTACAGAACCAAAGAGTACTAATGATATTCTATGGATCAGAGTGTATCCAACTCCAGTTCCAAACCCATCACTGGTCTTCATTTTCCAGGCTATCTTCTATGGTGGAAGACTTGGGAGGAGCGGTCAGATCAAAGTCTCTCATACTTTTGTAACCTAGTCCATGATGGCTTCCTGTCTGGTTGTACGTTACAGGAACAGCTGTAACAGTATCCTGTACCTTTCATGGAGACCTTCCTTCACCTGTTTAAAATGGCTACCGTCTCAAGCATTATCTGTGATGGGCAACTTTCATAAGAACAGACAAATATGGGGCAGCCTGCATCCTGACAGCATCCCTGGTTCTAGATCAGCTTCTCTCAAGTGGAAAGTTCATGAGCAAACAGATGGTATTTGTTTGACTCAGAATCTCATCACTGAGTGCGACATCTGTTTAGTAACATGGTAGCACACCTGGAACACACACATACACACTACTTATTGAGACAGTCTTGCTACTGTGCAAAGTTTAATTTGAACATTATTCAAACATCAGATGCAGAAGAGCACGACTAAAACTCTTTCAGTACATTTTTAGTGTTGACATTCTTCAAAAGTTGGAGGCCAAGCTGATTTAAGTGCATAATAATCATAAAAAGTTATTTGTTCATTTCTCCTACAGTGTCTGCGACCGAAGTTTATTTTAATAAGATGACCCAGAAAACACAGAACTAAGGAGAAAACTTTCCGACTGAATCAAGGAGTCAATTAGTCCAGGCAGAACGCTCCACTTCAAGCACAACTCTGCCATTCTGGTTAAAGTGGGCCAACCCTTGCTCAGCAGTTAACTCTGGCTTTGCCCCAGGTATGGCTTTTTAAAGCCTTAGAGAGACCTCTATTGCACTTTACTCATGTATGGGTAATGCCATGCATCTTATTTTAGCGGTCATGCGCCCGGTCGTAAATTTATTTTGGTTTCATTCCTCCTCATGCCATACAAACATATGTTGATAAACGAAGGAGTAACGTTAGTCATTGCGACCTGTTAGAACATTTGAATGACGGCTAATATTACTGTCAGTGCCTACCTGCTATTCCTTTTGATAAGTCGTGGTCTATACGCAGTGGACATATGTAGCTAGGCTTGGCTTTATAAAGCATTAGCAGACGTACAGATCAATACAACGATCGCACGTTGCATTGTTCATGGGATTTTAGGGCAGCCTGGCTAGTTGCGATAGGCTTCTAGTGCATGCACAGATTAAGATTTTTGGCCCACGTCTCATATAATCCATTTGTTTTCTGAAAGATGTTATTCAAATAAAACACGAATTAAAGGAAGGACAGACGCCGGCTTCTGTTCTCCTTCGCTTTCTTCTCTATTCAAGCAGGCATCAGCATACGGTATCCTTGTTTGCTTCAATGACACACAGGAAGCAGGAGTGAGATCACTATGTGGCAGGAAGCTTCCACAGCCACTGAGCTAGGGCAGAGATTAGCTACCGCAGAACGTAAAGGACTGGAAGCGCTCACTTTTTGGCACCGTTTCTTCTGTTAGCGCTCTAGCGCTGGTGTATCTCTGGGTTAGTGAGAAAGTAGGAGAGCGAGCGAGCGAGCAAGGAAGCAGTTTGTGTGTGAGTGGAAAGGGACAGGGTAACCTATTATTATCATTCTCGCTGCGTTTTTCCACCTCCCGTGCTGGCGGCGACTCGAACGCTAAAATGGAGGCGGAAAGATCCGGCGGAGTAGCGGGTGGAACGAACCAGAACTCCGCGGGCAGCGGCGTGGGGCGAAATCCGAACGGGCCAAAAGCAGTACTCGGACCAGCAGCAACAACAGCAGCAGCCGCCGGGGCGATGGCAGGAGCCTTACCGTCTCGGGAAGCGCAAGAGGGAGAAGCAGGCCTATCACTTCCTGGGATCTTGCATTTCATTCAGTACGAATGGGGACGTTTCCAGGCCGAAAAATGTCGCTGGGAAGCTGAGAGGGACGAACTCCGGGTAAGATCTTGCAATTCCTGTGGTCTGCCTCGTCGCTATTTAAGAAGAAATAACGCTAACCGAGCCCGTCAAAGAAATATAATGACGTTGGCGTGGAGATTCAGGTCGAATAGTCATGGATACTGCGATGCTTTTAGGAGCATCCGTTTCGTGGTTTGGGGAATTAAGTTAAAGCAAGTGTTTTGATTATGTAGCATGTCTTTTGTTACAAGTTGGCCCTCATCAAACATTTGGAAGGGTTAGGACACGAGTAGTCTCTCGCTGTAATCACTCAGCAGTAGCCGTGTAGCAATCACAGATTAGGAAGATATAGTAGTACTTTTTATTCTTAATCCGACAAATCCCATGTTTTGTCAGCCATTGCATTCAGCGCATCCATTGAAACTTATCAGTCTGCGTCGGTTTTTAAGCAATCTATTGTAATTCAATTCCAATATAGGCTACTCTGAAAGTGACTGTTCTGGTCCCTTTTGTTGGTTATCGATTGTCCAAAATAGAGCAGCATCCGATTTTTTGTGTGTGTTCTCGTGAACCTGCGCCCTTGCAATGTTTTCCGTCCGTCTGGCGTGAGGTTTTTGATGGTCGGGCACAATGCATTGTCAAGAAGCCTTCTGTATGTAAACATACATAAAATGGGTGTAGCAGTGAATCTGTGGGCGCACACAAAGCCACGTAAGTTGGCGTAACGTTACATATTTGATAAGCAGGCTACAGAGCTGTAGATGGGACGCTGCTATAAATATCGATATATATATTTTTCATTTCTCTGCTGTTGGTGAGAGATTACTGTACACCACGTGACCACAACCACCACTACTACAAGGATACGGCAAGATGTGTCCTCAAGTCCTCAAGGCTCACGAACGAAAAAGAGCAGTGACGTAATGCAGTCTCTTAAGGTTTATAAGCACGATTTTTTTCCTCCTGTTTCTCTGGGGAACACACACACACATATACACACACCCACACACACACACTCCCATGCGCTCACACACATTTCCCAAGAGCCAGAAAATTGTCCCTTGTAAAACATGTCCCATTTTATATATAGTCCTGTAAAAAATAGGTGCCCCAGTAGCCACCATGTGACATTTACTTTTCCTCTACCCTGAATATAGGCTATCATTCGTCTGGTCCCAGTGTGTTGTCTTTTCTGTATTTGTACTGTATAATTATAATTATAAAAATAATAAAAAATAGTAATTTCATAGCGGAGATGGAGTAGTCATGTGTGGTAGGATATCAGAAATATACCCCACAGCATTTTTTAGGAAATGGAAAGGCAAGTCCATTTTGGCCTCAGATCTGAGACCCATTTCTCTCCTTGAAGTTCCATGTTCTGCTGGCCCAGTTAGCCATATTGGCCCATCTCTGGAGCAGAGAGGGGTGGTGTCTGTGAGAGAGAAATGGAACAGTCAGGGTGGCCTGGTGGAGGTGGCAGTAGTCAGGGGGTTACGTAAGAGGAGATGCCAGTGAGCTCCACCGTGTCCAGACCCTCCACCCCCCACCTCACCACCCCCACTGCCCACTGTCCACAGAGCAGAAGGAGGAGGAGAAGGATGGCCGCGTTGGCATCCTGGGCCTCAGTGCCAGGCTCTGGGTGCCAGCGGGAAAGTGTGCAAAGAGGCCTCTGGGGCTGGACTGGTTTGCTCTGCATTCATTTGTTTCATTTGTTTGTTCGTTCCCTGGCTCACTCGTTGAGTGTGCTGACTGTATGTGTGTGTGTGTGTGTGTGTGTGTGTGTGTGTGTGTGGCATGGTTGAGGAGGAGTTATATGTGTGCGCGCACACGTGCAGTCTCTTGCTCCCTCGCTTGCTCTAACACATGCACATGTGCTCTGCCATTTACACGCATACACACACACACACACACTTGTGTTTGGAGCAGTACGGAAAGGCTAATAATAGAATGTTGAGAGATGAGTGCCATCCTGAAGTGGTTGTATTGTGTGTGTGTGTGTGTGTGTGTGTGTGTGTGTGTGTGTGTGTGTGTGTGTGTGTGTGTGTGTGTGTGTTCTGGAGGGACACCTGTCCTTTCAGGCCCCTTGGTGGTCACCAGCTGAAGCAGGGAACGCAAGTGCTGTTTATTAGATCCTCTTCATCACCCTCTTCCTCTGCCTCCTCATTTACTCCTGACGTTTTCTCTTCTCTTCTTCCATGTGTTCATTCTGCCTCCATCTGATCCATGTCTTCTCGTCCATGATGTTATTTTCCTCCTCTCCGATTTTCACTGTCATCCCGTTTCTCTCTCATCTTCTCCTCTCTGTTTCTCTCTCTATTCTCACGCGAGCACTTGTCTTCTGTATCCCTCCTGTTCTTCTCCTCCATTGCCTTGCTGCTTGTCAGTTCTTCTCTTTCTCTCTTTTTTTCTCCTTTCCTCTCCCCCTCTCTTGTCTCCTTTCATCTGTGTGTTAGAGCCTCGCTTTGTCCTCCCTTCTCTCTTCTGTCTCTCTCTCATCTATCTCTTGCTCACATCACCTGCATGGTGTGTGTGTGGGGGTGGGGGGTTGGTAGGAAAGGAAATCACGACTCAGCCCTTTTTCTCCCTCTTCCTTTGCATGGAAGATTGAAGAGTCTGCTCTTTTTTTCTCTCTCCTGAAAATAGCTCTTCATTTTGAGTTCACCTCTGTTTCCCCTCACAGCAGACAGACAGTGCCACGGCAGACAAGGTGAACTATTCTCATTAAGGTCGCACTTAAAAATCCCCTTACCCTAATTATGGCTAATGGAACAGGTGGGATGACTGTTGCTGCTGCAGTGAAGGAATGGGAGGGTAGACTACATTTCCCATGAGGCTATTTTGCTGGCCCTTTGTGACTAGGCTATAGCTTAAAGCTAATTGGGACCAGCAGCCATTGAAGAATGTGCCATTTAATTTGCTATATAGGCCACACATGGAAACGCATGTGCTTAAATGAGCATTTTCATTTCCTGTTGCCGTTCTTACAATTGTGGAAGTGTATAGCATATGTACAGTGGAAGCATATCTCTCTCACACACACACACACAGATAATAGCTATAAACAAACACACTTTGGCCTTTGTAGACCAAAGGGGTTGTCAGAAGGAGGTGGTTAAGCAGTAAACCTAGGTAAATTAAGATGGAGGTAGAGGTAAAATAAGAGTACCTGGATTTCTAACTCTTGTCAGGAATGAAATCGTGCAACACACACACACACACACACACACACACAGTCATATAGTTATATAGTTATATAGCCTAGGCACACACTCACATGCATGATGGTACAACTAGAATGTCCACACACCTAACTTCCTCATTCAGTAGAGGAGTTTGTTCTCCACTCATCTTCTCAGGGTCAACTCCAGCAGCATTTTTTCACCGCTGATGCAGGCTTATGGGCTTCAGCATACTTCTTTGAGTGAGGACAAACGGACAATAGAGTGTGTTGTTTAACACAGCATGCTGTGCATCGAACAAGTTGATCCATTTCAGCCTCGGCCCTTTTCAAGCAGTGTGTTAAAGCACTGTGTGCAGTTGGAGGGAGTCTGACAAGAAAAGCTACTTTTTCCTCATTCTTCTATGCACAGCACTGTTCCTCACACCAGTGCATTTAATCTTTTGTTACTTGCGGCAGGTTAGTGCCTGTTTGTTTCTCTTCCTCTGTGCACTTGCTATCACGCTCTGTGCGTGCGTGTGTGTGCATGCGCGTGTGTGTGTGTGTGTGCGTGCGTGTGTTTGTCACCTACACCTCTCTGTCCGTGTCTGGTTGCCTTCTATACATTCACCTTCCTCCACACGCCACGAGCCGCTGCACAGTGTCTTCACCCGCCCCCGTCTCTACCCCATGCCCACTGGGCCACCACCCACCAGTGCCCACTGCCCACCGGGGCCCACTGCCCACCACCCACCAGTGTGCTGCTACTGACCCCGTAGGATGAGTCTGTGTAGGCAGCAGCCGGGTGGAGACACACACAGGAGAATAAAGAAAACATACAGAAGCTGAAACAGAAGCACAAACAGTTACATGGATGGGTGGCAAGATCCTGGTTTAAAAGCATGTGAATGTGAAATGTGAAAAGAGAGAGAGAAAGAGAGAGGGGGGGGCAGCGTTAGGGGGAGAGATGGAGAGAGAGAGAGAGACTAGAAATGGTAGTCTATGATATGGAGCAGGGCTGTAGTCTACGAGATGAGCAGATATATGCCATATAACCACCTATATACGTATATCCAGTAAAACATAGGCTGCAATACTGACAACACTGTAATTGTACAAGACAGTGTGTCCACTAGTCACAGACAGTATGCCCACTACAGTCGCAGACAGTATGCCCACCATAGAAAACCAGACTACAGCGCTGATGAGCAGAGATACAGCGTCAAAGAAAGAGAACATGTAGGGGGAAAGATGTAGAGGGAGATGGAGGGCAAAGCCTGACAGGAACAGTTGGGAGAGAAAGATTGGGAAGAGACAGAGAGCGAGAGATGGGAGAGAGGACTGTATGGAGAGATACTTTGGATAGGAAAGAGAGGAGGAGAAGTGAAGAGCGTAAGAGTGAAAAAGTGAGATGGGTGAAAGACAGAATGAACAAAGGAAGATAGCTGGGAATGGAGAGGCAGAGGGAGCTGAGGAGAGGAAAAAGAGGAAGAGATTCAGAGAGAGCAGGACAGTGTATGCTATCTGCCCCAGAAATGCCTGCTCTACTTGTTGATGTGTGTGTGTGTGTGTGTGTGTGTGTGTGTGTGTGTGTAGAAAGGCAACGGGGGAGGGGGGGGGGGGCAAGCACTGGGGAAGACAGGCCAGCTGCCCTTGACCCTGTTCTCAAACGCAGGAAGGCCAGGAAAGGAGGGGCTTATGGGTAAGAGGAGCATGTCCGCTTGCTCCCAGTGACCCACTGACGGTGGCCTCTCAGCCAAGCCCACTTCACCATTAACCAATGAGAGCGCAGGGCTCGGGGCTTTCCAGAACCGCATCAGTCTATGTTGTGTTTGCATGCAGAGACTTTTGTTTGGCTCCTAACAAGCCTGTTAATGCCGTTTCATCACACTATGTAAAACATGCCTAAATATCCAGGACCATTCCATGCAAAGACTTTTTCATTTCTACAATACCAATACTACACTACATAAAAATACACATATTTTTATAACACAGACCTAAATGAAGGGTGATTTGAGAATTTGCTCTTAAGCTCTGTTGAGCTTACATGAATGGACAAATGTATAAAATATTCAGCCTACATAACGCCATGCTTACTCATATTTCATTGCATCCATCACGCTAGGATTGTCCGTGAACTGTATGCACACAAAGCCGTTATCTCCACACATCATATTGGCTACGCTGGGAAGGCTTAACCACTGGGATTAGTCTCCTTGTTGTGCGTAAAGTTCACTGGCCATCAGGAAGTGGCCTTTTGTGTTCAGATCAGTAGGATGATGTCAGACTTGGTGCTGGAGCCCCAGTAGTTCAGTCATGGTTAGCTGGGTGTTGATAGTTTTGTCTGTGAGACAGTGGGAGGAGATGAATGTAGGAAACTGTGTTTGTGTGTCTGGCCTAAAAGGACCAACTTGTCGCCGTGTGTGTGTGTTTGTGGGGGGGTTATCTTCAGCTTGTTTTTTCCCCGTCTTTCTCTCTCTCCCTCCCTCTCATATGACTGCAATCAGGGCAGAGATCCAGTGGAAGGCCAGTGCAAACTTGTCACGCACACACACACACACACACACACACACAGGCCAGGGGCGGACCAAGCAAGGGATAAGAGAGAGTGGGTGTTTGATTGATTGGACATTTAAACAATGTACCTGTTTAACATGGTGATGCAACAAATAAATCCATGTAGACAATCTGAGACTTATTACCATGGTTGTCTCTGGTATGTGTGTGTGTGTGTGTGTGTGTGTGTGCATGTGTGCGCCTGTTCTCACCTCCTCCAGAAATTGTGAGGTGAAGAGAAGAACAGAACGAGGAGAGGGGAGGAAACAACTGATGAAGGGAGAAGAGAAGTAGAAACAGAATGGTGTATGGAAGTGGTGTGTGGAAGGACAGGAGAGTGAAGAGGATGGAGGAAGATCCTCATATCCTTACCTACTGCACAGGAATAGAGGAGGAGAACGACCTCCTGCTGGATTGGTGTAGAAACCAGAGGGGAACACATCCTCTATTAGCAGTCAAAAAGAGAGGTAGCCCTAAGTGAAACTAATGATATACTTAAAGACAAGCAGCGATGCTAAATGTCAGTCAAATGTGCAACAGGCCCTGTTTTATTATTCGTGGAACTAATTTGAAACTGATCAGATCAGGTGCAGATTTGGCCCTGATCTGGCTCTGATCTGGTCCTGATATGCATGAGTGGAACTACTCTGGCGTGGGCTGTGTTCTGAGAGGTATGCAGAAGTGCTGGTGTGCACAGGCATGATGCGTCCAGACCTGCCCTTTTGCCAGTGTCTGGCTCTGACCTGGCCAAGATATGGCCCAGGTGAGGCATGCATACAGCTGGGGAAAGGAAAGGAAAGAAGCTAGTCTGGACATGTCCAGTGTTCCGTTAGACATTCTCAGCTTGCCACACCTCTTACACACGCGCACACACACACACACACGTTGTACACCCATCTGTACAGCCAGACTTCCACTGTTATTTGTCAGCCATATGATGTTGCTTCAGATTCAGACAGGAAAAGCCAGAGGCCTTGTCTTCCCTAGGCTTGTTTGAGAGTACGGCTGAGCTAGTGTTTCTCAGTGCTAAAGGAGAGCAGTAGCTCACTGTCTGAGGAGTGTGTCTGTGTGTGTGTGTGTGTTCGTTGTCCAGCCTGACCAGAGCTGAAAATAAGATTTGGAAAAGAGACCCATTCGTGGTTTCATCTGTGCTACTCCTTCCTCTCATTTCTCCCATTCTTCTTCTCTCTTTTCTGTTCTCTGATGTTTATTTCTTTCTCAAACACACAAACATTCACACTTTTCCGTTTCACTGTGTAGGCTGTGTTTGATGTTAGGCTTGGCCTGCCTTTTGGCATTGTTAGTTCTTTTTGTTGTTGGTGCATTTTAGAATAAAAAGGAACGCAATTCTGTTGAACATACACATCACACACACACACACACACACACACACACACACACACACAAACCTGAGGGAAAACCTAACTGTGACAAAACAAGCTCTACTTGGAGTCACTAAACTAGGAATGTAAAGAGAAAGTGTAGATTGTAGAGAGGGAAGGATAGAGAGATGGAGAGAGTGAAAGATGAAAGGATGCGTTCCAAACAACCACTGTCATTTAGCATGCCAACAAAATTTGTTTTGAAGTTTTCCATGCCAAAACTGGCTTCATGTGATTTGAGGCTTTGTTTTTTTTTGTTTTTTTTGTTTTAAACCAGTTATCCACTTGGGGGCGTCATAGTTCCCTTTGGGTGTTTTTCTTGCTGGTGGTGAAATAACTTTGTGGTCTCTCTCTCTCTCCCTCCCTCCTTCCCTTCTTCCCTTCCCTGAGGGTTCTCAGGCTACACTGTGCTGTGCTGTGGTGAGGTCCTGTCGTGTTTTGGCCTGGAGGGACTTTAAATACCTCTCCCACTCAGTGTGTTTGTGTGCCCTTTACTTAAACTTACTTTGCTCTCCGCTGCTCCGCTTTTCTCTTCTCTTCTTATTTTGGTCCTCACAGCAAACATTGCGGTGGGTGGGATCAGAAAGGCCTTTCAATGTCCCCGAGTCAACAGGGCTAACAATGCAACGGCATTCGCTTTTGCGCTGTACAGCTGACTGAGTCTCTGGGACATTTACACCAGTGGTGCTCAAACTGGGGTCCAAGGACTGACAGGGGTCTGCAGCGCATGAACAACTTGTGAAAAACTTTTCGACAAAGTAGCATCTAGCATTTAACTGAACTAATGGATATTAGCCTGTATGGTCAAACTTGTGTTGCGATTATGAGGGGTCCTTGGAAAAAAGTTTCTGCTCTGTGAGGGGTCCCAGGTCCAATCAAGTTTGAGAAACACTGATTTACACAACACACACACACACAAAGAGAGAGAGAGTAGAAGATATCTGCTCTGTTGTAGCTTGCCCCACTGATCCAGCAAGCATTAGCGTCCATTGAATTCATTTTGATTTTTAGGCTACATCAGTAGAACAGAAGACCAAGTCAGACGCCGGTTGGAAACAGGAACAGAGATTTATTTACAATGATGTGCATCAAGGAAGAGACAACATGCTTTACGTAAAGATCCAGCAGTCGCTCTAACTAGACAAGGAAGTAGCCTGACTTTAAGTAACAGTTTCAGGTTGTTGGTCATCCCAGTTGACGTGGACTGCACTGGATCAGACCGTGATTAGTGTCAGCGTGGTACGCTAAAGCAGGGGACAGTCGCAGACAGTGCAAGAACCAAAACATGTCATTTCATATGTGGAAAGACAGTTGTGTGTGTCAGGCCTAGCTCATACATAACGACTGCATATGACTGATAATAATAAACATACACTCTGATTCCAATATTCTCACAGTGAAAACTATTTCTCTGGTAGATTGGAGCAAAATAAGTACCCTATGAACATAATGATTAATCAAATATTTTTGTTCTTTTTGTGTGTGTGTGTGTGTGTGTGTGTGTGTGTGTGTGTGTGTAGGCACAAGTGGCCTTCCTGCAGGGTGAGAGGAAAGGTCAAGAGAACATGAAGCAGGATCTGGTGAGGCGGATCAAGATGCTGGAGTACGCCCTTAAACAGGAGAGGTGAGACATGCACATGCATACACACACACACACACACACACACACACAGAGATCAAGATTTTAGAGCCCCCCCACCCTCTTCTTTGAGCTCTCCTTACCAGCGTTACTAAACAGGAGAGATGCACACACATGCACGCACGCACAATCGTACACACACACACACACACATACACACATCCATTCCCTGTTTGTGTAATAGGAATGGATTGAAATGGCACTAAGAGAGATGGTTATAATTTACTAAATAATACTTTAGTGTGAGGTGAGGATTGGAGGAATGAGGTGATGATGGTGGTAGATGAAGATGAAGTGATGATGATAGTTGATGATGTGTGTTGTGATGGTTGTGTGTGTGTGTGTGTGTGTGTGTGTGTGTGTGTGTGTGTGTGTGTGCGCGTTCGTGCCGTTGATTGTCAGGTCCAAGCACCAGAAGCTGAAGGGTGGGACTGACCAGAGCCCAGGGGAGAAGAAACCAGAGACAGAGGCAGAACCAGGTACCACTGCAACACAACACATACACACACTTATTTAGTCAGATTCACACACTCAGGGGCGATGGTGGCGCAGGTGGTAGCGGTGCCGTTCGGCAACCGGAGGGTTGCAGGTTCGAGCCCCACTCTGGCTGACCCCATCGAAGTGTCCTTGAGCAAGATACTGAACCCTGAATTGCTCCCGGAGGCAGGTTGGCACCTTGAATGGCAGCCTCTGCCACCGGTGTGTCACCACACACACACACAGACATATTCTGCAGTAGTCATACACAGTCACAGACAACACTCGTACCACAAGACACAGACACCCCACACGTACGTAGGTTTTGACAGTTGAGACAGTGATGCAATACTCTTCTCTCGGATCTGTGTGTGTGTGTGTGGTCCAACCATAATATGAAAAGATTGGTGTATGTGCGTTAACCCTTGCTGGTTATTGCAGTATATGTTCTAGTATGAAGTCATTGGCATCTACTCAGACTTTCATGCCATTACATCACCTCCCTGCTTGATTGGTGTTGCCTTCTAGTACCCAATGGACCCGCAGAGTCAGACTCAGAGCCAGCCAATCAGATGTCGTGGAAGGAGGGACGTCAGCTTTTGCGCAAGTAAGTGTCTAAGCATGTTGATTCCCCATATTGGCTCAGTGGTCCAGGTCTGACACCACAATAGGGTTGGCTTTGTTAGCCAACATCACACCTTGTACGCGATTGGTTTTTACTGACATTTAAGGCATTAAGCCACCAAAAACCAAAGACATTGTGCACATCCTGACTTTCTCTGTGTGTTTTTGTATGTGTCTCTCTATGTGTGTTTGTATTTATGTGTGTATATGTGCATGTGGGGGTTTATGTATGTGCAACCATGCACTTATATTTGTGTGTGTGTGTGTGTGTGCGCGCGTGTGTGTGTGTGTGTGTGTGTGTGTGTGTGCGCACTTCCAGATACCTGGAGGAAGTGGGCTACTCAGACACCATCCTGGATATGCGCTCCAAGCGGGTGCGTTCCCTGCTTGGTCGTAGCAGTCCCGAGGCCAACGGGCCGCCCCCATCCGAATCCCAGCCAGAGCCTGAGACGCACACAGCCTCCGAGTCCCTGCTGGTCAGGCAGATCGAGGAGCAGATCAAGAGGTCAGAGTTCAAACACTTAATCCATTTATGCATAGACCTCCACATACGCCCCACACTAAAGGAGACGGTATGCTTCCCTGCGTACAACATTTTGTGCACAGTGCGCACTGCAACAGTCACGTAGCCTTTTTTTCTAGTTGTCTAGATGTGCGGTGGGGTCCTTTGCCCTACCATGGCAACATTGTTCAGTTACCAGAACAACCTGAACCTGAACTTTCAAGGGATTATCCGGAGTGAATCAACCCATAGCCCTGTTGTTCCACATTGCTGAGTGCTGTCTGTAGATATGAGAGTGGCAGAATTTGGTGCAACACAAACCAATCAGCGAAATGGCAACCAAAGCTAATTGATGCTGTAACAAAATTTAGAAGGTATGTGCATGGGCAGTGGTGGCATAGAGATTAAGGAACCTGGTTAGCATGCTAGTTGCCTGGAAAGTGGCTTTGAATCCCGGCTGCCACCTTTGTGCGCTTGAGTACCCTTAAGTTGCTCCAGGGAAGACTGGTCCTGATGTAATTGACATATCACAGCGAATGGTGTGTGTGCGTGTGTGTTTGTCTGTCTGTCTGTGTAGGAACGCTGGTAAAGAGAGCTCTATACTGGATAAGTCTGTATTAATGTGTGTGTGTGTGCGTGTGTTTAGGAACGCTGTTAAAGAGAGCTCAATACTGGATAAGTCTGTATTAATGTGTGTGTGTGTGTGTCTGCGTGTGTTTAGGAACGCTGTTAAAGAGAGCTCAATACTGGATAAGTCTGCATTAATGTGTGTGTGTGTCTGCGTGTGTTTAGGAACACTGGTAAAGAGAGCTCAATACTGGATAAGTCTGCATTAATGTGTGTGTGTGTGTGTGTCTGCGTCTGTTTAGGAACGCTGGTAAAGAGAGCTCAATACTGGATAAGTCTGCATTAATGTGTGTGTGTCTGCGTGTGTTTAGGAACGCTGGTAAAGAGAGCTCAATACTGGATAAGTCTGTATTATTGTGTGTGTGTGTGTGTGTGTCTGCGTGTGTTTAGGAACGCTGGTAAAGAGAGCTCAAAGGAGAGGGTGGGGGGCTCTGTGCTGGATAAGATCCCCTTTTTGCATGGGTGTGAAGATGATGATGAAGATGACAGTGATGAGGAAGATGACTTCCAGGGCATGGCCACAGACTGTATTGACGGGCCCCGCAAAAACAAGAAGACGCGGGGGAAGGTGAGATGTGCGCACACACACATGAACGCACGCACGCACAAGTCATTTTATTCACATAGCAGTCTTTAAAACAGTAGGAGTTAAACCAAGTGTTTTCTCATCTTAAAAAAGGCAACAATTCATAATAGTTTGCTCAAAGCCATATTATTCCCAAACATGCATGTGCATTTGAATTTAAGTATAAATATACTGAATGTGTAGACCCCATAACACAAGCCATGTAAATAATCAATGTTTTATTTTTATTTTGTGTGTTTGTGTTTGTGTGTGTGTGTGTGTTGCGGTCCCAGATGGGTGCGGAGCCCTTGACCCCAGACCTGGACCCCGAGGATGAGGATGATGAAGATGACTCTGAGGATGCCCTGAGTGAGTTTGACTTCCTGGGCTCCGGAGAGGAGGGGGAAGGGGCCGGAGAGGCCCGCATCTCTGGAGACGGCCGAGAACTAGGTAAACACACACACACACACACACAAATATTCATATGTGCACACAGACAGAAACGCATACAAAATTACCCATACATATAGAAATGAATACAAATACAAATTCTCATACAGACAAACAAAGAAAATTCTCAAATGTATCGAATGTTAACTTTTAAACCATTTACATGTACACCAGCAACCAGTTCAAGCTACAAGTTGGACTTGGTCTCCATTCATCTGTAGTATCCAAACATTACTGTTAGCTCCTACCCACTGCTATGGAAGTAAATATTGCCAATAAGCTCACATTAAAACTCTCAAATGTCAGCAAATATTTAATTTCACAAACATTAAGTGCTCTACAGCGCTACATTTAGTGTGTGTGTTTGTGTTTGTTGTAGTTATCTGTAAATAATCAGTTTTCTGTTTGTGTATCTCCCTCCTCATGTTTTTGTGTGGGTGTGTTTGTGTTGTGTTTATATTTTGTTTATTTAGACATGTCTGTGTTGATCTTTTCATGAGTTTGCATGAATATTAATGTTTATCTACTGTTGTTTTCTGTGTGGGGTGTGGGTGTATGTCTGTGTGTGTGTGTGTGTGTGTGTGTGTATGTGTGTCTCTGCATGTGTGTGTGTGTAGAGAATCGCAGGAACAAGATGCAGGGTATGATGTCGGATTTCCCCCCTAAGCCCACCCCACCCCCTTCTATCCCTGGCCAGCCTCGTCCTGAAGGTATCCGGTCATATCCTGTCACCTCCTCCTCCTCTCCTCTCCTGTCCTCATCCTTCCCTCTACTCTTCCATTCTTAGATTGGCTAATTTGTACTTATCTATAATTCCTTATATTATGTTCATGTTCACAACGTGCTATTGCTGCTAAGACTATGTTGTATAGTCACATATAGACACAAATGGCTTGATTTGATGTATACACTCCATACCTGTAATGTAATTTACTGTCACCCAGAGGTCTCAGATAGCAGAACTAAGAAGCTGAGCACCTCATGGTAGTGACTGTGGTGGTGGTGATAATGGTGATGTCCTCCAACCCTGCAGGGGGCGCCCTGGGCTTCTCCTCTGACGTCTTTATCCTGGATGCTGTTGGCGGGGGAGACATGAACTTGGGAGAACTGGCTG